>WEKX01019076.1:163751-187121 GCA_013390025.1 Pitta sordida
ATATATATATATATTATATATATGTATATTCATATATATATTCCCCTCATTAAGGTTGGTGTTTTCTCTTAACGGTCTCTCGTCCATTTTTCTTTGAAAGCAACCCCCAACTGTCCAAACTGGGGAAATTCCAAAACAAGGCCCACGGGAAAAATAAATGTAAACTCTACACTGAAGCTGTCCCCATGACCAGCAGTACTCTGCTGTGCTCAGGAGCCTGAGTATAATTTCTGTTCTGTTTTGCTTCTGTGCTATTCCACTTGGCAGAAGAGTGAGGTGAAGTACTGGCCAACCTGGTTTTGTTTCCTTTGTGCGCTTATTTCTGCACTAACAACATTGATAATGTCAACATGGCCTTAAGAACAGTGTTTGCTAACTTGTTCTGGCTCTGAAACAACATATGATAAATACTGTAGTATGTTCATAAGCTTATATTTCCTCATTTAGCAACAGAGTTCGTAGAGTGCTAGCATTTTATCAACAGGAACACTCCTCAATAAACTATAGGAACATTGAAGAAAACTTGCTTAATTGTCAAAATTAGACTGAGGTTCTGCATGATTTTTTGATTCTATGAGTAGCTCATATACTCAAGATATACTCAAGTCACTTTTGCTTGCTCATTCCAACTCCAAGAGGACTGCAGGTAGGGGAAATGTATATTTATGAATTGCAAGACTTTATAGTATAAAAGTGTTCTTGAACTTCAAGATATTGTTAATATTCCAGTATTTGTGAAAAGTGTCAAGATATAGTCAACCCTTTCTGACAGTCTTCTTCTTTATGTGTTCATAGAGCAGTAGCATCTACATACGTACTTACATTATCTTGACCTTGTCTGTTTTATTACATATTTAAAATCAGTGGAGTGAAACAGTCTTTAACCAACAAGGTAGGGATACATTCTGTAAATTTAAGCACAGAGAGCAACATTGAAATTGTTTATTCTAAGTTTTTTCAATTATCAATCAAAAACAGGGCCCTAGGAAGAATTAACAATGCATCAATTTGATTTTGTTTTAAATTTCACATCTATGCAATCATTTCATATGCTTTGCCTTAGAGAAGTTGCACATATATGTCACAAAACATATCACATGTCCTGATCAGTTTTGTGAATCAACAGCATGAATTAAACCAAAGGACAGTATTACTTTTAGAAAGCACGGAGCATTTTAAGGCTACTCAGTTAAATGCAGGTTACAAGACTGTACAAAATGCCAATTTCTTTTCCATATTCTTTATGCTTCATATCCTAGAGTTTTCATATAATTTATAAGTGGGGGGGGGAGAAAAAAAAGAGAAGGACATTCCTTTAAATTTGTTGGCAAAACACCTAGTCATTTCAAAATACAGTGAGCCCCCGCGTATTCACGGTCTGCTATTTGCGAGCTTCAGTATTTGAGGGTGATTGTTCCGCAAGCTGTGTGACCTCAGCGCATGCGCAGAACCTACCGTGACCTCAGCCTGATCAGCCCCCACCTCCGCCGCTCGCGGCACCAACTCCGCCCCCCCCTGGCTCCCCGCTCGCAAAGCCAGCCCCGTCCCCACTCCGCCCTCCCGCCCCGATCCCATCCCCGTCCCTGTCCCACTCGCTCACTTGCCACTGCTCGCAGTACTGCCACTCACCCTCCCCGCCCCAATCCTGTCTCCGTCCCACTCGCTCGCTTGCCACTCGCCCTCCCGCCCTGCGCCGGTCCCGTCCTCAGCAGAGCACAGCCAAACATCTGGAACAAGCCCCGCTCCCAGGACCCACCCTCCTCCCGACCTTATTAGTGGAGGGGGCGTGGCTACGGGCATGGTGTACTCGACTACGTAGTGGGTTCGCTATCTTTGTGGATTTCACAACTCGCAGGAGGCAGACCAGACCCAATAGCCCACAAGTAACAGGGGTTCACTGTAGTTTTTTGTTTAAGTGTCACCAGACTATCCAAACTAGGTATTTTGAGGCATAGCTCAAATAACAGAGTGTGGGAAATTTTATGTAAGCATATATGTGTTTTTGTACAAGCAGAAATATCATGAAAAATTGGAAGATAAGAACAAAATTATATGTGTTGGAAAAGACCTTCAATATTCATCAAGTCTAACTTTTGACTATCACCACCTTGCCAGTGGGATGATAACACCAAGTGCCTCATCCAGTTATTTCTTGAACACCTCCAGGAATGGTGATTCCACCACCTTCCTGGGAAGCCCATTCCAGTGCTTGAGAACCCCTTCCATGAGGCAGTTCTTCCTGATGTCCAACCTGAACCTCCCCTGACACAACCTGAAGCTGTGTCCTCTCATTCTTTCACCACTAGCCTGGAAGATAAGTGACCCCCAACTGGCTACAACCTCTTTCCAGGTAGTTGTAGAGAGTGATAAGGTCTCCCCTGAGTCTCCTTTTCTCCAGGCAATAATCTAGGCATGAATCTGTAAAATAATTGGAGAAATTCAGTCTGAGTTGTTCACCTAACAAAACTATAGAAATGCACTAACAAACCTTTCAAAAGGTAAAGTTCTAGATACACAGTAATTTTATGGATACATTCACCTTAACCAAGCAGTCACTGCTCTATGTATATTACAGTCATACCTTGATATTTGTGGGTTATGGGTTTCCTAGGGGTCTTGCAAATCCATGAAAGCTGTTAATGGGGAAAAAAACACAAATATGAAAATACCCAAACCCCGAAGTGCGAATACATGAGGTATGACTGTAATTTTCTCATGTATCTGAAAAAATGAGGTATCAGCATGTAGCCTTTGTCACACATAGTATGTATAAGCAACTGCAAGTGTTTAATTTATGTGGTAGAATAAGTATTCAGAACTTCTTCTTTTGCACTAATTTATTTTTAACCCTCCAGTGTTCAGTATCAAGTCTTTGACCATCATTGCCAATCAGTCTTTTAAGAAATCTAAAAGAAGCAACAGCCTGTCCTTCTGCACAGTACTCTAAATGAGAGTCTGTTCACAAGAAGTGTAAATCAATACACTTGTTTCCAGAAGAAGTCACGAAAACAGCCAAGAGAGTGGTTGGCAGAGGTGGTGACAGCACCTGCGGTCTAAATGCAGTATGGTCCTCAGGCATCTGTCAGGGGTCTTAGTCTTGAAAGGAGGGCCTGGTGGTGGGGACAAGCCTCATGCAGAGAGGACAGTGCAGTGTCTGGCTTTTATTTGCTTTTTAAATGATCCTTAGGGAATGCAGTTATCCCTGCAAACAGAGACTCAGCAGATAGCATGACAGTTCATATGGCAAGCATGTGCAGGGGATCCAGGACACTGCACAGGCTACTGTTTGCCATTGGAGCAGTCAGGGCATTGCTTCTGCATCTTCTTGGTCTTCTGGGTATTTGGAGAACTTCTGAGACCACTCCTAGCAATTTTAGGATGTTCAGGAGAGGCCAGCAAAATGATGAGGCGGAAACATGTGCCTCATGAGAGGCACCAGAGAAGCTGCACTAGATCAAGCTGGAGCAGAGATGAATTTGGAGACACCTAAGAGCAGCCTGACAATACCAAAGAAGACCATTACCAAGAAGATAGAGCCAGCTTCTTAACTCAGATGCAGAGCTGAGGAACAAGAGACAATGCACTTACTTAAGACAGGAGACATACAGACTGGACATAAAAAAACTTTTAATAAGAGAATTATTAAGCCTTGAAACAGGTTACCCAGAAAGGTTGTACAGTCTTCATCCTCTAACATTTGCAAGATCTTACTGGAAAAATTTAAGCAGGAGGAGGCAAGAGACCTCCTAAGGCCCTTTCCAATGTGAATGGTCCTAAGGTCCGAAAAGCAAGTATTTTCTGAAATTTCATCATTATTGTTACAATTTTCCATATATGTGTGGTCACAGTCATATTTCAAATGAGACAGTACCACCTAGAGTATCCAGGCCTAAGATCAGGGCAGGAAACAAATGAAGTGGCTTTGCACCTGAAAGTGACAGCAGGTTCACAGGTTCACAGGTTATTAGAGTTGGAAGGGACCCATAGGATCATCTAGTCCAACTCCCAAGTGAATGCTCACCCAGAGATCGAACCCGACCATGGGCACCACACTCCATCCATCCAAGCCTCCCATCATCTAGGCCATGTCACTGAGTTCCCCATACAGTCTTTTCTTAAACACCTCCAGGGTTGGTGACTCCACCACCTCCCTGGGTAGACCATTCCACTGAGAGATCACTCTCTCTGGGAAAAACCTCTTCCTAACATCCAGCCTAAACCTCCAAGAATGTTACCTTTCAGAACAAGACAATTTCAGACATACAGGTGCTGAAGTAGTGTACTAATTGTAGAATGAAAAATCTAAATAACAATACGGTGAAGAGACATTTAAACTGGTTTGGACCATAAGCTGCTATTCAGATGGCAGAGGAACATTTGTAAACTCAATCCTGCATCTCTTGCAAAGAATTTCTATTTTCTTCTCAAAAAGCCAAAGCTATTGTCAAGCACAGGATTCTGGACATGATGAACAGGTAATCTACTCCCTAAGGTAATTACTATGTTCCTGAGGCACTGAATGAGGTCTCAGAGACCCAATGAAATATACTTCAGTAAATATAAATGATAATTGTAGACCATGCCATCCCTGTGTCATCTCAGCAAGTGAGTAGATCAGTGGCTACTATTACATACAACAAACAGTAAAAAACTAAGAATGCTGTGAAAATGTACAGACATGACTCACAATCACTTAAAATGCAATGGTTGGAGTTTCTTTTATTACTAACTAACATAATCTATTGGCTTCTTGAAGTGAGCCCACTTTGCATTCATGGTTTCGTCTTGCGTTTCCACATACCCGTTCTATGTCTCGTCAGCTCTCTTCAAATCTGTCCTTATTTCTAACATCTTTACATCCTTCCCATGAACTCTCCACTTATGTACTTGATGAATACTCCTCCTTTTTCTTCCAGGTCACTTCACAAAACCATCTTTTTCCATGATGACTTTTCTCAAATAAGGTAACCTTAATATACTTGGAAGAAACAACATGAAATGTTTGAATATCATGTCTTTGATCTGTGGACCTTGTGCCTTAGTAGTTCTCTGGGAGCTTAAACGCACTAATTCATTGAGAGTCTTGAGTAAATAATTCAGGTGGAAAGCTTCCAATTAATTATTTTACTCAGTGAAATATCAGCCTTGAATTACAATCAAGTTGGTTTTGGTTAGGGAAAAATAGACAGCATATTAATAATTTTCTGACATCAGATGATATTATTTTACTCTGTTGTCTAAATGTCATACTTGAGGTAAGGCCTTGTCTTTATTTAATTGTATACATGAATGACTGAACACTATGTTCTTATGGAAGGATGAAGAAGAAATTCTTACTGTGCAAAGGAACCTTTAAGTTTTGAGTTAAATTCTGATTTGAAAGAATGTTTACTTTCTTGTGAAGTTGCTCCAACTCATTCGTTACATAAAAGCCATCTTGAATATGTGTAAACAACACATAAAACAATGTACAAAGACATTTCTGCTTGTTTTCATGTTTATGGGAATACACATAAAATCACCCTTAGATTTAAGGCAGACATTTCGGTTACGTATTAACATGTTTTCCATAAACAGAATTAGTATAGTGATAAAATTACAGGGTTTTTTTACTCATGAACACAAAGAAATAATCTTCATAAAGCATGATTCAAATACAAATTTCCTAGTACTGTGTAATCTACTGGCACACTATCTTGTACTAAAGAATCCTACTTGTCTAACCTTGATATAATTGTGCTCTCTGCATAAGCAATGACCTCACTTAGGTCGTGAATTGCTGAATCAGTGGAGCAAAAAGTACCACGTTTGACCTTGCCATTAATGGCGAAGCTTTAAAGAGAGCCGCATTATGTTCTTTTATGTAATATATGTATTTTCTTGAGAATATAAAGCAGTTTTCAGTTTTGAAAAATAATTTCTAAAAAATACAAATTATGTTCTAGGTCCTGTCTTCTCTCTCTCTTTAATCAAACAGGAAGTTTCTGAAAAAATTCAGTTTCATTAACTGAAAGCTAGGATTTGTAGTATTAGTAAGTATTTGTTGGAATTTCCTTTAGTATTAAAACCAGAACATATTGGCCTTGTATCATATCTGAAATTGTAGTTAAAATTTTTAGATTGTTCAGTAGTTTTACTGGAGTGTGATTACATATATATGTAATGTGACTATGAAATCCAGCCAGCTGACAGTGAGACAACTGGGGAATATTTCTGCTGCTGTGTTTGTTCCTTTAGAAATACATCATACTTAAAAGTATTATATCCTACTTATACATAAAATGTCACTTGGCCTTCATCACTAGCTTTCCTATGAGATATCATAGGGTTTAAGACATTATTTTCATTTTTGAGGTCCAGTCACAGACACCAGTATGGTAGTTTTGTTATTGTTATATACTTAACATCCATCCTGCCTCAAAATGCGTTATATATTACTTCATTTACCAAAGTCAGACGCAGGGCTGAAAGTTACAAATCAGAGGATGCTGTGATTAGTTTACATTTATCTGATTACTTCAAACTGTGTTTGTTATTTTGTATTTGGATGACCCACAGCATGTTTGGGAACTGTGAGGACATTCCAGCTAATGTGACAATGACGGAGCTGCTGGAAAAACATATTGTGTAAGTACACCATTTCCTATCAGAAATGCTATTGATCAAAATTAATTCTCCTTCTGAATGCATGTGGAGATATTTTTATTTGATGAGACAAAGATAATGAAACTACGCTTTTATGCATTTCAGGTTACCCTCAAATGGATACGCAACTGAGCACCTTCAGAGACCTTGTCTGATTCTTATCCTGAAGCCCAGCTTTAAAGGCTTTCAGTCACTGAGAGAATTTAAAGATCTCTCTCCTCTTGCAAGAGTTCAGTTTGAAGGCAGGATCTTCCACAGATATTCTGAACAGCAAGTCTCAGCTTTGATTGTCTCATGGGCTTCCTGTTGTCTTGACTTGATCAATGATATTCCAGTACTATTCTTCCAAGTCAAACTGCAATGACTTCTCCTAATATTTTCTTCCTTGCCACGTGGCTGTTTCTAGTACTGTTCCACCCTGCTGATTTTATCAGCTGAAGTAGTAGTGTTAAAATACTTCAACCAAAAATGGTAACAAAATTATTTTTCAGGATTTTTAGCTCAAATGAGATGTCATGTTCTTTTATCATGGTCCCATTGCAGAATTTAGACAGTACTGTGGTAAGCCAGGGTAATATTTTTGTGCCATTCCAAGAGAATGTATAGTTCTGATCAAATTGAAATCTACCTACCTACCTGAAAATGTACTGCTGAGAGGCAAGAAACAAGACAAGCTTTTCCCCCCACTTATAACTTCAGAATATTAGCTGTTACAAAAAGTTCTTTGTAAGTCACTCTCTATTCCATCTTATCACTTTAGAAGAGTGGAAAAGAGTAGAATTTTTCTCCAGCAGTTACTGCCTTGTAGAGGTCATGCTGGCATTTCTAAGAGCTGCTTCAGACTTCTCAAAAATTCTTTCATTATGTTGTTTTCTGTTGGGAACTATAATTCTTTAAGCTAAAAACAGGCTGACAGTGCTCAAGAAATAAAATCACGGGCTTAAAACTCATATTCTTAGAGTAGCTTTCCAATCTATGGAGTGCTCCACTGTTAACAGCTGAAACATAATTTGTGAGAAGCTTGCTGTCATTCAGCTCAACTTCTGCAAATGTCTTTACTGTAATTTTGTTGTGAAATTCTTATAATTGTCATTAGTTAATTGCATGACTGTACCAGAAGTGATTGAAAGTGGCATTTTTAAATTGTGCTGCACATAACAATTGGACAATTGTGCCCTGTAGATGGAACATTAAAGCCACTGGAAACTATTTCTTTTCAAGATGAGTTCAGAAATGAAACTTCAGAAATTACTGAAAACATCATTAAAGATTGACAGACACTCTGGAATCTAGCATTATTTTCTTCCAAGAGACCAAGTAATTTTCTTTTACCATCAGCTTCTCTTTTTATCTAGGAGAATCTGCTAAATCATCTGTGCTGCCAGGTAAACAGAAAGTTAAAGCTTCAGGACTGAACAGGATTGAGAAACGCTGTGCAAGATACAATTGCAGGTATGTATTTTACTAGTAGCAGACCACAGGAACGGAGCAACTTTTTCAGGTCATGCAGTAATCACAAGCAGTTGATGATCAAAACCATAAAATTTAGTGCTATTGCTATATACATCAAATTCTCTCTTTGCATTAGTTATGCTCGTGTTAAAAAGTTTTCCAATATCCCACTTACAGCCCTTCCATGTTCATGTGTTTGACAACACCAAGGTGAGTGGTACAGTCAACACACTGGAGAGAAGGCGTGCTATTCCAAAGGACCTGGACAGGCTTGAGAGGTGGTTCTATGTGGTACAGGATACAAGGAACAATAGCTACTAAGAAAAACAACAAATTCAGAAGATGTTAACAGAATATCAACTCCATAGATATAACCATGGCATTTACAATCTACAAAAATGCCATTTAACTAAATCGATACAATGGAGTAAGTAGAGGGTCCATTCTGAGAAATTTTCTGCCCCAAACCCTTATATTGAGAAGTTCCATTTCAGTGTCAGTGAGTAGGCTCTCTCTTTCATGAACTAGAAACCAGCATCAAGACTAATCATAACAGAGTGCTCATAAGTGGAGTATGTCAGAGGGAGATACGTATTTCTTATTTGCCTTTTGATATTTCAGAACTGAAACTACGTTCTTCTTGAATAAAAAAAAAGCCAATAGCTGGTGAGCCTGGAGTTGAATTGAGGTAATTTCCTGTGGGTTTTGCAGAAGCGGAGTTTCAGTTGTGCATTAGACATGTAACATTGCATTGCCTGAACTCTAGCCTACTCTGCAGATGTTAGATAAAGAACTTGGAAAATATTGAATGATTCAGCATCAATTTCCATAGGCACATTTATGCTTTGGATTCACTGGCTGGAGGTGGGTATAATATGTAGTTCTAAAAGTCACATACTGGCCTAGGGCTGTCCTTTGGCATTCATACTGCTGCAGAGCTGTTATTGCACTATATCACTGAAAATGTCCTTGACCTCTGATATTTACTATACACTGAAGTGTGCTTTTTAATCTCATTTGATTAGGTTTTTAGATAATACATCTCTTTTCTCCTTTTCTTTGAAATGAGAATTTAGTGTGATAATTTAAGTACTGCAGCTGTGAACTCTATTACAGGAAAAAGTAGGCATTGGCAAGAAGTGGCGTGGCAAAGGAAAACAGTAGCACAGAGTTATGCATTTCTTGCTTTTTCTTTGTGCATTTTTGTGCTGTCACAAGAAAGCTGCTCTCATGGCTTTAAGGAAGCAGCACATACCTCACTGGTGAACCACTGAACTTTTCAGTGACAACGATGTTATGGACTCCCAATATTGTTATTGCTAATAGATTATGATTAGCAGGGACAGTGATATTACTACTAATTATTTTGAACAGGTTTTGTCCTATGAAACTATGAAATGACACAGTCCTAAGCCACGAGATTTTTTGTTATTTATGTCTGAACTTAAAGGGGTTTTCTATTGCCTGAACATCAAGCTATGTTGTGTCTGATCCTGAAGAAGAGTTCCATATCCAGGAGAAAACTAACCCTGTGTACCGTGTCAGAAGAAGAGAGAGGTACTTTGGAGAGGCTATCCAAGGTGTTCACTGCAGTTGACTTTATCATATGTAAATCTACCTGACACAAAATAATTTTGGCTTCTTCTTCATATTAGAGTAAATCAATGAACCAAGCATTTTAATGAATTGAAACCACTCAGAACAGAATATCAAAGTTTAAATAGGTGGAAGAAGAAAATGGAGAAACATTACTGTTTTCTTATGTCTGTTTCAGTTTCTTTTTTATTTTTCGTATTAATATCTTTTCTCTAAACATACAATATTTTCATGATTTAATTGTGCTCTGTTGATTTAATCTTCTTGCCATTGTGACGGTGAAAGAACCATTTTGTCCAAAAGAATATCTACTCATTAATAATGATTGGACAGAAAAAAATAGTATCAGACAACTTTCCCCTAAATTAATCATTAAGTTAGAGTTGATTAAATCATCTCCTCAGTTTAGAATTAATGTACTTTTAAAATCTGCCAGGGTTAACACTTGTAAGAGCAATAAGTGATTACATACAGCATATTAAATATTTGCAATTATATATGAATAATAAGTATCTCCTTGGGCAAAGTCGGTTCACAGGTTCACAGGTTATTCGAGTTGGAAGGAACCCACAAGGATCATCTAGTCCAATTCCCAAGCGACTCCCACACAGGGATTGCTCCCCCAACCCCGGAGCCATGGGCACCACACTCCATCCATCCAAGCCTCCCATCATCTAGACCATGTCAATGAGTTCCTCATCCAGTCTTTTCTTAAACACCTCCAGGGATGGCAACTCCACCACCTCCCTGAGTAGACCATTCCACTGAGGGATCACTCTCTCTGTGAAAAACCTCTTCCTTACATCCAGTGTACACCTTCCCTGGCAGAGCTTAAGACCATGTCCTCTTGTTCTGGTCCTGTCAGCTTGAGAAAAGAAATTTACACCCACCTGACTGCAACCTCGCTTCAGGTGGTTGTACACAGCAATGAGGTCACCTCTGAGCCTCTCCTTCTCCAGGCTGAACAATCCCAACTCCCGCAGTCGCTCCCCATAAGGCTTGTTATCCAGTCCTTTCACCATCCTTGTCGCCCTTCTCTGGACCCTCTCAAGCAGTTCAACATCTTTCTTAAACTGTGGACACCGGAACTGGACACAGTACACAAGATGTGGTCTGACCAGTGCCGAGTATAAGAGAAGAATAACTTCCCTAGTCTTACTGGCCACACTGTTCCTGATACAGGCCAGGAAGGCATTGGCCCTCTTAGCCACCTGGGCACACTGTTGGCTCATACTAAGTTTTCTGTCAACCATGACTCTCAAATACCTCTCCACTTCACCACTCTCCAGCCATTCATCCGCCAGCCAATAGCGATGCATGGGATTGTTACGTCCAAAGTGAAGAACCTGGCACTTGGACTTGTTAAATCTCATACTAATTAGACCCTGCCCATTTCTCTAGACTATCAAGGTCTCTCTGAAAGGACTTCTACCTTCTGGCAGTTCAACATTTACCCCCAACTTGGTATCATCTGCAAACTTGCTAATGGTGGACTCAATTCCCTGGTCCATATCATCAATAAAGATATTAAACAGTGCCAGACCAAGCACTGATCCTTGTGGGACTCCACTAGTGACTGGCCTCCAGATGGATGTGGCACCGTTTACCAACATTCTCTGAGCTTTTCCATCCAACCAATTCCTAACCCAGCACAGAATGCTCCTATCCAACCCACACTCAGAATTTCTTCCGAAGCTTACCATGGGAAACCGTGCAAAGGCTTTGCTAAGTACACATCCACGGCCTTTCTATCATCAACCAGGCAAGCCATCAGTTCATAAAAGGAGATCAGGTTGGTCCAGCAGGACCTACCTCTCCTAAATCCGTGCTGACTAGGTCTAATGTCATAGTTATTATGCAGGTGCTGCATAATGACATTCAGGATTATTTGTTTCATGACTTTGCCCAGGACTGAGATCAGGCTGACAGGTCTATAATTACTGGGATCCTCTTTCCAGCCCTCCTTGTGGATGGGTGTCACATTAGCCAGTTTCCAGTCATCCTGTATGTCACCAGTAAGCCAGGACTGCTGGTAAATTATGGAGAGTGGCTTAGTGAGTTCATCTGCCAGCCCTTTCATCATCCTAGGATGGATCCCATCTGGTCCCATGGAGTATCTTAAGGAAAGTCTTATTTTATCCAAGATTTCTAGACTTTACTGTAATAAAACTATGAACTATAGTCAAGGTTACGTCATTTTAACATAGTAATATTGGAATAAGAAAATTAAAAGGAAGTAGGCACTATTCTACTTGTGGAATGCTGCATCATTATAAATGTATACTCACCTATCTTGGTAGAAGTCAGAACCAACGACGTAATGCAGTTTTTATTTTCCTGTAATATAACCCTATATTCCCAAAGCACAATATATGTATTAAAAGAGAAGATATGACATGTCAGTCAACATACAAGTTTTTTCTTTTTACTGCTCCATCATCTGTTCATTGATAAGTGTAAAACAAAAGCTTTTCTGCACTTTGAGGCTGAGGACCTTCCAACCCTGTACACATCAGTCAGTTTTCAGTACACAAGCAATTCAATGATAATGTGCAGTAAATTCCAAAATCACAGATGTTACCATCCTGCTAATGCCAGACCCTTGCAAGGCTGTTTGTCAGGACTGTAGTGTTGTTACAGCTTTATGCAGCAGCATGATAGAGATCATTCATTGCATCCTTAATTGGGTAGTCCAGCTATATAGAATATTGACTGAAGGTTACATGACTTACAGAATTTTATGTGTGCATTGTAAGCTATTGAGGTATTAACTAAATTAAGTTCCTTTCTGCCCATCTGCCCTTGTCCTGGTCAGAAATCTGGGGTTTTGCCATTCTTTCTTTGTGACAAAATATTATCAACTGAATCCAAATCTCTTCTGAAACATTTAACTGAATAAAATAAAATATCATGGACATGTTCCCGAAGTCTCCATTTGCTACATCATCTACTGGGAATCATAATCCAAAACTGAACGTTCATCTAAAATGTAAAGCTGATCTTCTAGATATGAGACCTATATACACTATTGATTATTTTTGTTCTGCACGGCAGCCTGTAACAAAAACAGTAAGGTGTATAAATGGTTACTCTTCAACTCACTGACAATTTTTTTTTGCTGTGATTTTTGAAAACTAAAATCAAAGACTTTTTTTCACTCCCTTAATTAGCCCAGAGGAAATTGATAACAAAATTATTATGTATATTTTTATGTGAAATACATCCTGAATTCCCAATTACTATTACAAAATAACAATACTTTGATGATAATATTTAAATCTACATGTAAGTATCAAGTAAGTAACGTACAAGTAAGTAATATCCCAAGGCATATTTTAACTACAAATCCATCTGACTACCATCACCACTAATCTCACAATGCTCAGCTGTAATACCAGATAACTCATTTTTTGTTCACACAATTACTGTTAGTAAATAATGCTATCTACGGAGACAGCCATAGACCAAAGAAAAGAGCGATACGTGTATGTCTGTTTGTTTGTGTGTCTGTCTGTCTGTTCCAAGGTAGAACTGTGGCTTTGGTGGCACAAGTTCCCTTTTCTTCCCTTCCCATCTCAGGCCCTTATTAATATCTGAGTATTACCAGGGTTATTATTTTCATCCTTAAAGAGATTAAAAGTATTTTCACTCCTGTTTTGTCACATGTGAGGTGAGTTCACTTTGCCTCATGGTGATGACGAGTGCAAAGAGGTGAACAATGCTGAAGTTGATTTATTGTTTCATACTCCCCTGTTCATCAAAAGACTCTCCTCCAAAAATCAGTCAGCATGATTGTTGCTGCCAGATATTTTCAGAGACTTATTTTAGACCTACAGTCTGTCTTTGATGGCATTTTCGATAACCATCTGCTAATTCCACATATTAAATAACACTAAAATATTTCTCTTGAAGTGGAATGTTGAAAATGTACAGTTGGGCAGAAAACCAAACCAGAAAAAATGTACTCTATGATTTACTACTTCATAGTTTAATTCCCATTGAGATTTGAATCCAATCAGTAATACCATTTTTGTCAAAAATTATTTTTATTGCAATTTCCTTTATTTTAAATAAGGAATTGTTTTGAAAAACTCTCTGTGAGGACCTTAAAATACTTGTCCTAAGCCAGCTTATATTGGTTTGCTTATAAAATATCCAGCAATGGTTTTAACACTATGTTACCTTTACCAAATACTTGTTTAAAACTATGTGTTCTGCTTTTTTAGTTGGTTTGTAACTCTCCAAAGGTAACATAACACTTTAAGCCTTAAAGTTATACTCAGTTCTTTGAAAGAAGGAGAACACATGGCAGGTTTTGGAGGAAGAGTATGAAGATAAGGGAAGAAATCACAGAACCATAATATTGTAGAATCATGGAGTAATTTGGGTTGGAAGTAGCCTTTAAATGAGAACAGTCTTTGCCTGATTTTACAACTTACTGAGGTACAGGTCTCAGTGCACACTTCTCCTCAGCTGGGACAGAGAGAAATCCATGCACCAGCCACTCCAGACAGGCAATGGAAAATGGTTTTCTTTTTCTACAGTCTTTTCTAGGGTTGCCCCAGTGTGAGGAACACTAAGTAACTACTCAGGCACTTGAGCCGTACGCAGACAGTATGAGCCCATTGGTAGGTCAGGGGTGGATTTACAAGAGGTTTTCTCCATGTTCCACTTATTTCTACAGCTAGAGGCTGACTGCATAGTGAGATGGGTTTTGTCCTGGACCACTCACCCAAAGAGATATGACTTCCTCAGGGTGACAACATGCATTGCCTCTTAGAGGTGGAGATGGCAGGAAAGGAAAAAATCTGGGCAGAAGATTCTGGCATTGTCTTACTGTCACAGATGTCACCTACAAAGTACCATGGAGGCTGGCAGGAAATATAATGATGTTATGGAGACTTTCATAGGAGAACGAAACAGCTGGCAATGCCCAGTTCTGCTGCTTGCCAGCTGCTTGCTTTTACAGGCAGCTGCTTATATTACAGGGCACCCTAAGCTGTAATTACATGCAAATACTTACTCATTTCCCAACACTCTCACCACTTTCTGAAGGATATTAATATAATCCATTTCATTCTTATCTATACTAATAGTGGTCTAAAATACAAATGGGAAAATTCAATTTTGAAAGGGCAACAGGTTTTTTCACACAACCCGTCTTTAGAAGATTATTGTTCATCTCGAGTGGTCGATGCCACACTGCTGTCAGCTTCAGAGCTCAGAAACCTGCTAGTGTCATTCAGTAATTACATATCAAAAATCACCATTTAGAATTTCTTCTTGTGTTCTGACATCTCCACACAGGCACCATTGTTGCAGTTGCCTGAAACATCCCAGGCAACTGGTCCAGGAAAGCTCTTGGGCAACTGGACATCAGAGGGGACCCCGGTGGGGTGTCTCGCTGCCTGGCGACGATCATGCTGACTTCCTCAAGTTGTCATGGTGACACTTGCAACACAAGTGCCACCGAATGAGGGATCTAGAACTATTTGCTCTTGAGAAACAAAGTTCTGGTAATGCTACCCTTGAGAAACGGGTCATTTTATTGCTGTCATCAAGGAACTGTGGTTTTTGGACATAAACCTGTTGGCTGTATTTCTTGGTAAGAAGCTGTAGGGTTTTTTAATGAATTCAGATTCAGGCGTATCAGTGCTCTGCCACAGGCCCTCAGGGATATCCTCCTTGGCATGGTTCTATCCTATCCCATGGCCTCTATCCTATCCCCGACCCAGTGTGGGTCACTCACAACCAGAGTCTCTCAGGACTGTTCTTGCTCCCAGGGTACCGTGTCCCCTGCAGTGTACCTGTAGCCCTGTTTTGTCTAACATGGTGATCAAATACATAATATTTCCATAGCAGTTGACTGCATCACAGAGCCCCATAAAGACAAATCAACTGATATTTCTGGTATTAATTTTCCTTTAATGAGGCATATGTCAATTTTGAGTCTGACTAGCACTTTTGCAACCTGCACACTTATTTTGAAGATTTTGAGCATAGCTCAGCCAGCCCTCTTGTATGTCAATGTTAACTCGATGATACTGCTGCTGCTCTGAACACCGGGTTTGCATAGATCTGTGGTGGCAGACAAAGCAGACAGCAGTTGCAGCAGCTGGATCAAATCTAGGAAGAGGGAAGTAACTGGAAAGAGAGGGAGAATAATTCTTGGGTGAAGGAGCTTGCAAGTGTGCAGGGGAGAGAAAAAAATTGTGAGAGTCATGCACTCTGAACTATCTAACTGAGGTCCTGAGCAGTTACATTACACTCTTATTTCCTCTTACAGGAAAGTACTACGTCTAAATATAGTTGTTTCTCATCTAAAGTACATATTCTCTCTTGACTAGGAGATAACATTTTTAATAATTCAGTAACGTCCTTTCTTTTTTGTTTTGTTTTCTTTCTGATTTCTTCAAGTGTACAGTAAAATATTTTTGTGTGTCTGTGTGGTTCAGTCATTTGCTTTGTCCTGAAAACAAAAGATCACTTATGAGGTCACAATTCTGGGGGTAATGCCTTGCTTCTTCCGTGTGTTTTGGAAAAAGTACCACTGAAATAGCTTGAAAGAAGCATAGTCAATGTGTGAACGTCTGCTGAGTTTAAAAAGACAGGAGGAAGATACGGAAAACAATAGTGAAGGGAAAAAACCAAAGTGGTAGATGAACTAAAAGAAATGGGTTCATTCTCTAAAGGGAGAAAAAAAAGGAACGTCAGGACAGAACAGTGTGAAAAACAGAAATTGACTGTAAAAGACTAAGTATTAAAAGAATGAGTAGTGAAGGAAATAGGTATGGGACAGACTAATCTGACTGCACAGAACCAGGTGATGATTAAGAAATAAGAGAGACAGACATAGGAATAGTGAGGACATTGCTAGGAAGAAATTATTTAAGTAAGAAAAGAGACCACAGAAAAGAGAAAGGTCTGATTATTATGAAATATAATTTCCCTTGAATTGGACATTTGCATCATCATCTTTAACATATTTGCTTAAAAACTGGTCCTAGATTAACTTTAAAGCACATCTCAAAACCACAGTTCTTATCTGAAAATTCTTATAGTAGAGATTTGTATTTTCAGCAAAGTTATAAGAGAAATACAGAGAATCTCCAGAATCAATGTTTATAGCAGTCTATTGTTTAAATGGTTCATGTAAGGGATTTTATTGCCCAGGATTACATCTGGAATGAAGCAACATTTAATTTCTGTGAAGTCATACGTGAATCAAGTATATTCTTTTCAGCCATTGGTTTCTTCTTCCATTTAGATGATGCATAGTTAGAATGAAAAAACCCCACAAAACACTTTCTGTTTCAAAGGCCTTTCCAGAGAAATTGATGTAGTTCTTGTTCAGCTGACATGATCAAAGACTATGATTTTTAAATGCCTGTATCCAAAATCCATAGGTTTAAGTCATTGAAATCTGAAATGCACTCATAATTCTGACAATATCATCATTTATTGAAGTTACCAAAATACAAGAATATCTGATTTAGTCCCCCGGTTTTGAAACATCAACTTTATTCTTTTTGTGTTTTTCACAATATTGTGTGTAATGCTGTGGCATTTCCCTGTGTAAAGCTAATTTAAACTGAAGTTGATTTCTGTACACCAAGCTGTGTTTTATCAATATTACTGCATAACAAAATAAGGTACACATAGGTATACACTGTATTTCATGGTAAGTCTACTGGCACATATTAATACCTATCATGTCTCAAACCAAATCATTTTTATATTTATCTTGTGAATCCCTCCATTTATAGAATTAATAATTTAATAGAACTAAATCTGTGTAGTTAGAATACTTTATATTTTGATAATCAGTATTCTCTCTTCTTTCTTTTAATCCAAACTCAAGCAGCAACTAAACCCAATAACCATTTTAAGTCCAATACAAGATGCTAACAAGTTCCTGTGTGACTGTAAAAATTTTGTGATGAGCTGTATTCAAAACTCTAGGTCTGATTATTAAATTCTGCAAACCAGAGTCTTCAAAATGTGTGTAATGTTTGTCTTAAATACTTATACATGGTTAAACACTTTCAGGAAGCACTGAAGTGTTCTCTATTGGCTGCTGAGGATTATTCTTGCAGGCTTTGCACTGGAAATGAGAAAGTTAAATCAAACACTGCACAGTTCAGTGCTAACATAGCAAGACTGTTTCCAGTACATCAGCTAGTTTGTTTGAAACTAACTGACACACCTCTGCTCTACCCTGTGACTTACAGGAGTAGTACTCTCGTAACTTCACATGGTAGAGGAAAAGGAAAGAAAAGAGGGAATATGTGTGACTTCCTGAGAATATGACACTGGGGGCATTGAAAGCCTGGGAACACAGGCACAGAGAGGGTTTGAACTAATCATCTTTTCTGTTATCTTTTTCTGTTTTGTTAACAAGTGTCAATGAAAATTAAAAAACAAATGTCATTAAGTGAATTAATTTGACTTTAACTTAACATGAGGTCCTTGCCTGCAGGTTTGGATAAGCGCTTGAATTATTTTTTCTGGACTTTTCCAAATTTGGCTTGAAGATATGAAACCAAAGAAAATCTAACATGGTGATGAAACAACAACAAGTTTACTGAAAATTAAAAAGCAGCTGCAAATGTTTGGCTTCAGTCCTGTAGAAAGAGCAGAAACTGTTCCAGCAACAGATGGTCAAGGGACTTCCATTTATTTGGGGACTGTTTGTGAGTACCTGCCCACTTCTGTCTGCAGTAAAAGGATCTCATGAGGACATAAAACAATTGTATTGGGTCAAAGATACATCCAGCCTGCTATCCTGTCTCTGACAGTAGTTTATGCTATTCCAGAAGAAAAGCAGAAATCAGTTCCAGGGAAAGAGCCTTTTCTCAGTAACTTCAATATTAGCTGTGCCTGTTACAAAAGTTTGCTTTGAATATTTGCTGTCAGTTCAGTCCACCATCTTCTTAAAACAGCTTTTTTCTTTATACTAACTGTCCTTCTACAGCAGTGGAGATGGTAGGGCTAAACCCACATGTGACCTCTGGACTTTTTAAATGACCACCCAGGAAAAACCTGTTGATCTTCAGTTGTCATGAAATTCTTTAAGTGCTCTGAGATGCCTAACACTTTACTCATCTTAGCTGTGACTCTATCTAGCTTCCCAGCAGATGAGAAGCTCACAAGCAAGGATGCTGACCTTACCAAGCCCATACATCTATTCTTGAATTGTACTCAGCTAAGGGTAAGATGACATAATTTTGGTTAGTCTGACCCTATAAATATTACTCTGCAAGAATGAGAAGTGGCGAATCAGATGTGTAAGCTCCCATTCAGTCAAGCATTTAAGGATAAACTTAAATCTTGTTGACTTACATGAGAAATAAATGTGTTGCTGAACAACAGATATTCTTATCCTTAAGTCATATTCCACTTTCAGTCTTCTCAGAGGCAACATCCATTGACCTGAATTGAAATAGAAGTGTGGGTTGACCCTGCATAGCATGGTTTTGATCACTAGTCTGAAAAAATATGTAAGATAATCTATTGCTCTTCAAAGCAACTTTTATACGTTCACCATAGCCAGTCTGTCTCTGCAGGGTCCTGTTTCATAATCATAAAACTAGAAGATTTTCAGCAGCTTTTATTGCCTTAATTTTTCTTTCAAATTACAAAAATATTTAGTGTTACATTATCCTGGTTTAGTTTGAAGATTTTTCTTTAAATATTAATTATTAGCAGTCTTGCTAAATTGTAACCTAAAACAGCACAAGCACTAGAGTCACTGAGGGTCCTGAGTCTGATGCTGATGACAGGACATATACCCATTACCAAAAGAATAGTGTGTAGGCAACAGTGACAGATGTCCAAGACACGTAAGGGGTTTCAAAACCTGTCCTCTGTTTTAGACATAAAGAAAAAGAAAATATGTATAACATCTAAGAAGTTTTTAAAGAGGGGGAAATAAGTGAATGAGTTATAAATAAGGGTCCATTCGAGATGCATTAAAGTCATATCACTCTTTTCACTTATATTGTTGTAGCTCTTCAAAAAGCCCAATTCTTTTGACTGGGAAAAATGTAAGTTTGTAATGCTGATTGGTTACAGCCTTGATAAAATTAAAATTCTTAATAATATCCTTTACGTTTAATCTTCTTATTATTATTAATTCATTAGATCAGTTGGATAAGCCGTTGTCTCCAATTCTTCCTAAAATCGATAGTTATAAAAATGACAAGGCAGGCTCAATATTAAATTAGTACAAATGACTAATACTGTAGTTTAATTGCAATGATGTAAAACATCAACATTACATAAGGGAGGATTTGATTGTTTCATCTTGAAATTTAGTCATTACTCATTGGAATTTCAGCAAAAAAGCATCCTATGAAGGGGTTTTAACAAAAGTCCTCATAAAAACTTGAAAAAATGTTGCATGAAATTAAAGTAGAAAATTATGAAAACCTTCTGTCATAGTTCAACTCAAAGTGGGTGAATCATCTTACAAAAATCCATGTTTCTTCAAGTTTAGTGAAAGAACACCTGAATTTGTAGACAACAGCTGGTGAAAGGGAAATGCTGAAAGTGCTCAAGTGCTCTGCAGTTGGGCAGGCTACAGAAACTGTGCCTCTCATGCAGGGCAGGCAGGATAATAACCTACCTTCAGGGACTGAGGTCTTGTGTTGACAGAAGTGACCTAGACAGCTCAGTGCACCAGTGGGATGTTACTGGTGGACAGAGAGGCAGCTGCTGGAACTGCATGCAAACTTTGCCCAGTGAGGTCCACCACACTAGCTGATGAGATACTGCCTGGAATTTAGAGACATCTTTTCTTCAGCTCACAAGACAAAGGAATTGTCCTGCTGGTCCCATGTGAGGACTGTTATTTTTGTGTTCTTCTATCTGATATGTCTGTAGAGCAGAGCTAAGACCCCACAGTGGACTGTGACTCAGCTGAAAACTATTTTAAGTGCTGGGCAAAACGCCATGCATTTGTAGTTAGCATTGAACAATCGCCTGGAAAATATATACTGAATTATCACTAACATCTTTTCTCAGTGTGGGAGCTAAACAGCAGAGAGGGAGATTGGCAGGTGACCAAACATATAAGTAAAGAAGGTAATTTATCATTCTGTTTCAAGAATCAAACACAGAGTGGAACCAATTGTAAAAAGGCAAGTTCCTATAAATACAGAGGTATGTTGTCCAGTTAAGTTATACTGGACAATGTACTGGATGATCTGAGCTAGTGTAGCAGAGGGAGAAAAAAATAAAGGGAACAGCTGTAGTGTCTGTGCTACTGAGAAGATTTCTAAATTACTGTAGTGAGGATAATGCAAATGGCAGTATAATCTTCACCGTGGAGTCAAGGCGATGAAAGAAAACAAAATTTATGGAATTGTGGAAGACTGAGACTGTGGAAGGCCAAGTAGTTTCTTAATTAAAATGTCCCTACATGATTATTACCACAATATCAAAATCAGTAGGAGGTTTATTTGTCAAGTCTGTTATTAGAGGAGTTGAGCAGCTCACAAACCAGTATGATACCGTCAACTCTGTGTACAGCCCAGCCCAAAATGCTGGTACTGCTAATGGTAGGATTTTGCTTCTTTTCCTCCTGATGAATTGCAAACAGCTGCTGGACAGTAGTAACTGCTTGTTTCTTGTTTTTCCTTTGAATTATTGTTTACTGGCAGTTTAATACATTGTCCACCTTGTTAATTCTTCCCTGCCCTTGCCTGACTCACACCCTGTGTATCCTCTTTCACCCTTCAGAATCCTAGCAGCCTTAGACAACTTTAGACAACTTCTATTTAAATCAAATCTCTTTTGGTGCCTGTTGAGGTTACAAGAAGATTCTGGTTCTGCTTTGGGGTTCATTTCGCTATCAAAATACCATGATGTGTGTGTATGCAAGTAGGTGGCTACAGATGAATTAGGTGGTTAAGTTTCCCCAGTATATGGTGGAGATAGAATCAAATAGTCTGTGTAACTGGGAGTAAATTAGTTTACCAAAAAAATTTTTCCTTGGGTGTTCCTATAGTAGACATCTTATGGCTCGGCAGATGAACAGTTCTCTCAGGACAAAATGGCTAGGTGCCATCCACAGGTTACACTGAATAGGACCATTACAGAGTCTTAAACTTTCCTGTCATGGACCTTCAGTTTCAATAAGGATTGTTACAAACATGGTTTCATCCCAAATAATGGCGTTCTGCCAGCTTCATTTTGGACAGTGGATTTAGTTCATGCTACTGTTATGCTGCCTTGCTCAGTTTTATGTTTGCTGTATAATGTGCTATTTCTGCCAGATGAGCTCTCAGCTGATTTAATGCTTAGATCACAGGATATTCCAAGTTGGAAGGGACCCACAAGGATCATTGAGTCCAGCTCTTAAGTGAATGGCCCATACAGGGATTGAACCCATCATCTTGATGTTATAAGCACCACGCTCCATCCATCTGGGCATCCCATCGTCTAGACAATGTCACTGAGTTCCTCATCTAGTCTTTTCTTAAACACCTCCAGGGATGGTGACTCCACCACCTCCCTGGGCAGACCGTTCTAATGAGAGATCACTCTCTCTGTGAAAAACCTCTTCCTAATATCCAGTCTAAATAATAATGTGTTAAGAGTAGATGATGCCTAAGCGTGCCTTACTGGATCTAGGGCACTATGAAAAATATTGTACTTGAAGGCTGAGAGGGGTCATTGATTATCTATACCTGCTTATGTTAAGATGTGTCTGCTGTATGAGTATTGCTAGTTTCATAAATCTTTCCGTTCTTTTTCAAGGCAGTTCATTCAATGAAAATAGCAACATGTTTTAGGGTCAGTACACCCTCATTTATTTTTATACTTTCTCTTAATGTACATTAAATTAAAAAATACTTGTTTTGCTTTCATTAACTACTAATGTCATGCTGCCCCTCAAAAATATGCCATAAGCCATTTTTTAACCTTCTTACTCAAATCTGCATGCTCCTCGCTCAGCACAACTTTTAGAAATGTTTTGCTATACACAGTTTACACCCATAAGGGTGTAACTGCATATTCTACTCTGACCTGTACCAGTATAAGTCATTAAGTTTTGTACAAACATTATTTTGTAAAGGCTTCCACAGGGTAAAATTGCAGTCACTAAGATAAAGAACTGTGTTATGCTGGCCAAAATTACAAATGTGTAAGGTAATACTAATTGGGGACTCATGTAACAGATGACCAGAGGGAAAAAAAAAGTGTCCCAGTATCTCAGGTCTGAGGAAGGAATTTTCCCATCCCCAAAACTAAGAACTGATTCAAGTTATATCGATGACCAAAACTTAGAAATGTGTTTCTAACAGGGAGTTTAATAGACACTATTAAACCTCAGGTACCTGTGCACACACTTATGTGGATACATATTGGATGCAGAACTTCCTGGAGAAGAAGAGTCTTCTAGAAAATTCAGTTCTTTTTTTAAAGGTTAAGTGGTGGTTAATTCACCACTCTGGATTTTTCCTGTATTTATAGAATTTCTTCAACATCCAGAGACAGAATTTCATTATGCTCTATTAATTAGGTTTAAAAATCCTACGTAATCCATGGAAAAACACTTGTGGAGCAGGATCCAAACAACTTCCCAACTTTCTTTTCAAGAAGTCAAATAACAAATTATATTCTTAATTTGTTATTATAATATTATATTTTTAATCACAGAATCACAGAATC
>WEKX01019077.1:13548-45503 GCA_013390025.1 Pitta sordida
TCCGCTCGCTGGGGAGAGCCGGGGGCGGCCTGCCCCCCGCCACGGCCATGCCCGCCGCTCCCGGCTTCGCGGCACGGATCTCTAACTGTTAAATGTTTGGGAGTCTTCCCGAAGGTAGGATCTGGGGTATCTCCTTTCTCCGCCGCTCAGACGCCCGGTGGACGCCGCCCGCAGGGGCTGCCTGTCTTTGCGTGGGGATATTGTGACGGGGCTCAGGGGGCGTCTGCCGCGAGCGGCGGACCTCCCGGGACCTGCACGAGTGCAAAGCCAGGTCTAGATCTAGATACTGCACGGGCAGGCGGTGGCTACATCGGAAAGTTACTCGTTACTCCTTAAAAAGTAAAAAAATTGTGATAAATAATATCTCTAAACCGTTAACGTTCAGAGATTCTCAGGTCTAGGAGCTTGAAAACAGTAATGTACAGGAAAAAAAAAGACTTGAGGGAGGAGAGCAGAGCAATACTTTTTCATTTTAGTACACCTGTCTCATGTACTTTTATAATAGAAAAGATAAACGTGTTTACACAGAAGAAAGTCAAGATTATCATTTCTTATTTTAACCTGTGTTTTGTATTATAGTAGACTTACAGAGTTTTTTATTTTGTACTTTATGCGTATTCTTTACAAGGAATATTGTTAAAAAATACTGGCAAGTATTATTGTACCATTTTAATGTAAAATTTTTACACGTTTTCAAAAATAAAAAATTTAATTTTCAAAAAAAAAAAAAATCAAAAGCAAAGGAGCCCAGCCAAACACTTGGCTTTAGATAATTCGCTCTTTAATACTTCTCCTTTCTTTGGGACATTGATAATTTTTATTTGAGATTAATAGCATAGTAGTCAAGGAATACTGTAACTTGAAACTTATTATGCCTGGATTTGACCACAAAGAAGAAGATCAGAACACGATCTTTGTAGTTAATGCATTGTTAACCCAAGCAGAAAATGAAAGATTTAATAAATAAATAAGCAAACAAACAAACAAAACCCTACCAAACCCAAAACAAAACCCCCAACAACAAAATAACGCACTAAACAAAACAAAACTACAAAAACCAGCAGGGATGAGAGAGGGGATAAATAGAAATAGGTCTCTCTGTAAGGCACAAATCAGGGGATTGATTAAAAAGCCTGTTTAAAACTATTTTTGTACTTTTGAGTGTGTTTTAAATCACAGCTGCATCATAGTTGGTTTCCGAGAGGCACGAAGGAAAATACTACTAATAAGGGGCACATAGTGAATTTAAGAGAGATTTGTTCTAGACACTTATGTTTCTGTGACGATAATAGGGGCATGTGTTTCTACATTTTAATACATAAAATATAAAATCAGTTTTGGAATATCTTCGTGTGATGAGTTGATTAAATGTACAAGCTGTCGAAGTAAGGATACTGTATGAAAGAAACCATGAAAGCAATTTTTCTGATTCCAAACACTCCTTTTTAACAGCATAAGGTCGATAGATAACTATTCTGTGGATTAGAAATTATTTAAATCACAAGACAGACCTCAAATATATGGAATTTAGTAATGGAAAAGAGAATCACAGATTTTAAGAGTAGGTGTGTGGTTACTTGCTGTGGAGTAGGATCACGAGTTTTTCAAACCAGGGAGGTGGTTTTCAAGTACGACTGTATTTATAAAAATTTAAGAGACTCGGGGTTCAATTACCTGAATTTTCGTAATAAAAAAAATAAAGGGAGGGATGTCTTTTAGTGCTCTTTGAAGTGAGGAGGGGAAGGGGGGGTGAATACATGCGTTTTCATATAAACGTACTTCGTCACTTTCGTTTCAGACAATTTCATATATAGAAAAGTGACGTTTCTGTGTTTTGTTTGTAGCAATGCAGTGTTAAATTAGTGGTTTTCAAATAGCAGAACGACAGGACATCAGATCCGTTTGACTCCATTTGCAGTCTGCAACTGGAAGGCCTCTTTGGGTGTGCCGATTCCCTTAGGGGGGAAAAAACAAACAAACAAACAAACAGAAAACTAGAATCCGTTTTAATTTCTAAAACTAAAGTGAAAAATACCCTGGATGCACCGGCTACGTAACCTCCATGGAGAGCACGACTCTCTTTTTCACGAGAGTCCCATTAACTGGCTTTCCCCGGGACTGGCCAGGGGGTTGCGCCGGCTCGACGGTCCAGTCCAGCGCGGAGTACCGAGCTCGTTAGAGGCGCCTCTCCGAGAGGCAGATAAAATCAAGCAGAGAAAGGTTTTGCGCGGGAGAAGGCAGCTGCAGCAATGAGCGCAGCTCCCCGAAGAAAAATGCTGCTGGCCGTCGTCTGGTTTCTGGCTGCTGGAGTCCTCGCGGTCTCCACAGTTAGTTACACGAGAAGAGCAGGTTCTGGAGACCCATCTTGTGTTTATTTCTCTTGGCTTCCCCGCAGCAGACCGTGGGGAACCTGTCCCGGCCCGGCGGGTGACAGGTTCCGAGCATGCCTACCACCCGTCCCTCAGGTCTCCTCAGAGGTACATGGCGAGCAAACTGCCTGGCCACTTGGTCTTTCCAAACTTTTCACCGGTTGCCTGCATCTCGTGAGGACAGGGCCTTCCCCTGCGAGTTGGTAGGGAACCTAGCGAGAGCAAATTGCAGAACACGGTGCAGATTTTTTTTTTGTTGTTTTCCCTTTAAGAAAAAGGGGGTCAGGGAAGAGGTCTGCAGTGTTGGAAGGACCCTATCTCTTGTTCTTCTCGAGTCGACGGGGAAGCCTCCCGTCCTCGGCCCCGGCGGTCCCTGTTTCCCCCGCCGCTACCCCAGAGCAGGTGCCAGCAGAAAAGGCGCCGGCGTCGCAGCCCTTTGATGAGTTCTCAGCATCGCCGGGCCGTAGCGCCTCATTCGCATGCTAATGGCCCGACGTGCTCTCCATGGCTTTCAAGGCTAACGGAGAGGACGCGTAGTCCTCGCAGAGACCGAGCCCGGACGAACAATTCCTTCAAAATAGTCTGGGACCTAATAAACAATCCGGTAAGACAAGCAGTGTAGTGTCGCCTCCTTCTCCTCCTCCTCCCAGCGACAAAGGGTGGATTCATTAACCCATCTCCTTGCTTGTCATATCCCTATAGGGCTGAGAGACGAATTACCGGATCTGAATTGGGAGGGGACTATGAGGGGGCTAATGTTTCAATCAGTTCCTCCAGAAGGACCACACAAAAAGAAACTTTTTAGTTTATGGTGTTATTATGCGGAGTTTTAGTCTAGGGATAGATTTAGCCAAATGTTATCTACTGGGAATTTAATGAAGCCCTTATGTATTCAATCGTCTTTTAAGCCACACACAGTGTCTCTTTCCAGAAACGTTTACTTCCGCATATTTCTTTGTTTCTAATTGATGATTCATATATTTTAATTAATTAGGTCTTTTAAAAATTGTTTCTTTTCAAATATCCTGTATAACGTTTCTCTCAATCAGGAGTGTGTTAAGTCTCTTCCGTCCCCTCTAAAAATGTTTCCCCTTACCTCCCCGCTTTCGAAGATGATTAGCCTGCACGTCCGCACACTGTACCCTTGCCTTCGAAGCATTACCACTGCTTTGTGCAGAGGGTCCGGACATCGTGCCCATTCTATTGGCATCGGCGTGAGCTGCAGGAAGCAGCGCAGCCCGGCTGTCCTGCGGAACTCCGGGGTCCCGGTGCACTGCTCCCCGGCCCTGAAACTGCCCTCTTCCTAAACCTTCCCCATCCGCAGCTCTTTCGGACCACACCCTTGGTTTTATTCGAATTTCTGGTGCGGCGAGAGGCACTCTTGGGGGGAGCGAGGTGTCGGCTGCTACACACTCCATCTTTGCAGGTTCGTTTCAAGTACCGAGGACCAGCCTCATCCGCGAGTCCAGAGGATGAAAGGCGGCGGGGGGGTAGACCCTCACCTGCTCCCAGCTGCTCCCTTTCTTGCAGCGTTGGTGGCGAGGGCAGAGCTTGTGGTTGCCCTGTCGAGACTGAGGCCTGTGAGGAGGATCTGTTGCAAAGTGGATCTAGTTTAACTGTCCCTTGGCACTGCCCAGACACTCTACTCCATACATAATACTTTCCCTCAGTACTTACAGTAAGTAATGCAGTAGAGTATGATAATAGTTCATTTGACAGAAATAATGGAAATTATGATCGTGGCCAAATGCTCCCTGCTATGGAACTTGCTAACCAATGTAGATCCGTTTTTCAGCTTGTTCCCAGTGGCTCTCCATCCCTAGCGGTATTTCTCCCGCTCCCCTTGACGCCGGCCACACACCGTCAGAAACTGGCCGCCCTGTGGCCGCAGCCGAGCAGGTAGGTACGTGCCTACTCCGCCTCCGCCGCCTCTCACCCCCAGGCCCCCGACGATCTGCTGCAGGTGATTGAAGGGCCTCTCCGCCCTTCTCCACAAGTCCTTTCTCCTCTGCAACCCCCACCGTGAGAGCGACGTCGACCAGCCGCCGTGGGCTATTTGGTCTCTGCCTGTTCTGCAAGGCACAACCAAGATGTTTAGGACACATTCGTGCATATGTGTGTGTGTACGTGTGTGCAAGGAAATGGCATTCCAGAAGGTAACAAGCTGCTGCCGGATGCATGCTGCCGCATTAACCGTGCTCGGTACCTCTTTGCGCAGATGGGTGCCCGTTGATTTTGAGGGGAGACGGAGAAATGCAGGCGAGCCTCAAATCGGTGAACCTCTTGTTCCTGTTTTTCACTTGCAGACGAACTGTGGTCCCCGCCACCACTCCTTGTCCGGAGGTGTCCTGAGGGCTACCGGCCCTGGAGCCACGCCGAACACCTCCTCGCCGCCCAGCAGGGCTCGCCGCTCAGTTCCCATCAAAAAAAACCCAGATGGGATTGAAGGGGGGCACACATGGGCCTCTTGGCCAATCTCGCAACCAGCTCGACTACAACAGCGTGGGTGGCACCGACGGCTGTGCGCGGCTGCAGTGGCCTGGGCAGTGGGAGCGGCGAGGCACCTGGCAGAGAATTGCAGGAAATCACCTCGGAAAGCTAACGGAAGGGACACATTGTACCAAGATGTGCCCTTAATGCAGCGCTCCGGTTCTGCGAGCTGTTGTGGCGAGGGACAGAGGCACCCGCTGCACTCTGCGCCATGGAGAGACCTACCACCTAGGCCACAGAGTGCACAGAAAGTAGAAAAACGGATGGAGTAGACTGTAGCAAAAGCGTGTGGTGTATTGGAGTGCGGGGTGTTGGGGGATTTTTTTTGCCTTTTTTTTTTAAGTGCTGTGTCCCGCCGATTTAATAAATTGTACCGTGGAGCTGAATACAAAAGGAAAGTTGTGGGATTTTTTTTTCAACCAAAATAATTAAACTTGAGAGAGAGAATTGATTCTAAGTTGCCCTTTCGCTGATGGAGTGAAAACGGCGTGCAGAAATCTGCAGGGTCCCATATTTAGATGATAAATTACACAATTTATGTTGGAAGCAAAAGGATAAATAGATATTTCATCTATTGCATTAATTCGGTTTTTAAGAGTGAGAAAGCCTTAATCACGGTTAATCCGAAGGTATTGCTATCCCCTGCGCGCAACAGAAAACCATCTCCGTGCAGCGAACGCGTGTGTACGTTCAGAGACGTGTGTGCCCCTCACCCGGTGATGTCACCGTCCCGGTCCCGAGGAACTGTAACATTGCAGTGGTCGCTTCGATAAATGCCTAGGCTTTGGAAAGTCCTTGTAACACCCGGGAATATGTCTCCTTGTACCGCGGTGGTCGTACATCTGCTTCTCTCTTTTCATTATAGGAGAGTACATGCACACCTGTATACAAGAATTACATCAAATTCACACAATAATGATAAATGAGGTGCCTTCCTTGGGTTTTCTTTTCCTAAAATAAACACTACCACGTCACGTCTGCTTATTCAGCAGTCCCTAGACGAAACAGATAGCTTTCTAATGTACATGTATACAGTGAAATTCCACCTGTCGGCTGCATGGAGAGAGCGGTAGAGGAGGACAGTCTCTTCGAGTTAATACTTCAAGATTAAAAGAACTGTTGGTGAAAAAAGATTGTCCAGCGCCGAGCGAGGAGGTACAGATATGTTAGGTGACTTTGCCTTAAAGTGGACAGGAGAGGACAATTCGGACTGTGGAAAAACGAGTTTATACTTTTCATTCCAAACTGCCACTGTTTGTACAAAATCTCGTCTGGGAAAGCTCGGTGATCTTTGTCAAACATACTCCTCTTCCTCCTGGAAGTCCTTAACTTGTCTTTCTCCGTGCAGACCGCGTTGCGTACGGCGCACTGCACGCAAGCGTGTACCATCACACTCTCCTGCAACCGCTCGGCAGCCGGCGGCCCTGCCAGCTCCAAACCTCAGACCTTTTCGCCTCTGTTTCCCACTTCTCTACGAAAAGCCAAAGGGTGGCCCATTCTCAGGAAATTAACCTCCTTAGATCGCTTTCAGCACGGCTTCCCGCGCGATGAGTCTTCTCCTGGTGCTCAGACATCTGCCGGCCGGGACACTGTTTTCGGGGAAATCCCTAGTCCTGCTCGCCCGCCCATGAGGCACACCGGAGTGGAGCTACCGACAAGCAACGTTGGAATCTCTGCTTTTAAACAGAATTCCTTCCCCTCCAGCCTCCTCCCCACCCAGAGGGAGTCCGATACAACTTGCTAACACACACGGGTAAGCCAAACCTAGCGTTCCCACAAGAGCTTTTGAACTCGGAGATGCTGCTCCGCCTGCGACTACAAGACGACGCGGTTTGCCTGGGCGAGCGGCGCAAAACTCCGCGGTCGCGCCGGGGCGGAGCCGGGTGCACTGCTGGCGGACCGGCTGGAAGGGACCGTAGTCTGTGCCTCCTCCCGGCCCCAGGTACGCTGCCGTCCCAACTGGGCTATGCTGGGCCGCTCGTCGGCAGAGCAGACCACTGCTGCCGTCAAGGCAGCGTCCTGCATTAATAACTTGCCCCGGCGCAGATAACTTGCGGTCCAGTCCGATTCTGCTTTCGGCATCCACGCGGGGCATTTGGAGACACCGTGGGGCGCAGGGGGGTGTGTGGGGTGAGGGGAGCCCGCTGCCGACGCTATAAATCCCTCGGCAATTGAGTTCCGCAGCTTTGATTTGAAAAATAGGATTCTTTGAGTGGAAACAGTTGACAGGAACCTAAAAGGATTAGCTGCATTCCACACAGGATCATTTTTACTCGTAACATTTTGAAACGATTGATCCCTTCCAGACCATAAACAATGTCCAGAAAAACGATCTAACGAGACTTCCATTGTTTCCTTTTGTCTACGAATCCCCATTCGCCAGCAGTTTTATTAGGAACGTTGACGGGTTGGATCTTAATTACACACACACAACCTTTTCCCGATGTAAGTATTGAATTTGAAATAGTTCGCAATTTGGTCCATCATCTTAATCCTCCAGAAATCGAGCAAGAGTGGAGAAAGGCAGGTAGAAGAAGGAGCAAGGAGAGCAGGAAGGGAGGGGAGCGGGGGCTCAGTTGCCACAGGGCGCCATAACGAGACGTGGGGGCATTTCTCCTGCTGCCTTTTGTGCCCGCCGGGAGGAAGAAAGGGGAGGAGAAAGCTCACAGGTTGCCCGGAACGTGGCGAGTAGAACACCGTACGAGTGGCCCCGTTTCCCAAGGCGGCTCGACAGGACTCGAGATCTTTGGGCCCTGCCTTGTCCCCCATCCGTCCTCTTCCCTTCCCATCTGAGGGCAGCAGAGTTAACCGGGAGACACTACCGGTGGAGGAAGCGACAAGGCTCTGTCGTGCTGACCGACCAACTTTTCCTGTGTTTTGATACCTGAGCGCACTGCTACATGCTCGTCTCCCTGATTTATCGCCCAATTAAAACTTCATCCTTCCTCGAGCCGGCTGTTCCTTCTCTTCGACTGATCTCCGCAGGTGCCATCTCCCCGACGACACTATAGGAGGCGATGGGCCAAGGTGGCGACTTGGGAGGCAAACCGTTTCTCGGCCCCTTCCATTTCTCTTCCTTCCCCTCCTCACGTTTGCGATAGCGGAGCCCAGCGTCCCCGGGGCGAGGCGGCAGGTGCTGGAGTAGGGCTTGTCGGCGGTTCCCGGGCCGGAGTTGTGCCATGCAGCGGGAAGCGCTTGTAGCCCGGATCGCCACACAGTCAAAAAGGGGAGAAACCGAGTTAAGAAAGGCACCTCAATTTTGTCTCCCATTCATTTAAGGGACACTAGGTCCTGCCCCTCGGATTCCTAGGGATTTGTTTTTTCTGTTAGGCTTCAGGATTCCTCTTGTTTCCCTCTTTCTTCTATCTTTTTTTCCCCCCTTTCTTCTTCCCGTACATTGAGAAAAAGCGACTCCCTTGCACATATTGGTAGCATTGAGTATCTTCCTAACTTAACTGTGTCTTCCTTGTATCTATCAATCCACGTTTCTAATTAGACTAATTAGAAGATATCTGAAGTGTTGATGGGTCCATAGACTAAACTGCTTAGGGCTTCTGAAAGGAAGGCTGAATGCCCGCCATGGGAGGTGGCCATTCAGGGGGACGGTAACAGTTGCTACATTTATCTCCTGCCATTGAAAAGAGCTCTACTTAAAGCTCGATTAAAATGTTTGGAAACTAATGCCACCCTGGATCCCTCCCTAATTAGAGAGCCTGGATAGATCACCCTGAGCAGTCAAAAGGAACTCCTTCCCAGGCTAGGCTTTTCTGTTCTGCAGAATCACTTCTTTCCCCGCAACCCTGCCCCCACCTCAAGAAGAGATGGTGGGGGGGGGGGGGGGGGGGGGGNGACAGGACAGAGAGAGAGAGGGAGAGAAAGAGAGAGAAAGCCACAGAGATAATGCAGCCATACAAAAGCAGAAAAATAGCTCTAGGCCAAAGTCTTCCTCCTCCGGCATTATGTTGGGCCCTGGCTTTCCTGTTGGCAGGCCCAGGCTCTCCTTCCTCTGTTTCTCTTTTTTTTTGTCAGCGGCCAAGTTACTCCTCTCTCCTTCTCTGCCTGCTGCCAGCCAGTCAGGTACTCTGGGAAGAGGCAAGGCTGCCTCCGTTTTCCCCTTGCACAGCGGCCCCGCGGCCGCGGTGCGTGCACAGGTGCGGAGCGCAGAGCCTGGCGTCCTTCCTTGCCCCGCTGCCCTCCTCGCTGTGCCGCGCCGGCCTTGATCAGAAAGCAATTGTGGAGTAAAAAAGGGGCAGCAGGAGAGTGAGGAAAGGTGAGGAAAAGGTGGCTCCTGCCCTGCCCAAAAGCTGCCTGCGGGAATTTTAGACGGAGAGTCAGTTTCCAACAGGCCGCCGGGCGGAGTGAGGGAAGGGAGGTTGGAAATTCCTCCCTGGGTTGCTCTGCTGAGGACACCCCCGCACACCCAAGCACGCACACATGCGTTTCTGTGCACCTCTGGGTTGTGCGCAGGGGCACGGGAAGCCCTCGGATCTTCATGCTCCCGGGGAAAGCAGGTCATGCTGAGCACTGCAGTGTCTAGCACCTCGTAAATTTGCGGCACCGTTTCTTCCCCGTACGACAGAGATATATTTTGTCCTCATAAACGCAAATAAAATATTGGTGCTGACGGGGCAAGGCATGAGGAAAATGTTCTCTTGATTAACACCAGCCTGCCACACCTAGATATGTTAATTTACAGGATAGATACGATCAGAAGTGCCTGATGAAGGTCGCACTCGCGACTTGGCAGGCGACGAGCCCCCAACAGTCAGCTCTCACCCGAGGGACCCTACCGCTCTGGTGCCAGGACGGGGAACAGGAGAGAATAAGAAGGATCTACTCAGTATGCTCCTCCTTGTACCGGTAGTCAAGCGACGTAATCAGCGGGCAAAGGCTCTAAGACCCAGATGAGCTGGCAGGTGGCAAGCGGGATAGCCCCCGTGGTGTCCTGGATCTGCTGCGCTCTTCATCGGGCAGGCAGAGGGTTGCTTCAGCTGTTATCATGTCCAATCCCAGTGAATTTCACAGGAGAGTCCCAAGGACAAACCCAATCAAATATTTCCCTTAGGGACATATGGGGAGCTGCTCCCACTGTATCATGTCTAATTCCAGTGAACTCAACAGGACGAGTCCCAAGGACAAAACAGATCAAATATTTCCCTTAGGGACATAAAATCTACATTTTTGCTGTTATCGTTGTTCCAAACTCCCTCCCCTCCCCCACCCCTTCCAAAGCAAGTCCAGCTCAGAGGACAGAGGGCATCTCTTCATTAAATGTTCCTGTAGGATCTCACCCTTGCTCTGCTAGGATCCACGGGTGAAGACATCCTTGTGACACACATGGGGTAGTGAGAGGAGAGATCTCTCTGCAAGAAGGAGGGTTTGGCCCTGGGTGACGCCTGAGCAGGAGGCTCTGACTGTTGGGCTGGGCCAGGTCACTGAGCGTGTAAAGAGTGAGCGCAACACATCCTCCAAAAAACAAGCTTTTGCCTTGTTCATGGGCTGTGCCCCTGCTCATACGCCTTCAGCATGGGCAGCATCTGGGGCACTTCATCACAAAATGCAACTCTGGAGGTGCCCAAGATACTGTCAGGAGGGAGTGCTAAGACTTCAAGGTCAAAGAACTGCATGAGATACAGTTGTGAGTTTGCTGAGTTTTACTGAGTTTTAGAGAGGTCTTTTAATCTCAGAATGCAGTATCTTCCCAAGACCAGTACGTATATGCATTTCTCAAGCCCAAGGGTAGACCCTGACACTAGTGACCTTTCACTTTTGGAAAACAAGCAGATGAGCACAGAGGATGCTTCATGCCCAGATCTGGGGGCAGCTGCAACTTTGTGCCTGGTAATCCATCACAATCAGCAGGTAGCTTAGTTGTTTGTCTACATTTTAAATTGTTTTCCTTGTTGTCATGGTTTTGATATTAGAGGTTTTTGTTTTATATGTTTACAAAGGAAAAGTTTTAATCGTTTTTTCTTTTGGCTTTCCCCCTCCCCGCTTCCCAAGTTCGGGGAGGGACCATGGGAATTCCACTACCTCTGCAAGCCACGAGGTTGATAATCAAAGTGGATGTGATCCTGTCGAACAGCGGGACCGGCCCGAGGGGGCTCTGGGATTTGTGGTTCGCAGTTGCTGCTCCGAAGAAGGAGGTGTAAGGAATTGGAGAGCGCAAAACTTCAGTTCCCTAAGAACTTTGCCCCACATGCTGGGAAGGAACGCTTTTTGGAAATACTGTTGCATACCGGAAGCGAGCCCTCTTTCTTCTCCCGCTCCCGCTGTGATTGCTGCTTTCTCCCCGCTGCTCCAGCATCACGCATCTCCCTGCATCTCCCGTCCCTGCATTCCTGCGGAAAAACCCTCCTCTCACCGGAGCCCTTCCCCGACGAAAGCTGGACATTGCTCTTCTGGGTTTTTTTCTTTTTCACCCGAGTTTTGCTGTAACAACAAGGACTTCCCCTTTGGGTATTGTTACCTCAGTGAGAGATACTCTGTTTGTGTGGGTGGTTTTGGGGGGTGATTGGGGTATTTCCCTGTTGTTTGCCAGTGTTAGTTTGACTCATATATATATGTATCTATCTTTTTTTTTATACATTCCAATAAATACATGTATATATAATATACAAATATATTATTAAGCTTGGTATTTTCTCTTAACGGTCTCTCGTCCATTTTCTTGGAAAGTAACCCCCAACAGTGTCCAAACCAGGACACTTGTGAGTGTATTACAGCAAGTTTCCTTGTTAGCATTGGGATTTTCTTTCTTTTTTCTTGTTAATTTTGTTTGTTTGCTTGTTTTCTAATAACTTCTCATGTGGAATTTCTGCAAGTAGCATGAAGATAGGGACAGAACTCTGGAGTGAGAGGTTTAGCTGAAACCCATGCCCTGGCACTGATCCACTTTTATACTCCTGCTAGTCCTGGCCACGCCTTTGCCTGGGATGTCTTTTGTGCAGTCATGTCATTCACCCCAGGCTGGTGGGATATATTGGATCTTCTGGGGGCGTTGAAGGGTGAGAGAAGGAGGAGTATATAGTTTAGGCCTTCCTGAAATCCAGTCCTCGGTGAAAATGCCATGCAAGGAGGGGTGCAGAATCATAGACACCCCGTGGGGAGAGAGGAACTCTCCAGGATGTACGGAGCCGTGGATAACTTTTTTTTTCTTTTTTTTCCCCCCAGCGGCTCCACCAGATAGAAGCAGGTTGAGTCAGAGGGCCCGTGCTACCCAATCCTACTGGAGGACTGCCTTTCCCAGGGCCGCAGGGGCTGCTGCTGCAGTGATGGTGTGGTGAGAAGGGTCAGAGGCTTTACTAAAGGAAATTTCAGAGAAACAGAGATAAGCATGTCTAAAAACACACATTCCTTGCCATCTCCCGTCAAAGTACCCTTGTGAACTGGCTATCTCAACCAGCCAGAACAGCGTCTTTCCCCAAATGCTGATGGCAGAAAGAGATAAAAGGAGAATTAAAATAAATATTTGTCCTTCAGGAATGGAAGTTATTAAATTAACACCCCAAAAGTTGTGCTATATAGTGAGTTTTGTCAAACATAATTTTTTCAAAAGAAAGATCAGAATATGTGAAGTTTTGCCTTTGGCTGGTGCAGTGGAGCATAAGAAAAACATATTAACCTACATCATGGAGCCATTCAAGTCAGTGCTAGACATGTCCAACAGAAGGTAAATAGATTATTTCATATAACAATGCTGACAGCTTGTATGGAGCAGAATTAGAGAGATCTAAATATTAATAGACTCATTCAAGTGCAGCAAAAGTTACAAATCATTAGCTGAAGAAAATTGGCTTCCAGCCCACATTCTATAGGACTATGAGGGAAGCATGGTAACTGTGCTGTTGCCGGCTAAAAAAGGGCAGGTTTTGTATATAATTCATTTAGATGAAGTGTGCAGAATATTTTTATTTGTTCTACTTCTAGCTGCCTCACCTCTGTGTGAACTTTCCAAACCCAAATCGACTCCAAATACGTCTGCTCTCCCTTCTACACACTTCCCTCCAATGTGTTTGCTTTGGCAACTTTCATGTTCTTGCAAACAATTCTTCCAGAGATATCAATCACTCTTGCACCCAAAGAGAAATACTGTACACTCAATGCGATGACAAAATGAATCTTGTTTGAAGCAAACCATGTGTTCTAGTGTGCCAGAAATTATGCTATTTGTTCAAGGAGTATGTTCAGAATATTTTAGGCTTCTGTTAGTCCAGTGATAGTAAATTTTATTGTCTGCTATTAGGATTTATTATTTCAGAGACAACCCAAATATCTCTTAACAAGATGAGAGTTTCTAAAGGGGAAAGCCTACTATGTGTTGAACTGGAGGAATTTATTGGCCTGTGGTATTGCATTTTGTAATGCCGTTCGCCCTATGAAACATGAAAGAATCGCAGCAAATGGGCCTTGTGATGGCAGTGCAGCAGGAATCCACTGCCTGCTCCCACATATGTCCTCTCAGCCCCACAGGTGCCCCACGCTGGCCGAGGGAGTAGAGCTGGTGATGTCCTACCACAGAAGGCATCAGAAAAAGCTGAGGGGGAGGGACACGTCTATAACGCCTGTGAGGGGCCAGCCAGTAGGTTGGAGCCCCATGGGTGACGGCTGTAGGGAGGCACAGAGAAATTGAATAAGCCTCTGGCTCATCCGTGGGCATTGATGCCTGGCTACCCTGCTTTCTGATCCTGATGTTATGGAGTGTTTTGTTTATTTGATTGGGGCTTTGTTTTGTCCATGTTTTGGTAGGGGGTTTATTTGTTTGTTTTTTCCACACTGGTTTCCAGGCAGCCTTGCGCGCCAGGGAGCGAAGTGTCCCAGAAGAATGGTCACCCCACAAGTACTCCCACTCGACATTTCAATGCTGTCGTGGTTTTCTGAAAGCCCGTGGATGTGGATGTCATCATCGTCGCTGCCTTTCCGCCTGAGTTCAGGTTGTCGTCCTCTCCTCTCCTCTCCTCTCCGGTGGAGAGGGATCGCCCAATAAACAATAGACAGGGATCACCCTGTCTCCCCTCTGAAATGCATCAGTGTTCCCCGTCAAATTTGCAGAGCCTACCCATGCAACCGCAGGGTTACTGTTCTCGGCACTAGGTGGTTTGGTGCACTTTTCCCCTCGCCCTCCCTGCATGGGTGGTTGTGCCCATGGCACTGTCACTGTAGTGTGAGGAGTGCGTGGGCCTCCCTCCATCGTTTTTGAGGGGCTGCCCCAACCCATCATCCTCTCTGCACTAGCACAAAGAAGCCATCGTCATCTCTTTTCTGTCCCTTCTGTTTGGGTTGGCATGGAGTGTGGACCTTCCCCATTCACACGTCTCTCCCTGGCTACTGCTGCAGCTGTGCCAGTGCACGTAGGGTCTCAGGCTGATCAAAGGTGACTGAACTTCCCTTATTACTGGGAAACCAGTCTGGTATCTGTACATAACTATGTCTTGATTCTGGTCTCCAAAAAGACTGACTCTGCTGTTGGATATAACGCGTCTGTGAGTGAGACACCATCGCGACTATGGAAGTGCATGCTCATTTTCCTGGTTTGGCATTGCTATTTGAAGTGAAAGTTACAGTGCCTTGTAGAGATGTCTGTGAGCAGAGCTGCCATCTGAGGGATGTCCGGGTTTCTGACCAGGAGCACATTTCAGGTGCAGAATGCATCCATTTCCCTGAAACGCATTGTTAAACTTCCTCTGGCCTATGATCAGGTTGTGCAGCAACTGCTTCAGACGGAATAGGTCTTACTTGATACTTCAGGGAAAGCAAATAGAATGTAAGTCATTAGAGCGATAAGGTGAGTTTTGGTAGCTTGAACTGTCAGAGTGTCGCCTCCCCAGATGCACTGTGCCCAGTAGCTGGTGACAGAGAGAGCCTACTCAGGACAGCAGCAGTGCTATAGTTTATGGAAGCTACTCACATCCCCTTGAGCAGAACTGAACTTTCTGACGGTACCTCAGGTGTTATGCCTTAGGTCGGAAAGGGGTTCTCATGTTAATTTGTAGCACTAATCCAGTGGTACCACCCTCTCCCTTCTCCCCTGGCACTCCCCAAGGAAATAAAATTTTTAAAAAGGTTTTAAGGGGGAAAGCAGAACACACACGCTCCCCCCCCCCCTTTTTTCCCTTTTACTTTTTAAATGTGTTGGCCCCACAGGAGTAAACTGGGGGAGTTATCCTGTTCTGAAAGACCTAATGCTTTCCCTCTGCACACCTGGCCTAAGAAAGCTCGATGTTCAGTGTCAGTATGCTTTATTGACATATTAGGCTGGTTTCAGCAGTGAGCTCAAACCGTGAGCTACCACCCGTCTCAAGATGAGGGAAAGTATCTTCTGTCAGTACAGGTAATAGTCTAGGCAGGGAGTGCCAGCATAAAAGATAGAGCACAACTTATGTCGCTGCCAATTCCTTCACCATTAACAAAAAAGCATACTGAGCAAGTCTGTAAAAAACCCAATCAAGCAAGAAACAGCACCCACAGACCAACCAACCAACAAAATCTCCAAAATGTTATGGTAAAACACCTCCCAACTTTGCAGGGGAAAGTAAGCTACTGCAGATGTCACCAAGCGGGAAGCTTAAAATGAGGCTCTTTCGGTGCCGAGCTCAAACTATTGGAGGGAGCTAGAACTGCAGAGAGGAGGCCCACTCCAGGCCAGTGGCGAGTTGCTCGATGCTAACAGATACCAGAGGGTGACCACTGCCACTGTCCCCTGCAAGTGAAGAGGAAACAAAGGAAATAGGGTACGTATTTATTATCCTGAAAGGACGGCTGGGCTTCGGTCTGCCCGGCAGTGGCAGAGCAGGCAGATGCTTCTCCATGCTGCTGCAATTACATACATTGCTGATTCTCCTGGCCCCAGGCCCTTCCTCATGATCTTAATTGCTGACTGATAAGCAACAGAAATAACCACTCAGCCCTGAAGGCAAATAAAGCCTTGGTGGGTGGAGATTGTCCAGACTAGAGGGTCCTTGCCCAGTCTAGGGTCTGAGTGCCTGGGAGTTAAAGGCCACCTTCTGGGACTCCCCCCGGGGTGGAGCAACCCGGTGCTGATACTGTCCCTCATCTCAGTTTGTGGTTTCTTCTGGTCTTCTGTGCAGAGCCCACTTGGCTGCTTTAAGCACAGAGAGGATTGGAGCACCACGGGACTGTATTGGATGTACTGTAATTGTTTTCCGGATACAACGATGGTGTGTACTTTTTCATGGGATATTTCTTCTTGTCAAGCAATGTTTGGCTTCCTTTGGCTCCACAAAGCATATGGTGGAGCACGCTGAAAAATGTAACAAGATGTGCTTGTGACTGTTCATTTCATTTACTAGAAAAACTTCTCCCGAATGACTGAAATCCAGAGCCGAGGCAGAATAATCTCAGCCACATTTGATTTTATAGTAAATTAATACTGCAATCTATATAGTTGAATGGAAAGTTGAAATCCAAACCAAAATCCTTGTCAAAATAAATACTAATCAGCCAATATTTTGATTATTTAAAAATGCCTTAATAAGTGTCTGGAGTTTCAAAGGAAAATTAAAGAAAAAAATTATGAGAGAAGTGTCAGCCCCAGAGCCTCATGTCTCACAGCTCATCCCCAAACACGAGACGAGACGTTGATTAGTCTGCATAGTGTGGATTTATGGGAATAGGCTCAGGGAATTTTATTTGTTATTATCTTGTTTAGCTGCCCGCATGACACTCCAGGCCTTCAGTTGGCTATGAGGCTCTGGATTGGGAAGGGCTTGATTAAAACTGAGGTTCCGAAAACACCTCAGACTACCAAAAGCAGTGAAGATGCACTTGTGTGAGGGGCTACTGGGGATTTGAGGTATTCCTAGAGTGTTGGGCGAGGGGGAGGGTGTCTCAGCTGGTGTCTCCTGCTTCTGGGGAGAAGGAACATTAGGGCTTTCCCTGCACCGTCCTTGCCGACAGCACTGGCATGCTCCCTTCTATATCTGCTATAAACAGTCCAGAGACTTCTCAGCTTTATGGTCTACAGGGCTGGAAGTTCGAAATGGCCAAAGCTGCATGAACTGAAATCTTTATAAACTTGTTTCCTTTACAGTCTTTATTAACTAACCCCAAGGACTATGACTGCTGCTACTTGTGCTCTTGCGCTGTGGTGGTCTGGCACCTCCAGGAAGCACACATGCTAAACAGATTAACATGCTTTGGCTGACCCACGCTTCACAAACCGGGGATAGAATTTCTCCAGCTCCATGTGGAAATTAACCTATATGTAGCAATGGTCAGCTGCAAAGAGGGAGTTCCCAAGCAAACTAAACAACCTACAGTTCTTTGTTACTTTTGGCCTTTCCTTCCCTTGCCATGGTTAAATATTGATTAAAATAGGAAAGAAGTTTTTTTTTTAAAAAGGAAAGCAAGAGGGAAAAAAATCAACAACCTTCTTCCTCTCTCTTGGCCCCTCTTCCTCTTTCGCTGCGTTTATGAACATACTTACAAGAGCTTTTTGTCCCGGTACCTCTAGTTTCTTATTCTAGAAACGATGGGCTTCTCTTTAAAAATGGTTAAAATCTGACTTGCATGGCTTATTAAATATTCTCAAAAGTCGGGTTAAACACACAGGTTTGGCAGTGTTACCAATGTTGGACAGATTTCAGTCGCTAATATTCCCCCCTCCCACCGTCATTTAAAATTTCCCCTCCTGCTGTCATTTACATTCTGTCTCAGCACCCCGAGACAGAATAGTTCGTAGATAGGAAGGAGTTTCCAGCATGCTAATCCCACCACTTTCCCTGTGACAGCCTCTTTGCCTTGTGCCTTTGCTACATCGATCCGACACCCTCTCCCCACGGCTGCAGGCTCTGACTTTTCAGAGGGTAAGAACAACTACAAGTAACTGTTGACTTGTGTCACACGAGGCTTTCATGGTAATAAACACACAGTTTCTCCTTCAGGAATTCCAAATCCTCCCTCTGTGGCTCTAGCTCTGTGGATAATATCATTATAGGACTAAACAAATAAACAATCTCTCCAAATCAAGCAGGAGGCACTGAGGGCCACAATTCCTCTCTGCAAAGATGATACATACAAGTAAATTTACACTCACGGCTTGGAGAGGATCCAATAGCTATGAATAGCTGCTCAGTTCTATAGCACTAGCTCTGGCCTGGGAAGTCGTGCTGACCCGCCTGCTCTGTATTTGCTGCAATCAATGTGAGCTATTCAGGGTTGTGTTTTGCTTACTATATTCTGCTGGGAACATCAAGGACCACTAATACATTTATGAACCCAGGCTCAGGGAAGACGCTTTTACTGCAAAGTTGTAGTATTAAACCTAGTGACATGAAGGAAAGGTCAATGTGCTTCTGCCAACCAGGAGTTGGGCTTTCTCATGCAATTTCCTGTTGTTCCAGCTGTTGCCTTGTATTTGATAAACTCACTCACGTGCTGGGATTCACAGCCACATGTTTCTTCATCCTAAAAAAAATAATAAAAAAGTAAAGATTAATTCAGCTGCAAGCAGTATCTAATACACACAACCAAGACATTTTAATAGCACTCTATAAATTTCAGTTTCAAGTTGCTATAAATAACTGGAATGGCATATTGTGAACATTAGTGTTTATGTATCTTGCCCCTACCCCCAACCAATATATATCAAACTTATCTGTATGAATCTGGCTCCATGCCATAAAAATTCCAAATCTCTAGACATTTAGCACCCTCACCCCACACTATTGCCAATTTATAAACAGTATTTCAAAGCAGTTTCCCCCCATGTACTGTAAAAAGATTTAATTATCTAAATCTGTACACTTCTGGGGAGAGGTGTTTTATTTCTTCTTAGACAAAGAGAGGAATAAATTGTTGTGTTCTTATCTGTAATGTCTCTTAGCAACGATTCTTCTGAAATCTATTTTCTAAAACTGTAAATTGAGATGTTTACCTCAAATTAAATATCTTCTGTTTTTCTAAAAACGGCAGTCAAAACTCCTATGGAGTTGTGCTCTTTCAGGATTTTTATTCACATTATCTTAAATTATTCTGCTGTTCAGGAGCTCCATATAGCCATAGCATGGCTACAACTGCCCTGGGAAGTGCTTACAGGAGTGTACTGCTCAGGATGCAGTTTATATGCTTGACTTCTTGTTGGTGCCCACCAAGATCTGTGAATAACCATCCAGCCTGGGTAACTGTTGACTGCACTGAATGCCTTGCATCACCAAGTGGAGAGGGAAGTAACTCCTGAAGCTTCTGTTCTGTAGCTTGTTCTGTCATGCAGTTGGTGGAGAAAGATGGAGTCACTTAGCCCTCTAACAGCTTCTTTCTCAGTGAAGCGGCATTCTTAACTTCTTTCTTACCTTCCAGCCAAGTGCTAGCCTGTCTTGATCCTTATTTTGGATCTCCCTAAAGATGACTTGGTCACCAAAGCAGATGTCCCCCTGTCACTATTGTGCAGTAGTCCGTGGAGCAGGGATTGTTTTTGCTTTGGAGGACAAATTCCAGGTATTTTCTGGCGGTGATAGTAATAGAGAAGGGAAGGGAATAAAGGCAATACCCTTCCCACGAGTTGAGATTCAGAGTCAAAATCCTTTTCCTCAGCACCTAACCATGCAGAACCTGGGAAAAGTTACCTCCTGATAAGCTAGTTGTAAGCCTCAGCTTTTGTTAGTGCAGTGACAGACAGAAATATCCTGAAACTGTACTGGGGAGAGGGCATAATTGATTTTCTTGAGATCTGCTGAAAATAGGACTAAAATTTTTGTTTCATTGTCCAGGGACATAACTCAGCTATTAAAACCAGGGTGTTAGCAATTCAGACCACAGGGGAGGAGAGCTCAAGGAAGAAACCAGATTTATTCCCTTAATAACATGAGTTCAGAGAACAGTGGTATTTTCTTAGCATGGTTCCTTGCAACCGTCAAATTACATGAGTGGCTTTAAGATCTGCTTTGCCCTTCCCAAGCTGTGCAAGTTCCTGATAGTAGTCCAGACCTTCTTACTGGGGAGCTTATTAGCATGCAAAAAGCTATCACTGAAGAGGAGAGTAAGAAGTTTCCAATCCATCAAGGGCAATGCAGGGAGACAGTAGTCAAAGGAACAAAGTTGCCAAAGAGTTACTGGCTCCCACTGCCCTTTTCCATTAATAAACGCCACCACAGCATGATGGGCCCTGTCTGCCTTTCCATTGTCATAAAGCTGGAATCAAAGAACTTGACTGCTTTTATTGGCAGAACTTCTGCTCTCTCAGTGACGTCAAAATGCAGGAGGCATCTGAGGGTTCTTCAGCAGCTCAGTGCAGCCTTTCACCCAGCCTTTCTGGGTGAAAGGAACCTTCTGTCAATGCCCCTCCTGAGACACTTAGGTTTAAGGAAATGTTTGTACTGCTCTAGAAAAGGAACTGGCTGGGTGTTTTTCTTTTGTGCTTAGGCACTCTGAAAGGAATTCCTATGGGCAGAATTATCTCACATATGGTGAGTCAGAAACAAAACAAAAAAAAAGGCCAAAGGGAATAAAAGAGGGAGAAGAAGAAAAAGAATCAAAGGTCACTTGAATGCTTTGGCCCAGCACAGGAAAGGAGAAAATCCATGTTGGAGGCTACAACTTTCTTGAAGACAACTGGAAACCCATGATCAAAGCAACAGGAAACTGAGAGCAAGCAGTGGTCCAGTTACAATAATTGAAACAAATCTCAGTCTCTGAAAATTGTAGGAACAAGGTGTCAGCATTGCAAATGAAATGGAAAATGCATATGTTTACATGAGATGAACTTCACAGGACTTTACCTACTGCACCCAACAGTTCATCCGGAGTAAAACAGAAATTTGATGGGAGAAGAACTTGCTAAGGGACAACTGCACTACAGCCTGCAGTTTTCACTGCCAGTTGCTTAATGGGATTCTACTTAGATCTTGTGTAATGCTGCACAAAAGAGCATTTAGCTCTTGCAGAATAGTTTCAGTGATTTTGTCTTTTGATAGGAGGCAAAGCAGAGTCAAGGAGAAATACTGCTTCAGGCAGATTGCCGGTGCAGGGCAGTGGTACAAACTTGAATTCAGTCACCAGCAGGGATTAGGTTTTTTCCCTGTGAAGAAGTTGTTACCTCTTTTTAAAACACAAAAATTTCACAGTGCCTGGAAAATCTAAAAATTTCCAAAGTTACTTTTTAACCTGAATTTTAAAATCCATTGTAATTAATTAATTGTCTATTATGTCATAACTTGATTGATTAGATGATCTCATTAATATTTGTTTTCTTGGAGACTGGTTTGACCACTTTACTACATCTAGCTTGTCATATGAATGCTAGCTTCTTCCTGTGCTTGAATTCAAATTTCCTTCATGCCTAAAGTGTTTTAACACCTGCCCATATTTAAGCATCTGTGCAAACTCCAGAACTGGGAGGCATGGAAATAAAGCCTGAACTTCCACAGCCTGTCAGTCCTCTCCACCATATCTCTTCCTCCATATGGGCAACACCACTGAAATTTTTCCTAGAGGACATTTACTGTGTGCCAGAACACACTGTGAGGCCAATATCAACACATGAACAGATCAGGGGCCATGTCTGAGCCTGTTTACAGAATGAGTATGGGTGAAGCCCTTGAATCAGGTCATCAATATGTACATAAAATTCTGTCAGAATAATTTGCCTCAGTGGAATCACACCAAGGATGAGGTGGTGTAAGGACAGCAGCAGGGAATCAAGCTGTATCGTAAGTCTTCCTTGTGATTAACTCTGCAAAGAACATGGCAACATGTTTGAATTCCTGCTCAGAGCAATAGGGTGTGGGTCAGATCATTATTTTCTAAAGCTTCCAACAGAGTTTATTAGACATGGTTGGTGGAATATCTAGTACCTGGTGGATTAGAAGTTTCTCTGTCCTCACAGAGGACATAAATGGCAAATCAATAGATATAGTGAATACTTAAGATTAATAATTTTAAAGAAACGTTTATTTTGTTCCTTTCATTATAAGTACTGGAAAATCATGGATGCTTTTATTTGGAAAAAATAACAAAACAGAGTGCTGACTTGCTGCCTCATGTGTTAAACACCCACCCCTGCCAAAGAAACCCCAAACGTCACCCCAAACCAAAACCCCCTAAACAACAAAGAAAGTCCCCTCAAAAACAACCAACAACAAAACCTCCACAAACAACCCCAGTCTAGCTTGTGCTCCCTAAAAACTTGTGCAAGGGATCAGATGACAATCTGGAGCACATGTTCATGGGGGTTCCCCCAATTCCTTGGGTCTCCTCACCTTCAGTATTACACTCCTGCAGTTTTTTTCCACTGCTGTATGTGTCATAGCAGAGTAATGAGCCTAACCTTCTTCCACTGCATGCCAGTTACTGCAGTTGGGTGGTCAAAACTACAGAGAGAAGCAAAACTGCCTACTCTAAGTTTCCCAGGAGATCCAGTGAGCTGCACAGTGGTGTGCTGCTCAGACTCTCAGATAGCATAATGGCACTAATTATTAATAATTCTAGGTCAGCTATGCCATCACAAAACCCTGTGAAAATATTTCCCTTAGATCCAGTTTATCTATGCCAAATGCCCTGTCACAAGGCCAAAATCAGCAGTAACTACATTGGCTTTAGAGTGTGTGTGGCCTGCCCCTAGCCTTTGGGTTTGAAGCTGAGATTTAACCAGATAGTACACTTTTTCCTGCTGTAGCTTTCTTTTGTCTGACAATGATGGTGTTCCTATTTTGTCTGATCCATTTTAGAGGGGTAATTATCCTGTATCTCTGATCTTCTTAGTCGTAAAGGTCAGGGAAGACATGTTTATTATTATCTTTAGTAATAGTTATCTATTTTTATTCCTTTCAATTAGTTTCTGATCAGAGGAAAAAAACCCAAACAACATTTCTGTGAGGAATTGAGCTGCATGTAAGGAATATTAATACTGAAGTTTTTCTAGAAAAACATGAGAAGTTTTTGTGGATTAATTCTTCTTCATAAAGAATATCGATATGACATACATAGGTTCTCTACTAAATCTGTATACATTCACTAGAAATGCATTGACTAGGGTGTATACAGATGCAACAGAAACCATAATTTGCCTAGTACTAAATTGTGATCCCAATAGAAATATAAATTCCTGGCTTTCAAGAGCTGTCTCACAGAAATCTTAATGTTATATCCTGCATGTAACTACTGTGCATGTGTAGAGAAGTAATACTGTTTGTTTTTCTGGCATGAGGCTCACTTTAAAATGAGATTGTTTAATTGAAGAAAACATTTCCTGACATGTTGCAAATCCACATTTGAAAAAATCTTCTTTTATGTAAGGAGAGGTGTCATGGGTTTGATGTTAGAGGTTTTGTTTTATATGTTTACAAAGGAAAAGTTTTAATAGTTTTTTTCTTTCCCTCTCTCTTTCCCCCCTCCCCCCTTCCTGAGTTCGGGGACGCTTGGGGAGGGGGAGGGACCACGGGGAATGAGAGGACCCATCCCAAGTTTGAGCAGAACGGCCCGGGAATTCCCCTGCCTCTGCAAAGCCACGAGGTTGATAATGAAAGTGGATGTGATCACTGCCAGACAGGTTAGCCAGTGGGACTGGCCTGAGGGGAGTTCTGGGANTTATATATATATAAATATACATATACAATACATATATATACATTCATATATATACATTCATATATATATTCCCCTCATTAAGGTTGTTGTTTTCTCTTAATGGTCTCTTNGGCTTCTGACTTTTGGAATGCTGGGAAGGAGGGCTTTTTGGAAATACTGTTGCATACCGGAAGCTCGCTCTCTTCTTCCCTTGCTCCGATGCTGAGAAGCTGCTGCTGCTAATATTACTACCAGTCCAGAGTTCCTGCTCTTCCTTTCCTNGATGAGTGTATTCTAGCCTGTTTAATCCATGTAGAACTCAATGAATTAATTTTAACCAAGGAAGCATTTGATTGGTAAAACATAATGTAGCACAGTGTGAAACATCTTGTCATCAGTTAAACAGTTTTCGTCAGCCAGATTGCTTTGATAATTATTTATCTTGTGGGGATCCTCAATAATTCCTTCAGAAAAACTCTAGCTCTACAGACAGAGAAACAGCATTGCACATAGAGAGATTTCTTTAGAAAGTATAGGTTTTTTATAAACACCTATGGTTTGGTGTTGCTGGGTACATTGTTGTTTGGGTATACTCCATGTGAATTTATGCCAACTTTAAGTATTTACTAAACATATAAATTAAAAATATATAAATGTGTGTATAAATATGAATATGTATTTACTAGAAATTCTTGGCAATAAGATTTACAAATTTCAAACTGTGATGGACCAGCTTCCAGGCAACAGGAAATATCAAAAAGAGGCAAATTTATTGCAATCAGGAGACAATACAGTATTAATACTAGTAGTGCCAGAATTCATTTTCTCTGAAGTAACTGCCAGCAAGTTAGCTACCTTCCAATATGAGTTGTAAAGCAACAAAAATATGTCAGAATTTTGAAAACAACTGGAGAGAGAAGATAATGGAAAGTAGGTCATCAAAGGAGACCTCAGGGTCCTGAGTCCCAAACCCATCCCTTGCTCAGCATAATACCCAAGCCTTTCCCTTGATGGTATTTCTGTCCCATGTTTTCATTTTTCTGAAGGTTATCCTGAGGCATTCCAATGACTGTCCTAATTGGGAGAACATTTTTGTTTCAAGTTTGCCTTGCTTAATTAGTCATAAGATGGACCCCCTCAGAATTCATCTCTACCATTTTGTTTGTTATTGATTCAGTTTTGAAATCTCTCCCTTTCTGCTTCCTCCCAGGAGAGATTGCAACAGCCACAGAAATCTCTGTGGAGGATCTCCATAGTGCTGCTTACCAAAAGATAAAGGATGCAAGAGAAGGATCACTTTTTCCTTGTCCTGCATTTCATACTCGTTTTGTTGGTATTTTTCCTCAGCCAGAAGTAGAGAGAAGCTCCTCTCTTATCTGTAAAAACCTGTGGACTCAGGCAGTATTGCACTTACCACACTCATGTATCTAAATACAACAAGGTTCTGGACATTCTCCCTCCCTATGATAGATGTATGATATTTTTGTTAAAGTTGTGTTAGGAAACTATTTCTAGTGCAGTACATGTGTGATATTTCTTTGTATGTTTTCTTGCAATTTGTTTTTCTTTGTTTCTTAGTTGGCTACTTTAGTATTGGCTGATTTTCTTCCTCTGTATATCTCTCATGCCAACCTGGTTGAATTCCCATTATTTCCATGCTAGGTTTTACTTTGTGGTATTTAGCCACTCTGATGGCGCAAGTCCCAAAAGCTGGCTCCACTCCCGAGTATTAAAAATTCCCGAGAGACTGTGAAGCTCGCTGTGGCACTTAGTGCCATGGTTTAGTTGATGAGACAGTGTTAGGTGATAGGTTGGACTTGATGATCTTAGAGGTCTTCTTGTAATTATGTGATAACACTCTAGATTTATCTCTACAGTGATGACAATCCAAAACACCAAAGACAACAGGCACTGCATGTTTCACTAGTCCCACAACAGCTCCTAGCAAGTGTCTGGGAGTCACACACTTGGAGAGTGCTGGACTGTTTCTTGATGTCATGGCCTCATCATCAGATCAGAAAAAATACCCCAAGTTTGTCAATTACAAGCCTTGTTCTTCTGATGATTTTGTAATATGAGAACACCATTTCCCATACTGTCTCTGATTATTTTTGGAGTGCTATTCATTAGTTAGGAGTGAAAAATAGTACTTGGTAACTAAATCCATCAACATTTGAGGCATACTTAAAACGCTTCTGCCAATTAAGACTTTTTCACTTGCTAGCTGTGCCAAAAGCAAAATAATATGATACTTCTAATTACAAATGCAGTTCTTCTCAGTTTTTATATGGCACATGTTTTATAGGTGTAAGATATATCAATAGTTTTGATATGTAATCCTTATATGTAGTTTAATGTAAAAAAACACATGAGAAAATAAATCAAATTCAGCCATTCATTGCTATGAGTTGACCAGCAAAGTGAAAACCTGATACACAAACCTATACCGTTCCTATGAAGTCAATATACTATTCTTTCTCAGTGTTATGATGGTATAAGCAGCAGTAGAAAATATTCTCTGTAATTGTTTTCTCATCTTGCAACATATAACAGCTCCATCCATCTCCTTATCCACGCTCTCTCTCATAATGTAACCGCTTTGTTTTCTAGAGTTATTTCATTTTATGTTCATGTTATTTTTTTTTCCCTTTTCAGATTTGGTACACAGAAAAAGACTGAATACTCCACTGGAAGCTGTATGCTTTCTGCAGTGTCCTGAGACCTCTCAAGTATCTAAAATGTACTTTAGAGCTTTTATCCTTTTGCTGTACACTGGCCAATGTTTGCAGAAATACCACAAGGTTTAATTTCTACTTAAAGTGTGATGCAAGTGCACCTTTTATCTGACATTTGTAGCTGTTCTTCACTCCTTTCTCTGTCTGTAATCATTTATCCTAATCAGTTAGCTATAATTTTTAGTGCCACAATGGAGATACCATCCAGCTGGCTATTGCTTTCTCTTCCAGCAGACAAAATGGATCTCACACTCTCTATGTTTCAAGGCTTGAGTTCTAATCCAATTTCAGTGACTGCCAGAGTGATCAAGCTAAGTTTTGGAAATCCTTGTTTATACTTCAGTAATGCTTTGCATGAATTTCTTGCTATACTAAACTAGCTGCAGGATAAATAACAGGCTTGACAACATTCATGAAACAAAAAGACATTGTTTACATGAGCATATGTAAAAGGTCAGAAACAATAACAATCTACACCTGTGGCAACAGACTCCCAGAGCAGATGGGTACCCCAGTTGCTCTTAATGGTGCATGTTACTGCAAAGGTCTGGGATCTGAGGACAAAGGTATTTTTTTGATTTTGGCAGGTTCTTCCATTTCTCATACTGCTGCTGAAAGACCCATTTTTATGACATGACATAGCTGAAATAAACACATAGTTTGCACCAATGTACATACAAGCTGCATTCTGTAATTCAGAGATGCCGATTTCTTGTTGGATTCTGTTGGATTTTCAAAGGAAACAGAGGGGTAGAATAACACTCCCTGAGAGTTACACTAAAGAGGGAAGTCTAGTACCTCAGCAGCCAACCAAAACAAGGAGTTATGCTAGTGTTCCTACAGACTTTTATCAAATTTAGTCCTGCTAAATGAAACAACCTTGTCATATACCCACTCCTGTAAGCAGCTTGTCCAAGTGACTCAGTAATGAGACTGGAGACCTTGATGCCACTAGAAAACTCATGATTCACTGGGATATCAGCACTACCTTACCAGAAGTTGTCTTTATAGCTTTCTCATTTTAACTCAAGTTATAAACATGATAATCATTAACTTTTCTCTACTCAGAATACACTGACAGTCTTGTTTATGCATTGTGTATTTGTACAAGTACAAGATGCTAATCAGTGATTACAGTTCTATAACCAGAACTCGTTATTACTAGTGAATACAGATAAGGAGAGCAGAGAACAAAGGGATTTTTTTTCATGTTTATTGCACAAAAATTCCTATTAACTTCCATTGTTCTTCTCCATTTTTCCAGGAAGAAAAAAGAAAAAGAAAGAAAAGCCTTTTGTGTAAAAAGATTATCTTTTCTCCCCCTCTCTCTCTCTCTCTGTATTTCTTATAGGCTCTTAATTCAGCAGTTTTACTTTCAGCCTCCATTTCCGCGTTAGACTGGCCAGCAGTTTGCGAAATCATGACATAAGGCAGCTTGCTCCGGTATTCATCATTGCTGTCTGGAGAGTGGGTTAAACAAAATAACAAGGCAAGTTTAAATCTCTGACCAGAGGGAATGAAGGAAGCTTCCTACTTAGGATGCCAGGAGAATTTGCTGCAGGTGTTGCAACCAGCCCCACTCACCACACAATTTGAAATAAAATTAACTCCATGGAAGTAACTTCCAAGTTCTTGTGTCTTTAGTGCCAAATACTGCTTGTAACTGAACACAGAAGCAGAGCATGACAGAAGAGATTCACAGTATCACAGTATCACCGTATTAGCAAGGTTGGAAGAGACCNTACTCAAGATGTGGTCTGACCAGCGCCGAGTACAGGGGAAGGATAACTTCCCCAGTCCAACTGACCACACTGTTCCTAATATTCACATAATTCAGAGGCTTCTATGCCTAAATCATGTTCAAAGTGGTTGGTTGGGCTTTATTCTCAAAGATGTCCACAGGCCATTCAGGAGGTTGATGTAGCTGAAAGCTGAGACTGCCAGTGGAAGAGTGGGAGGAAGAGGGGCTCAGGCTGAGAGGCGTTTGTTCCCTCTTTCTGTTTGTAGGAGTGCTGACCATATTGCTCATGAAGAGCAGTTCAGTCTTGGGCCAATCTAGAAAAAGAGCTAAATAAAATACAACTTAATCATATGCGAAGATGGACTTGATTTCAGAAGTTATCTGGGATATGAGGTATGAAAATAAACCAGAAAGTGCAGAAGACCCGTAATGTCAGAGGCGGGAAGATGAATTTAGCTGTTTTGCTTTCACAGCCTAGGAGGAGGGATATGCCGTAACTTGTGTTTCATAGTGTATCTGCTATACTTGAAGTAAGTCAGGCTCCAACCCATCTGCCTGATACACTTGGAGTTATAAGAACATAAAATACAAGGTTTACCCAGTCAGACCAAAGTTCACACAGTTTCATATCTTACAGTAAACTGTAAGGGATTGCTAGGGGAACAAAACAATACTCCCATGTGAAGCTCTAGCCACTGGGTTATTGGTGGACAACTTAGTGTGAGCCAGACTGATCTGTGAGGCACTCAGCTGGGTACCTCACCTGCCAGACTACACTGATCACAGTCTGCACTGTGTTCAGTGGTCCTCCTGTCTCTGCAGTCTTTATATGCAATCCAATTAGCTCCACATTTCATAGTGGCCCTAGACCTTTCCAGTCCCTTGGTCACTAGAAGCCTTAGGATGCTGTTGAGGAGCCTCTGCTGGTCCCTGAGCTGCTGTACAAGTTGTTCACATTAGCTAGGACCCAAGGTTCTAGATTTGTAAGGGCCATCTGTTGGGCTTCACATACTGCTCTCTTTCTGGCTTTAAATTTGTTTTAATTGATTTAATAAACATGTTTTAGTGAGAGGGTTAATAAGGAAGCAGGGAATTAGGGGTTTTCTTACAATATATTCAAGGGGCAGAGTTAAGGTTGTGTGGCCATTTCACAACTTGGAGTCCTAGGCTAGAAACATTATTTTACCATGGCTACAGTATTCATTACTGTATGAGGCACCACAGGGAGAGTCTGTCGTTTTTAATACTGAGAAAACTGGATAAAGGAGATTCATCATAATAGTTTTCCTTCCATTTTTCGGAACGGCATCCTCAAAATTGTAATTTTAAGAACATAATTTGTTTCTTGTGGGATTCCACAAACAAGTGGATGCACAGTGAGGAAGCCATGGAAAACCCCTGCCTCCAGCATAACCATCTTCAGTTGTTCAGTATTTTGCTCAGTATGACTTCCACAGTATTTGAAGAGCCAACTCAAATGAGAAACCCCTGCACAAGAGCTAATAACCCCACATATGACTTTCGACTGAACTTGTCTGACTAACGTGCTTTAAAGCTAAACGCCATGTTTACCAAATCAAACTTGGAATATAGTCGGCCCTCTTGCACTTCATGCCCCCCATGTTGTGGCTTCACATCTTAGCAGCATGACTTTTTAGTGATTAAGGAGGCCACTTTTCGCACCTGTGCATGTGCGACCTGGCACGCATGAATATTCAATTAGGCAGTCATGAATATGCAACTCAACCTGCACAGCCACCATGGCGGCAGCACCGCTTCCTCCAGGCCCTGGGATGGCAGCGGCAGCAGCGGCACTGCCATCTTCCCTGGTCCTAGAATGGCAGCAGCCATGGTGGTGCTGCTCCTACCCCGCTATGGTGGCAGCAGGGCCACTCCTCCCCCGCTCCCTCCTCAGCACAGCAGCGGCCGCAACAGAGCCACCACTGTAAAGTTATAAAAGATTTACACACTCTCGGGTGTCTGAGACTTTCTTGAGTGACTTTCCAGGAGATACTCATCTACCCTGAGTAGGGAAAGACCAGGTCTACCCAGTCCAAGAGATACCGGGACAGTGGTGCGGGCAGCTCCTGACACCCATGTCCCTGGCCGAGCCAAAAAGGGTTTTTTCCCAGCATGGGGTGGCTGTGGGTGCTGGGAAGGGCCAACATAAACACTGATACACAGCAACACAATGCCGAAACAGCACTGGGGGGCCGCAAGGCGTGCGGGGCAGATTTGCATATTAATGAGCTGCTATTCAACGCGGAAGTAGGGCTTCGCGGCACCCGATTGAGACCGCGGGTCCGTGATATAGAAACCCGACTGTAGTTTCTTTGGCCTTTAGTTCCCTGCCATTCAAACACTGCTGTTTAAATATCACACCAAAGAACCTGAGTAATTCTACCTTGCATCAGTTCCAGGTTTTCCAATAACAACACTGTTTGCATTGATTATTTTTCTAAAAGTCTGTGTCTAGGATATATTGAAGCCAAATGCTTCAATGGATACAATCAATACAGCATCGCTGAGCCCAGTGATGCAGAGCTAGTTTGCCTCAGCTGATAATCTGGCACATTTGTATTCCTGCCTATTTTTTATGGGATTAAAGCAAATCTAGCTGCTCAGGTTGTGGCTGAATATCTGTAGATGCCAAGCTGTTCAGCCATGTCAGCCTTGGTCCTAAATAACTAGCTGTGGTATCTTCAGAGCTGCTGTGCAGAGTGCTCAAGGTCAGAATGTGAGGGATAAAACATCCACTAAATGAGAGAATAGAATATGATTAACAGTTCTTCAATGACTTCCCGTATGAGCTTTTGCCATTAGAAATACATTTGCCTTTATAAAGCTTTGCCTCTAACTCTCTAAGCCAAGATTTGTATCCCCTTGTATATGTGACAAGCCTAAAAATCCAGCTGCACAGTAAAAAGTGTTTGAACAGGGTTACAGGCCTGTATTTTGAATGATGTCATCAACAGGAGCAAGGTCTTCAGGTTCAAATGAAGAAAAATGTCAGCCTTCTGCCAAGCATTTTACAGTATAGAACTGGCTGTGTTTTGGGGGGTTGCAATTTTCCTTTTCTCCTCTGACAACTCTTATTCTAACTCTTTAGGGAGTTACAGCTCCCAGTTTCTCATTCTGCTCTGGTGCAGGAAAAACCAGCAAAACAGAGCATGTGCCCACCTCTTTGGTAAGTCCTCTGCAAAGCTCACTTAAACCATCGACGAAAGAGGGTTTCTCTGCAGCAACAGTATACAGAAAGTTGGTAACTCAGCAGTGGTCTAAATTTCTCTGTTGCCAAATGTCAAAATTAGTATATTGAAGTACCTCAGTATCTCCATGGTTAGTCCTGAACACCTCCCCGAGTGCAATTTTCCTCTTCTCAGAGCAACCCAACTCTGACCTCCCTTGCCCCCATCCGTCTCCATGGATTATGATAGTTTTGAAGAAATCACTACTGTGAAGGATTCAAGTGGCAGCACTATTCCCTGCACCAGACTGAAGAGGTGCTGCTGAAACCAATGCTAGCATTTGTCATGCACCAAGTAGCAGAGCAGTGCCTCATGTCTCCGTGACTTCAGAATGCAGCACCTGAGACAGAGTTCTAAGCTGCTTTCTAATAGTGTTGTGGTTTGACCCTGGCTGGATGCCAGAGATCCACCACAACTTCTCCTGGAGGAGAAAAACTAGAAAAAACAAACTGGTCACAGGAAAAAAACCAACAAAGCAACTACAAGTAAAGAATATAAAGTGTTTATTTACTAACTAACTATATCAGAACTGCGAAGGAAGCATCATTTATAAGGCAACCTTTTGCCCCCACCCCTCCTTCTCTTACAACAGATGTCATATTCTCTTTTTCACTAGGAGACAAAGGGGGAACATAGGGTAGGGGTAAACCAGGCAAGTTGGTATTATCTGACCAGATCGAGGGTAGGAACCATCTCTCTGCCCTTCTATAAAGTTCTCTCTCTCTCTCATGAGAGGGAAAGGTCTTCCATGACCCTTCCCAAGCGAGATCTCGGCCCGAGGACGGCAGCTCTTCCCAATTTCTTTGTGGTCCAAGTGGCACAACACAGCATGCAGCTTTTAAGCACTGGCGCT
>WEKX01019077.1:45888-62635 GCA_013390025.1 Pitta sordida
TGCTACTGAAATATTTTTTTTCTTCTCTCCCAAATATGTTATTCACAGAGACGTCTCTAGCTTTATAACCTTGAAGGCCATAGCAGCACGGAGACCCAGGCAAGAATTGAGCTGTTAACCCCCTCGCTGTCAGAGCAGCAAAAAAGCCCTAAAGCATAACAAAGTTATAGAGAATTCAAGTGAACAGAAATAGTGATGAAGAAATGAAGAGCTGGAAGAAAATTGAAGACAGAAAGAGGAAGAGAGGAAGGCAAAGAGAAAGGGAGACAAAGACCTAGACTGGGGTTCGATTCTCACCAGGGAGGCAGTGGTGCTGTTTAAGAGTTGGACTTGATCATTTTTGTGGGTCCTTTCCAACTCAGAGTATTCTGTGACTCTGTGTTCTGTGACCCTGTAACAGACTAGAGTGAGTAACTTGAAGCCATAGTTTTATTCATGGCAATTATTGGTCTTTCTTCTTCTCTCAGGGTGCAGCTCACGCATCCAACCCAATTTGTCTCAAGCTCACAGGTTCACAGGTTGTTCTGAGTTGGAAGGGACCCACAGGAACATCTAGTCCAACTCCCAAGCGAACGCCCACCCAGGGATCAGGCCCACAAGTATGGAACCATGGGCTCCATACATCCAAGCCTCCCACCATCTGTCCACTGCTCATGATATCTTTTGAAGGCAACTCTTGAAGAAAGAGTCAAATCATCTTCATAGCTGTACGATAGGCTTAAATCAGGAGAAACCTACTGCTTTCTTCAAGTGCACCTCCTTGCCGGAGTTACACTCTGATTCACCAGAGTTACAATATTTAACAGGTGAGTTACATACATATACAAGTGTTCATTACTAGATAATAGTATTCAAATAATAGTTGGTGCTCATGCAGGTTAGTTCCAGGAACTCATTAACATAAGCCCCACCTAGTCTTTGCCCAAACCCTGCCTAGTCTCCACCCAAACTCCACCTAGTCTCTGCTCAAACTCTACCTTCGGGTTCTTCTTGAAGGGCATTGTTTTACCTTTACTTTGGTGGGTTGAGGTGATTCTATCAGTCCATTTCTAACATCCTGCTAACAATCTTTGGTTTATGGGTATAGATTCTTTGCTAATTGGTGTAATACATAGTAAACCCCAACTCCAGTGGGGTTGGGGCTCCAGCTCCTTTTTTTCCCAACTGAATTCCCCCCTTTTCTTTTTCTAGGCAAATTCTTTTGCCTATTTCCGGGTTTAGTGTTTCATGGAAATAGCTTCTGTTTTTTAATGTTTGTATTTGCTGCTAGGTTTCCTATTTCTCATAAGTTTCAGTAGTATTTTTGTATAAGTATACAGAACATTTAAACATACAGCAACTAAGCATTTTTAGTACAATAGTTCTTACTATTTTTACAAAAATATATTTTAACTAAGTCTTGGTAGCTAGGAGGTCAGTATGTTTTATATGCTGGTATCTTGGTAGCATCTTTCACTACTTTTTTAAATATTTCTTTGCGCTTACAGTTTCTGTATATGTGTCTTAATTTGCCTTGAGTGGTCTATATAGGTATAGTAAGTTGCATTGATTAGTTTGCAGACTCTTCTTGCTTGGGCTGTGAGTAAATTTAAAGCCATTTTATTTTTCTTTAGGGCGTTAGCTGTAGAATTATTTATAATTACTATCGTGGCAGAAATGTTACTTACTGTCTGCTTTAATTGAGCTACTCCATGGAAGGGAAATAAGGCTCAGCCAAAGCTATGAGCCTTGGTGTTATATCTGGTTAGGGGATTTGCCACTTGTTTGTGCTTTATCTGTTGAAACTGCCAGTATCTTTTAGCAGTCTATCTTTATGAATGGTGATTTGTGGGGTTAGGTATCTTACTATACAGACCCTGGATTAATTTTAGGGTAAACTTTCTGTGTGTGCTCATTTTCCTGCAGCTACTAGTACTAAACAGTTGTGGGTCATAGGGTCTCTTGTAGCTCTGCTAAGGAAAGAGGCAGGGTTGACAATATTAGTAATTATAATTTCAACATTATCTTGGTCTACTAAAACAGCTTGGTACTTTAGGAATTTCTGTGGCGATACGTAATTAGTGTCTCTGTTTTGCTTCTAGGACTGCTGATACTGTGTAGGAGACTATGACAGTTATCTGTTGGCTTAAGTTTCTTTCTCAATATTAAGCACTACAGCTGTTACAGCTTTTAGGCAACCAGGCTATTTCTTTGCCACCTTGTCTAATTGCTTGGAGAATTAAGCTTTTCAGTGTGGTTTTAATGTGTGTGTAAGGATACTTAATGCTATTCTTTGTTTTTTTGTCGAAAAATAGCAGAAAGGGTTTGGCTACACTTGGTAAACTCAATACTGGTGTTCTCAATTTTTTTCTTGAGCTTCCGGAATGCTTGGTTAATTTCTCTATTCTAGGTCATCTTTTGAATCAGTTTTTAATAGATTATGAAGAAGTTTAACTACTAGTCCATAGTTGTAGACTTAGAGCTTGCTCTACTTAATCATCTCTATGAAGGTGTGGAGTTCCTTAACAGTTATGGGCTGAGGCATCTGGCAGATGGCCTCTTTCTGTCTAGGCTCTAGAGTTTGTTGCTTAGCTGTAATCTCTATTTTAAGTAGGTGACTTGTTGCTGAGTAACTTGGGCTTTTGGTGCAGATGCTTCGTACCTTTTAAGTCTTAAAAATTTATAGACTTTTTTTTTTAACTCAAGGAGGTAGCATAAAATGGAGACCCTTTACTGAGGTTTGAAGCTCTTTCATATGTTTTCTGTGCTGTCCTCACGCACACCAAATGCAGTTATATCCCCTCATTGACATGAGAAATGGGTCATGTCAGAGGTCTTGCAGAAGGTCAAACTCACAAATACATGCAGATCATTAATATGCATGCAGGCCATGCCCATCGCTCCACCCCCAGCCAATCAGGAGCACTGGGGAGCCTCTTCGACTCCTCCCCATGGGCTCTCAGCACAGGGGAGAAAAGAGAAGGGCTTCTGTGCCCTGTCTGCCTGGGGAGATGCCCCCCGGGAATGCCTAGACTTCTCTTTGGTCAGGCTGCTCCTTTTGCAGCTGCCGCCAGGGCTGGGCTGCTGCGATTGCACGTGCTCAGACAGCTCCGCTGGCAGCGCAAACCCTGCACTGCTGCTCCCCTGCACCCCCCTCTGGTCCCTGTGCTCGTGCCTGCCGCGTCCCAGTCCCACGTCCCTGCCCTGCGTCCCAGCCCTGCGCAGTGCGGGCAGGCTGCGGCATTGGAGTGAGCATGTCCCGCTGACACGCCACAGCCAGTCCCACTTTCCTAGGGCAGTTCCCTTCCCCACCTGTAGCCAGGGAAACAGTAACATAGTCACATGCATACAAGCACTGCCCGCTTGCAGTTCGCAGCCGCTCCATTGCACACACAGGCAGGTGAGCGATGCTCAGGGACCCGTATTAATTAAGCATAGGCAGGTGTGTGGAGGACTCATCGCCACCTGGCACCTCATGCCACACAGGGCCCTGCTCTGTCTTCTACAGTGGCCATCCCCATCCCACAGCCCCCAGCAAGCCACAGAAACCACGTGTCCTCCCTGCGGGGCTGGCCCAGTCCCGCCCCACAGGGAGTGCCGGCACTGCCCCTCGGTGGAGCAGAGGCACTGCGCATGCATCAGCCAATGAACCTCGCAGATGCCTGAAACCGAACCGTGAGAAATTTTCCTCACAAATCCATGGGGTGGCAATGGAGAGGTCACAATGCAGCGGAGATATACTGTATAACCATTGGTTCCAATCTCCCGCCTGCAGACTTTTTCCTGCATTACCATTGGCTACAGCATAGACACGCTGAGATGCCAAACCACACCCTCATTTAACTGCTGTATCTCATAAAAATCCTATTGCCGTAATTCCCCCTTTATTATTTACAGGAAAAACAGCTTTGAAAAACTTGTCAAGAACACATTGAACGTGTTGCATAACACAAGGCAAACATATGCATGAAAATATGCCAACATATGCTAAACCTGTTTTCACCAACAACTGATCCTAACAGATCTAATTCCTGGAGTTCCACTATAGTAACAAGAGCGTTTAGAACTAGGGCATGTGGATACTCCTGCTTTCTGATCAAGGCTTATCATGTTGGTTTAGTGCTCCATTAACGTACATTGGTTCTGGTGTTGCCTGTAATGCTGGAAAGACAGGTAGCAAGCAAGGTCCTGCATCTGTGGATACACAAGCATAGCCCTTTCCCCAAGGTATTAGGTCAAATGGCCCTTCCCATTGTCCTGTGAGAAGGGATTTGACAAAAATCTTTGCTTTTTGTGGAGATGTTGTGAGATCCTTGCTGTGTAGTGAGGAAATATAAGACAAAATGCCAGGAGTACCTGCATCTGTTACATTAAAAAAATTGAGTATATAAAGTGCTTTCAGTATTTTACCATGTGGACTAACCCCTTCCATTCCCCCTTTTTGTTTTTGTAACATTTCTTTCGAGGTACGGTGGGAATGTTCCACCATAGCCTGTCCATGAGGGAAATGAGGAATGCCTGTAAGTTGAGTGACTTGCCAGTGGGATGAAAATGCCTTGGCCACATGGCCCACAGAGTCAGGACCATTTTCCATTTTGATTTGCTGTGAGACTTCTAAAGCGGCAAAACTGTGCTGCCAATGTTTGATCACATTTGCTACTTTCTCCAGACTGTGCAGTTGCCCATATAGCTTCAGAGAAAGTATCAATGGATATATGCACAGATTTTAACTTACTGAAATATGGAATAGGAGTAACATCAGATGGCCAAATTTGTAAAGCCTGTAAACATCTTGGCTTGATGCTTATACCTGTTATGGGAGCAAAATTTTGACAGTCTGGGCAAGAAGGAATAAATTTCATTGGCCTCACCCCATGACAGGGCAAATTGCTTATGTAACGCTGCAGCACCTTGATGGTAAAACTGATGGGATAATCAGGCCTGCTGGAACATGTGAGGCAATGGTTGTTGTAAATACTGTATGGATCAGTATTTACATTATTATTATTAGTAGTACATATTATTATTATATTTAATATATAATAATTCTTTGTTCTTGAACAGATTACTGCACTATCTGAAGCTACAAAATCAGTTTTGTGATCTGTTGATTACATACCCTGTCTAGTTGGTACCGTCTCTTTCAGCAAACTGTATTGTTAGGTGTAAGTTTCCATAATACCATTTAGTTATAGTATGCATCCAGCAACTGAAAAGTGTTCAGCTAACAAGAAAAGAGTTAGCTTCATTAGTCGCTTTTGCTTGTTAATCTCTTTTTTTTCTGTATAATCTCACTGCTGAGTTGTGGTCCCCCCCAGCTCTTTCTTGATTTTCCAAAAGGATTTTATCTCTGCAAGAAGCTCTCACAGTATTGATTTAATGTTCATGCACTCTCACATGCCCAGTATGTGTTTCACAATTCTCCAATATTATGTTTTGAAGCCAGCCGATAAATAAGTCAAATTAATTCTCAGTACAAAACAAGAGAAGAAAATAAGGCAGACAAGAGCTTGGCTATGTACCTAGAATAATAGCAAAACCTAGTCAGTAGGACTTTTCAGTTGTAGAATCAAATAAACATTTTGGAAATAATTAAGTATAAAACGCACAATGTTTTACTGCGATCAAAGCTCAGCTAATTTCTTACAAAACTATGTGATATTACTAGGTATTTTATGTAGCACACATTATTTTGGTTATGGGCATTATAATTTTCACTTTGCTTATGGCATAGAAACCCAGAAAGATTGTAAAAATGTTGCATTACTAAGGGTGAAATAAGGTTACTTCTAGCAGAGTGTCAGAATACTTTGAGTCAGTAGTTATTTGTATGTCCGTGGATGATCTAAGGCTCTGCATTCCATGTGAGTGCCGGTTCCATGAGCTGTGTTGACATACAGCATGGTTTTTCATGTGCCAGAGTAATGAGACTTTTCGAAGGTGTGGTGTGGTTCTGCTGTGTGGTTCTTCTTGGGTTACTTTGGTCTGAAGGCCTTTTCTTTTACCTTCTCATTTGTTCTCACTGCTGAAACAACAGCTCCTTCTCCACTCTGGGTCCAGGTCCAGATCTGAACAAGGACACAGGGGATGCAGGGACTGGTAACGCCCCGGCTCTGCTGTTGCCACTCTGCTACTGCAACTGGGGGGCTCCACGTCTGCACCGACTCCCCGCTGCTGCAGCTTCTTCTCCTCCTCTGTGCCATCCCCAAACCCACGTCCCGGTTCCATCGGCCCCATGGGCCGCCTGCCCACCCAGACCCACCCTACCAATGCCACCACCCTCAGCACGCCTGCGCCGCCTACCCTGTATCCAGAACTTCACCAGTAGTAGGGGTTATGTTGACACTTCGAGGTGCACCGGTGGAAAAGGTTGCACCAGCCATGAACTGGGTGTTTGGCGTGGTGGGGTTTTTATGGCAAAGCTTAGACTAATTTTGAACTTGCTTTTTGGCTATGGTGTTTTTAAACAAGCCTAGACAAGCTTTGGGACTAGCAGGCTGGTCCATTTAAATACGAGTTAAAACTCAAAATCATTTCTGAGTTCACTCAAGCTTTCAACCTTACTCTGGCTTCTGGCAGCTTTATGCTGCTTTCCGCAGGCGCTGGCTGAATACTTGCGGCCTGTAGGTCTTTGACAACAGTAGTGAGGGGACCCCCTCCTACAGCTAGAAAAAACCAGCAGTCTCCTTTTTACAGCTAGAAAAAAACCAGCAATCAGCCTAGAAAACTTCTAGAGCTTCTGTGCCACGCATATACAGCAACTAGTAAAGATAACTTTTGGAGCTTCTTTGCACCATATACAGGCAGGCCCCGAATATACCGCAAGTCTTGACCCCAAGCCACACAACCCTCTGTCAGTGTAGAGTGGCAGCTCATTAATATGCAAATCCCCCCCCTCCCCCCCACCCTGGGTCCTCAGCTGCAGGGCGTTCCCAGAAGTTCCTTGCGTGCTCAGGGGAGAAAAGGGGGTCTCCTCTACCATGTCCCCACCTGGACAGTTCCCAGGAATCGTGACGAGGGTATCCCTGAGCCCACACTTCCTCCCAAGCAAGTCTCAGACTTTGGTTGCCGCTGCTGTGGGAGCTGCAGCGGGTGGAGGAGGCACTGCCTCACATGGCACAGCAGTGGCTGGGGCTGGCTGTGCATAGCTCTGCCAGCACTTAAGCATGGGAGAGCAGTGGCTTCAGTGGCTGCCTTTTCACCATGGTAATGCTGCTGACGGTGCACTGGCAGAGCAGCGTCCTGGTACTGGAGAGAGGTGCTGAGGGCATGCTGCATTCTCCAAGAATTTTGCAGGCTCTAGGACACACCCTGCAGTGGCCAGACTAGCAGAATTTAAACCCATGTTTTACTTCCGCAATAAATTTACATAGGGTCAAGCCTTTTCCAGAAATTGAGCTTAAAAACTAGGTGAACTTCAAACTCCTGCTTTCAAAAAAAACAAGTGAACAGACAAAACCTCTGCTAATGTGTACTGTAAAAACAAAAGCTTTGTGGAAAAGGTGACAAAATAGGCAATTAAGCTGGCAGGTAGTCCCTATGGTAACATGGGATGCAAACCGGGACAGTTTTCCACAAAGTGTTGTTTCTTCTATAGCAGGAATTTGAAGTTGTTTCTTTTAGCTCTATGCCACACCAGAGCAGGGTGTACAGCCTCATGACCGCGCGCTTCTGGGACCTCATGAGCTCATGTTTAAACACAGCTTGCCCTGTGCTCTGCCCCTGCCTCTGGCCGGGCCCCCCTGCTCAGGCAGAGGAGAGTGAGCAGCTGGATGTGCCTGGCCAGCCCATCACCCTGGGAATGGTGTTGGCACAGTCAGAGGTCAAGCCAGCTCTGCTGTCTCTCGTACTGTGCTGCTGGCATGGGCGGGCACGGCCAAGCCCTGGTCACTGCGAGCCAGCGCAGGCAGGCAGACGGGTGCGCCAATGGTCCATGCAGTGGCTTGAGGGCGGGGTGGGGTGTGGGTTAGTGGGTGGAAAAAATTGCATATTCATGACTGCCTACTTTGAATATTCAGGCATGTCAGGTCGCACATGCACAGTCACAAAAGGGGCCTCCTTAATCACTGAAAAATCACGCTGTGAGGATGTGAAGCCACTGTCTTGGGGGGTGAAGTGGAAGAGGGCTGACTGTATACAGCAACAGACATGTCTTCTCTTGAGGTGGGAAGCACTCTCTCTACACACACACTGAACAAGTCTAAACTTCACTTGAGCACTTTCAAAAGATACAAAATACATGTACTTTAAGACAACATAATTATAACAACAAGAAGACACAAGATCCTAACTAAATAACATGGCATATAATTTTTAAAACAATAACAAGTATTTAAAACTGGAGAACAAGTCCTATGGGGAGCGACTGCAGGAGCTGGGGTTGTTCAGCTTGGAGAAGAAGAGACTCAGAGGTGACTTCATTGCTATTTACAACTACCTGAAGGAAGGTTGCAGTTGAGTGGGTGTAAATCTCTTCTCTCAGGCTGCCAGCACCAGAACAAGAGGACATGGCCTTAAGCTGCACCAGGGGAGGTTTAGACTGGATGTTAGGAAAAGTTTTTTCACAGAGAGAGTGATTCCTCAGTGGAATGGTCTGCCCAGGGAGGTGATGGAGTCACCATCCCTGGAGGGGATGAAAGGAGGGGAGACTGCAAATTTCCATGGTCATACTCTCAGTCCTAATTGGCTGCCCTGTGTACACAAGAAAAAGATCTTATGGAAGGAGGGAAAACTCTTAACTTTTCTGTTCAGACTATGTGAAGTATCAATGTCCCATTCTCCTCAGCAATATATGGTTGCCTTATTGTTTTATTCTTCCTCTATTCTTCCTAAATGGTGTCAGAAAATTCTGTGTTTAAAATGCGAAATGTGTTTCAAGTTTTGGATGGACTCAGAGGTCATGCGACAACCACTCTGCTTCCCAATTGGAAAAACTTGCGTCCAGAAACTGAATTTCTTTGAAAATAGGAATTTTCTTTGAAAATTTGGGGCTCCACTATTCATATGCCAAGAACACTCTGACTTATATTTTTCAAATTTGCTGTGTCTGCAAATATTCCTGGTAGCAAGTTCATTCTCTAAACTCAAACCTAAAGGGTGTGAATGCATTATGAAATACAGTGATCCCTCGCATATTCACGGCTCGCATATCCATGTATTCAATTATCACAGTTGGATTTTCAGTGAGTTGTGAGACCACACACGTGCACAGAATGTCCCGGATCCCAGATTTTGTGGCCGGGAAGCACCAAAGGGCACCTCCTCCACTTTAATGAGGTGCTACAGTGTGAGCCACACTCCCAGGACTGCCCCTCCAGACCTTATCAGTGGAGGGTACGTGCCTGCAGGCGGGGAGTAGTTGAATATTCATGGGTTCGGTATCTTCACAGATTTCATAACTTGCAGGACCTGCCCAGACCCGACCCCCAGCGAATTCCAGAGGATCACTGTAAAACCATTTCTTGTTCAAATGAATCATACTGATAAAAATTCCAAGGAATACACATGAGTCCTGGAGGGACACAGTAGACCAAGTGGCAGATAATCAGGAAGTCCTAGAAGAGGAACAGAGAGAGTCTGAGACATGTCTGGGTTGGGCTTTAAAAACAAGGACAAATTTGAGTTGAATAGGGAACAGGGGAGGCTACCTGAGGATAATGTGAACATTGATTCCTGACAGTTGTAAAGGAGAAAGTCCTGTGCATCCAGGCAAGGCCACAGCAGTTGAACTTTGACGACATGAAACATTTCCAAGGCAGAAGACCATGCTGTGGAATAGAAGGGTGAGGTACACAGCTGGTGAGAAATAGGGACAGAAATGATGGAAGAACAGGGATTAAGAATGAGGAAATATGGCAGTACAGCAGTTAGGAGGAGAAAAGCCACAGATGGAACCTGAGTGAGACAGGGAAGAGCAGAAATGCACAAAATTTCAAAGTCACACTGGAAAGCTGGCAAGATTTGTGTTGTTTCAAATTGAAAGCATGTAAAACCACTTGTACAGGATATGCATCACTGCAGGATTGAAGCTGAAAGCTTTTTAACTCAGAACTGAGTTTTGGTGTCTTAATCAAGCTGTATACCAAGAAAACAGTTCTGTGAATGCAGGTGGTATGCTACGTTTCATTGGGAAAGTTTCTCCTCTCTTTAAATGATGTAAGAGTGTGCAAAATTATGCTCTCCTTTTCTCCGAGCACTTTTATGGATAGGACTCCCTTTAACACAATCCATTTTTACATGAAAGTTTCTATTTGCTTCTGTCCCTTCTGGCTATGAACTACTTAAGCTCTGCATGTATTTCTGTTGAGACTTGGGGAACTCAGGTGACCACTGAGTTCACTTAACTTTTGTGCAAATCATGCGTGCAGGTTGCATTTTACTCCTCCTTGACTCTCCTGTATCGAGCCACCAGTACTTAGTTTCTCTGACTAGCCTCTTTTGCACAGTGAGGGATATCTTTAGAGGATCTGAAAAAATCAAGGAGAGGCAAGTGAATGATGATTAGAGACTTCTGAAAGAGGCAGTGAGGAATTAGGGACTACACTCTTTGAGAATTTGCGTGACACTCCTTAACAGTCCCTGCCTCATTTTCCACTTGGCTGCTTTATGACTGAACTGTAAACTAAAAATGACATGGGCTCATTAATTTGGCAGCAACTGGCAAGATTTAGCATATCCACAAAGCTATTGTTTAAGGCTGGGTCATGTCAAAGGGCAGGCTAAATATGACTGAACCTCTGAAAAGCTGAGTCTAGGAGTCCTAGAGCCTAAACCTTCTCTCTAACCTTTTCTTGTCTGCAGCAGTGTGATCAGCTTGGGTTTTCAAGGGAAGGCTCTACATAAAGCTGTCAAGTTACTAGCAATATTATGTCAGTTTGATTTTTTTTAAAGCAGGCTCAATTATATCATCCTCTTTTCACATCTGACAATCAGTACAAGAAGTGTTTGCAATAGCAGGTTCAAGGGAATGGAAATGTTTTTGTTGTGGATTTCTGCTACAGATTCAGATTATGAAGGGAATCTAAGCCCAAACACTTTAGATTGTTGGATGACACAGAATGACCGAAAAATCCTTCAGAACATTGGTCTGACTGCATTTATTGGTTTAGAGAGTAGGTGGTTAATCCCTATATTATCAAGGAATTAAAGTGCAGAACAAATGGGCAGTTCTTATTTGCACAGGCTAAATGAGCCCACCTGAATTCACTATCAAAAAATCTCACTGCAAACTGCAGGTTGAGTATTTATAGCCACTTCTTCAGGAAAAAGAAGAGTAAGAATGAAAACAAATGCAAGTACAAAACCAGTTGCTCTCCTTCCTTACTCCCATTTCTGTTCACTACTGCCATTTCTGTGTAGTAGAAGAGATTTTCTTTGTGTCTGTGGTATGAAGGTTTGTTCCCACTTTCCCTTGAGCTGATCATGATAGAAAAGGATGACACTGCAGCCCACACTCATCCTAGCCAAAAGCTGTCATTTGTCCAGAGCCTTCCTCCAGCTGGTCCATCCCTGTCTGGGACATCTACATCTGAAAATAATACCTCTGCTATTTTTGCACGTGGTCCTGTCATGACCTCATCTACTAGGACAGATTAACTGAATTTCTCCAATGTTTTCTTTACTTCCTGATGGTCACTATTGACTTTGCTGTGTGATGAAGTCTTTCCCTTCGAAGGAGCAAAATATGCATCAGTACAAGAAATTTAGGATGCCTGAACTTTGGGGTGGTTTGCTATTCTGAGGCTTTCAAATGTGATTTTTTCCCTTTTAAAATGAAGTTGCACTAGAGTAGAAGGGACAAATAGCGTAGACTGGAGTTTCTTCTTTTGTAAGCAGTCATCATAATGAGTTTCACAGAAGGTAAATCACAGTTCTCAAGTGTGAAAATTTAAGTTTGCTTTGTAAGCAAAAGATAAAAAGGAAAAACAAATTGAAATGTAAATGTTGCACACTGGCTTTTTAATGACAAAACTATCTCTACCTGGCTTCTCATTATTGTATTTAAACTTAAAAGAGTGTAGTAGTAATAAAATAGCCCCTTTTTTGTCAACTTCTTATTCTGCTAAGTTTAACAAGCAAGTATTTTTCCATGTTGATTGGTTAAGTTGTCTCAAGAAGAAGCTCTTGGTCATATAAATACTGCATAACTCAAAATCTTTTTTACTCTTCTTTGTTTCCAGTGATATTCCCTTTCTATTTCTACTCTTTTGTTGTTGTCTCATTTTGGCTAAAAGTTCATATGGGTTGATTAATTTTAGCAGGTCTCCAAAAATGAACTGGGCTTTTATGTCAAAAGGATTTTTTAAAAAAACGTTTAACAGCAAAGAAAACTATTTCCTCTCCCATTCAAAGCTAACCATATTTGTTGGAGAATGTTTGTGATATTCCTGTTTTTTCATCCAGTTACTTGAGTGGACCAGTGTTTACCCTCATATTGAATTTGCACGTACAATGATGTTGATATGACAAGATATTCCCTTGAAACAACACTAGATCAATGCGTGGCTCAATAATGCTTTAGTATGCAGGCAAAAACAACTCTGCACTTTTAGTGCTTGTTTCATAAGATCTCAAGTTTATTTTAACTGCCTGTGTGCATCAGTGATGTGAATAATACACACAACATAGAGACTCATAGTCATATACAGCTGTGCTTTGGGGACCAAATGAAATACTTAATGGGGATAAATTTGCTTGCTTCGGTGGACTCAGACCTTTAGTTGAAATGAAATAGGTGAATGCAACAAACAACTCCTAAATTCATAGGCTCTAAATTCAGGATCTCCCCCTGAAGATCATTAAGACACTTTAGACTTTAGGGTGAAAAGCAATGTTTTTTGTAAAACAATAGGGATTTAAGATGCAGTCATGTACAGATGTTGCATTTTCTCTAAATTTTTGTGGTGAGATAGCAATGTTTGAAGATGTATGTGTGAGGTCATTTGAACTCACTTGGAGATGGAAGCTTCATAGGCACAGAGACCATCTGGTGATCAGATGTGGACTGCAGGTAGACATATTTGTTTTTAACTGAAGTCACTGAGGAATGAAAATGTCAAGTACTCTAACGCTGCAGAAAAATGATAATCACTAACCACCCCGCACAACATCTGCTTTAACAGCCTCAGAAAACTAATCCAGCCAACAAAGTACAAAATTGCAGACATTACAGTCCTTTTTTTCTTCTGTGTGTGTGTATGCATGTATGTATATATCGAAGTGTGTATGTTTTGCCAAGTCCTTAATGGAATAGTGAGATTTCTGTGTGTCTGCTCATGGTGGTCCACACAAACAAAAAGAGTGGTAATTGGAGAAATTCCTCTAAAATCACTTAGCCTGGAGTGTCTGACGAGCTGCAATCAGTCTCTGACATGTGTGTAAATCCCACTTTTTTGGATGTTATTTGGCTCTGGTGGTAAAGCTTTCTGGCTGACTGCTGTGCTGTTGGTTTCAGGATTGGGAGCTAGAATGTGCAGGAATGTAATTAAGGATGTCCCTCACACCTCTCTGCCTATTCCCTAACCCTGGGCTTCACCTGTAGGTACTGGCATGGTGGCTGGAGGTATTGAACTGCTGGCACTTAAGAGCTGAGATGGGTTTGCTTGCTTTCAAGGTGCCAGAGATCACACTGAAAAGAGAAGAATAAACTGCTGTGGAAAATGAATGGGAAAGAATGACAACACTATGTTGTCTGAAGACAGCTACTTCCTGCATAAGCTTTGGGTGCATTTTCAGATATAAAAATGCCTTTCAGACTTCCTCTAAAAGACAGCATCCCCCTCCAAAAAAACCCCCCACCACAGCAATTTATAAAAAACTATTACAAACGATGAATAATATATGGCATGATGTGAGAATTTTCTGTGCAAAATTATAACCCAAAACATGACATCAGGCAGCTGGTCTTATGTCTACAATTACTTTAAGTACCTCATTATCTAGAGAGCTGCTTGAAGTATTTATCACGGACTACTGAAGTTTGAAGTTTGGGCGAAGACTTCATAGTCACACCCTAGCTGCTCATGGAATGTTGTCTATGTGGCATAATCTGTAAGTGGCACCCTATGATTAGCCTGGGCAAAGTTCAAAGTTCAGATGTACCCCGAGAACTACAGAGCACTTAGACTTTAGACATATCTGCAGACTTTGTGAGAGATGCGGGAAGAGCTGAGCAAAATGCTTGGTAAAATCTGAGGGATGATGCCTGTCCCCTTGTACAAGACATTCTTTTTAAATTTGTCTTGTCCCCTGAGAGAAAAATTTTACTCACCCTCTTCTTTCTCACTGTCTCAGATATTTGAAGTTTCTGTAAACACCTCTCTATTTCTCTCTCTCTTTTTTCTTCTTTCATTCTTTTACTCTTTTCTACCTTCTTTCCCTCCTTCTTTCTTAACATCCTGTTCAAATTTACCCAGAGGCTTATGAGGGCTTTGAGCCTTCTCACTTTCCCTCTCCTAGTCTAGCTCACTGACTCAGATAAGGGGTGCTTTTTTTGTGGATTACGTATTTCTGTTTTCAGGAAGAGACAGGGCACTGCACTCCTCCTTGTCCCTATGACACATCTGAACTTTCTTCTTACTCCTTCAATGTTGTCTCAGTTCCATGTTGTTCCTCTTCCTCAGTGATTTCAGTGAGATTAATTTGGTAATTTCTGATTTCTTCTCCTACTGGGCCTTTGAGCAGCACAAGATTATCTCAAATCTACACTAGGAATTTAAAACCATGGCACCTCTATTTCTTTTGACGGCATAGCTCTCTTGATGGCACTCAGGCAGTCTGAAATGCCTGACATTTGCAAAAAAATGAATTATGACCTATACTATCACTCAGGGATAAATCATCAGGTGGATTATCAATGAACAAAATGTATAATAATTCTCCACAGAAAAGCAATTTAGGATATGTCACAGAAACTTCAAGGCAGTTTTACCACTAAAGTGGTAAAAAACAAAGCAGTAATAAAAAGTGGTAAATTTTAAAAGTGGTAAAAAAAAATTAATTATCTGCAAATAATTTGTAAAAATTATTGAAAAATTATTATGAAGAGAAAGAAAAAATATAGAGTTGGATTTAAGTTTTAGATGTTTTCTGATGTGGCTGCAATACTAGCAAAAATCTATCAAAACTCCAACCTCCTAAAAATTATTTTTCTTCCCAGAAAAATCAGAGCCTGATTTTCATATGTAACTAGTTCTTATGAAAATAATTTTTTTACTAATTTAAAATAATCTGATATGTAGTTGACTAGTTACTATCACTTAGCAGGAGCAGAGAGTGAATAAATGAGGAATCTGGATGTGCTCTCTCACTCTAGCAAGTAAGGACCCATGCAGCAATACCCTAAATCAGTTTCCAAAGATGCAAATCTAAGCTAACATAACAATCCCTAACGGAATTATTAACAGGTCTCCCATATCGCAGACCCGAGGTCTTAATCAGGTTCCGTGAAGCCGTACTTCCGTGTTGAATGTCAGCTCATTAATACGCAAATTTGCCCCACGCTCTCATGCGGCCCCCCGGTGCTGTTTCGGCACTGTATTGCTGTGTATCAGTGTTTGTGATGGCCCTTCCTGGCGCCCACAGCCACTCCACACTGGGAAAAACTCCTTTTCGGCTCGGGCAGAGACACTGTTTCATAACTGTACAGCAGTGGCTCCTGGGGAGCGGCCCTGTTGCAGCCGCTGCCACCATCACTGCTGCTGCTGCTGCCTCTGCCGCTGCTGCCACCACCGTGGCAGGTCACGCACGCACAGTTGCAAAAAGGGTCCTCCCTCATCGCTAAAATATCATGCTGCTAATATCTGAAGCTGCAATATGGGGGGCGCGAAGTGCAAGAGGGCCGAGTGTATTCCAGATCTATATCAGCATGATGACAAAAAAAAGCCTGAGAACCACAACCAACATGATATCAGACAGCCATCACTGTAATTTTTGGACTATGGTCTTGAAGGCTCTTTTCAGCTTAGGGTGATAAACATTGCAATAATGTTTTTGGGATCTCCAGGCAGAGTATATGACTTGCTCATCTCGGACTGGAGCATATCTACTGATCTGTCAGCCTAACTGTGAATAACAAATCTTTATCAGATAAAGCTATTAAGAGAAATATAAATTTATAATGTATATCAAGACCTCTTTCCAGTCTACATCCAGAATTACTTGAAACTGGTTCTGAGCCCCATGTAGAAAGGGCATATTACAAACATTCAATGCTTCAATACAGACTTTAGGAGACAACTCCATCCAGACACAATAGAAATTCTGTATAGATCTCCCAGGACATATTAACAACAGTTGCAGTGTATACAAACACTTCACAGGAAGAAAATTCCTATGGGATGATTTCTGTCTTGCTGAAGTTCAGCTTGTGTTAGTGTCTCAAATTGGCTGGTACAGGACAGTATGACTGGAGACCTTCTCTTTTCTTTTGTGATGATCTGTGTTAGTGTATGTAGCAGGAAGGAGGGTTTAATTCTGAATTCTGAAAACAAAAATACTGGCTTAAATAAACTAAGAATTACTGGCAAATGACAAACACCCATTTTCCCCCAGGTTTTCTATGGTAATGAATTTTAGGACTGGCTTGTAACTCCATGATCCTTGTTTACATTAAATGTGTCAATGTTATTCATGGAAAGGTGATCAATGTATATGCAGCTTAAGTTGTGTCTCATTAAATATCACTTGATGAATAGTACTGTGTACTGATTTAGACAGTAGGAGGTGCAATTATGAACAATGAATGAGAGATCTTGACAAGAATATATTA
>WEKX01019080.1:0-11290 GCA_013390025.1 Pitta sordida
AGGGCAGCAGCAGGGACATGCCAACAATGTTGCTGCAGCTGCTGCCAGCCCTCACTGTGTGGGGCCAAGGTGGCATGTGGGGCCAGGCCAGCACACGGGGCTGGGCCAGCGGGGCACAAGCACTGGGGCTGGGGGTGGGACGGGGGGTGGAGCATCAGTGCGGGCTTTGGGCTGTGAGCACGTGCGGTCACAGNTTTGTGAATTTGACGTTCTATGAGAGCCCTGGCATGACCCGTTTCTGGCTAATGAGGCGGTATAACTGTATATTAATTGCTGATTAATAGACATAAAAGTCATATGTTGATTTCCTCTATTTTTCCGTTTAATTAGAGTTTGTCTCCTGGGCTAGCAAACACATTGAATCCTTATTTTTCGTACTCCTAGGTTTCTCTATGCTTCTTTAAGGATTATTGAGGCACAGTTATTTCACATATTAATGTCATTCTGTGCAGAGCATATGATTCTGGTACTTAGAGATGAAGATGTCAAATCAGACTCTATGCATGCTACAGTTTGTGCAGCCTGTGTGGTAAAACATATCCACTTCTGTGGCTTACCCAGCTTCCTAATAGCTCTTCCCCCAGCATTTTATATGTTCTCTGTAGTCCCAGTGCTGGATTCCTGCTCAGGAGCAACACTTCAATAACTTTACCATGACGCTTGTTGCCAACTGGAATGGCTTCTAATGGCCGTATAGTTTCAATTCATTTCAGTATGGTTATCATTATAGTATCATATTATTATAATATATCATTATAATATAGTTTTAATGAGGCTTTGAATTCCATGCATGATGTTAACACATTAAATGTGGATATAAAAGCTAAGACCTTTAACTGACAGCCAAGCAGTGGACATTTACATAGCACAGGAGTACATGTTCAGGCTTGCAAATAAAACCCTAGACTGCGCTATGTTAAGTATACTTGGCTTGCTTTGTTATTGAACAGTAAAGTAACAGTAGATGGCAGAGATAAATTGCCAGGGAACTTTCTCTTGTAAAGTGTGATCTTAACAACTAGATGGCAGCGACACTAATACAAACATGTGGACTAAACATTGCTACTGAATGTCTTTCAGCCCTAGGTGTACTTTTACCACAGTATTTGTGAACTTGGTATTGACACTACATATAGTATATTTTTGAACAGTTGCAAAAAAGTGCCACTTTTCCTTCCATTGCTTCCTGGGCCAAAAATGACATCTGCAGGTTATCTGAGAAGTTATCTGTGTATAATGGGCTTATGTTCATGTCATTAAGATGTTTGAGATAATTTTGAATCCTGTGAGGTTTATGGAAACTGGGTGCAACTCATGACTGGACTCTTTACTCTTGCACAGTGCAAAAGATCCCCACAGCACTTCAAGCCCTATTTGACGCCTGACTTGCCAAAACGATTCCACTACGCTAACAACATTCGTATTGATAAAGTTCATCTTCTGGTGGATCGGCAGTGGCTGGCTGTGAGGTAACATAATTTATGTGACTTACCTTATTTTTTTTCACCCCATTCTTATCCTTTTAATTTCTTTCACAGATGCCTCATTTCCCTTAGACTTGTTACATTTCCATATTATTTCATTTAAAACATATGTGTAAAAAGGATATATAAGGGGTTGGGGATAATGTAATTTAAATTGTTATACAAAGCATTCTAGTATCCAGTCCTTTCCTTGGCATTGCAGTCATCCCTCCACTGCTCTTCTGTGTCCTAAGGTTGATGTCTTCAGTCTGGTGCATGTGTGGATATGGCCAATGATAACAACATTTTGAGTCCTCCATCAGGAGGAATATGATATCAAATTTTCCCCTTCACTCTGTGATCCAAAAGGGGTTCTTCCTGTATATTGTATACTAACACTGTTACAGCTTGCTCATTTTTCACTGGTCTGCAAGTTAACATTGCATCTCTGTTCACTAGATATGGTGGATTATACATGTGATAGATATACTTGTATTATCATGCAAAGATAAGATGATAAGGTAACAAATTAGATGTAACAACCTTGTCATTACAAAAAACGGCTGTAAGAGTGGAACATGAGAAAAACAGCTCTGAGCAAGTCAAGAGCCATTCAGACAAACCTTAGAGCTGAGGCTTTGAAAACTCAAACAGAAATCTATGGTGTTTGCAGCAATACTACATTTACTGAGCTACAGTATTGCAGTAGGAAAAGCATGATCTAACTCAGAATTTCAAGACTACTGAAATAGTAGAAAACCTAACTACATATATGACTTGATTGTTTGTTTTGATGCAACTGAATAATTGTCCTGGACATAATAAAAGAAATGTCCAGGGAAAAATCTTATAATTATCCCTTTCTAAACTGTGCTCAGACTTTCTTGGCCCTCTGAAAACAGGGTGCATATGCTTGACAACTGTGCCTTGAATCAGAATGGAGTGATTATCTCTATCTCTCCATGTGTCCCAACAATGGGTAAATAAAAATATGTGTTAGTCACTATGTTAGACTATTCTGACAGGTTACCAATTCTATAACCCAACCCCACACATCCACATCTCTCCTTCACCCTTCAGAATCCATGATGAAAATGCCTTGTCTTGTAAGGCAAAATCCCTTGCAATCTTATTTATATTATTCTAGCAGAGTTCTCCCATTACAATTTTTTTATTAAAATGCAGATATCACATAATATAACTGAGGAATTCTTCCTAAACAGATTACACAGATTAAACTTTTAGCTAGGTGAAAGCCTCAGTTCAAGAATAGGAATTTTTTCAATTTATTTTGAAGACATTGTTTCACTGTACACTCCTAGCCACCTAGGATAATTTACTTCTGTTACAGAAGAAAGACATCTTTGTAAAAGTGAACGTTATGATGAGCAATAAGCACTGCAATATTATGCCAGAGTCGGTTTGTAAGACATGATCCAGAGTCCAGTGAGTCACAATGACTGTTATGACCTGATTCTATTTATTGACATTCTGTGGTGCTTTCTCCTTAGGGATGAAAGTTACACATTTTGTGATGGGGGTAACCATGGCTATAACAATGAATTTAAGAGTATGGAGGTAAGATGATTTCTATTCAAACCTTACACATATACAAAATACACTTATATACAAAAATACAGATATACAAAATCATGATGAGCTTGGTGAACCACCAGAATAGAGAATATATGATAATTTTAGCAGTGTGCTTTTTCTTCTGTGTCAACAAAACAGGTTAGGTAATAGGTGATAGGTAGAACATGATGGTCTTTTCCAAGCTTACTAACTCTGTGATTCTGTGAAGAGAGGTAAATTGTTAACACATTTTAGGCCCACATATTTCTATTGCTTTTTGCCGATTTGTATGAGGCCTGCTTCACTGGGGTCCCGTAGTAAAACCTCTCTGGGCTTACCTTAACCTATTTGGAGCCAGGTAGGCTACAGTAAACCCATGTTTAGCTACGGGACCCTGAATTCTTTGGTTATTTCCTTCTTGTACTGAAGCAATGACTGAAATATCTCCATAGGCTCTGCGAGTTCATCCAGTCATCTGAAAGTCTGTATGCTCAAGTAAACTAAATCTCATTGTCTCTGCTTATCTTACAAGAGTTAATCATATTATCAGAACAAAAGGATTAGTAGTTTCATCTTATTTTCACTTCTGGTTGCAGTGAAAATATTTTGAGGTCTTGAGCTTTTTTCAGGTACTTTCTGTGATGTCAACCTTTAAATAAAGTCAAGCATGCTACTACATGTCCCATATTCTCTGTCCAAGAATCAAATTCTTCCAGATCTTTGCAACTTTATTAAAATCACGTGTCAATGTACTGATCAGAATGATGCTCAGTGTTTGTATGGAAAGAAAAGGTAAATTCTGGTTAGTATCGATTCCCGCCAGGGAGACAGTGTTAAGAGTTGGACTCGATGATCCTTGTGGGTCCCTTCCAACTCAGAATATTCTGTGATTCTGTGATTCTGTATGGTAAACTTAATCATACAAAACCTTATGCTAGAGGCACAATGACCAATGCAATTTTTTTCTTTATAAAAGAGCAAAATATTTTCTTTCTAAAATAAATGAAAAATTAATTTTCTATTATGGAAACATAATATTACTTTTGAACAGATTGTTGTGTTATTTAGTGATTTTATGGCAGACAGCTCAGGAGGCTAATAAAGTACTAGAGACTATTTTATAGTAGAAACTACCCAGCAAGAGTCATCCAGCACTATGTTGTGCCATGGGAAATACTGATACATGCCTCTGCTGAGCTTCAAATGGGTCTCTGCAGTTCTCTGCTTACTGCTTTACACATGGTTATAGACTCTTACATGATCCAAAGACTAGAGGGTGCAACAGCCCCTGAAAACCAAACAAGAGTAATTACTATGTGGTTTAAAGTATATCACTAAATGAATTTATGTTTTCAATTTTCTTCAAATTTCATTCAGTGGCCAAAATCTACCTTCTTTACAGGAACAGTCCTGTATTTTTAACTTCTATGACTGTAAAAAGAATGTATTTTGTTCCATTTCCCAGTTTCCATAAAACAAAACTGAATTGTTTTTGAATTTCGATTCCTTTAGATAACCACTTTTTTATTTTTTAAATTACAATCTAGGCTATATTCTTAGGATATGGCCCAAGCTTTAAAGAGAAAACAGAAGTGGATGCTTTTGAAAACATTGAGGTTTACAACCTTATGTGTGGTGAGTAGAAAAAAATCCAGTACTTCAGATGATAACAGAATTGTTTTCAAATACCAGTGTTATTATAAGAGCTACAAGAAGAGTAACTAAAAATTGGGTGAATTAATTCAGAAACAACATTATGCCTTCTGTACAATGCTAAAAGATTAACTGCCAAAAGTTGTTCCGCTTTGAAGGTGTTTTGTGATTGCAGAAGAATTCCACTGAAGAATCAGAGACAACCACACCTGCTATGTAGGCTTGCTGTTGAAATGATGCCTTGGAATGTGGATTTCTGGGATAAGAATCTTGTAGCTCATAACTTATAATGGACCATTGTAGTCCCAGCATGAGCAATTAGGATGTATATGCCCCAGAAAACACGGACTAAAGCATCACACAAAAATGCAATAGGCTAGTATGCTTCACAACATGATGTAGTTGCAATGACATTTGTACTCTTATTTAAATCATTTAATATTGTTGATGTTATGGCACTGTATAAAACTATACTAACAGTATTAAAATCTATAATTGCCACATCTTGATGCAGTGGAAGACAGCAAGAACTCTCATACCTAGAAAATTGCAGTTTGATTGGAGTAGTTACCTTAACAATTTAAAAAATGGAGGAAGTAATTTCTCATACCTAGAAAATTGCAGTTTGATTGGAGTAGTTACCTTAACAATTTAAAAAATGGAGGAAGTAATTTATTCTACATTTAGAATGCATAGATGTGTAGAACTGGAAAAACAATTACTTTTCTAAATGTCATTTTAGTCTTAAAATATGTTTACAAATTTCAAATGTTTCAACAGATTTGCTGCGTATAACACCAGCACCAAACAATGGAACACATGGCAGCTTGAACCACCTCCTAAAAAAACCTTTTTACAGTCCATCACATCCAAAAGAGGACTTGTCTCCTTCTTCATGCCCAGTTTCCAGTCTGGTTCCTGAAGACACCCTGGGATGCATATGCACATATGTAAATAAGGCTTTCTGGTATCTTTTTCAAGTGTCTTCTGCTTTCTTTGTTTTTTCTAAATGATGGATTCATTCTGAATTATTCTGTTATATTTTACAGATGGATGCAAAGACACTAAATGAGAGGTTGAATCTCACTACAGAGGAGAGTAAGTAACAAAAATTGAAAAGTACAGCAATATTTTTAAATCTATAACTGGTTTATACGGTCATAATAATAATTTAATCGTGCCTATTGATTCACATAATTGCAGATTCGCTGAATGTTTTTCAATTAGTATTATTAGAGCATTCACGGAACTTCCCAGTCGACACATGCACAGTAGCTCTGCTTTGCTGAGGGGTAATGCTGGTGCTCCCCCTGGGGCAGGACCGGCACACCCCTCTGGGGCGGGGGGTGGTGCCTCTCACTCGCTGGGCACAGTCACAATTCTCTCCTTTATGAGTGTTGCGGAGGTTACGCGGTGGGGAAGATTTATACCACGCAGTGTATACTCCTGTGATGTTGTGGTATGGTGCGGTCCTGTTCTACTGTGGCAGGTGGCCCAGGCTGCCCACTCGCTTATGCCAGGACCAGGGACATCTACTGTAATACGTGGCACAGTGTGGTCCTGTTCTACCACAGCAGGCGGCCTGGGCTGCTTGCCTGCCCATGCCAGGAGAGGGGTGTCCTGCTGCTTTTCTCCCTGTGGTGTTCCGGCATGAGGCACTCTCAATTGTTTGTCCACACCAGCACCTTTCCGAGGAGTGCTTGCATACTGCAAGTGGGGACCGCTGAGCCCCTGCACCTCTGCTGCTCTAGGGCGAGCTTTCCCACCACGGTGGCAGTGCAATCATGTGTGGTGGCAGCCTGGTGGTGGTGGCACGAGAAGCAGCAGTATGGCAAAGGGAAGCCCAGGGATTCTCTGGGGGTCGCCCCAGCTGGAGAGGGCTTAGAAATGCTTCCCTTTGCTCCCCTGTGCTGTGAGAGGCCATGGGGAAGTGCTGAAAATGCTCGGACTTAGATTGTTTGCGGGACCTCAGGAGACCTGTAACCCGTGAATGCGGAGGTATGACTATATTTCATATAACTGGTTTTAGTGGTGATTTTTGCAGTGCTAATTACAGCTGAAAGCAAAGTTGAAAGCCAAGCTGGAAGAATAATTTTTTTCCATTTTTCTTTGCATTTCTTAAAAAAATGCTGATGGACAGTGTTATAGCAACATGAAAATAGGATCTGAATAATAAGATCTGAATTCCATTAAAATCTTGGAAAAAAACATACAGGCTCCAGTGGTCTTTGGAGAAAGTCTGAATTACTCCAGCTTATATGTCATTGTTTCTTACCCTTATCCATGATTTTGCCTTTCTCTAATCAAAAATTCCCATAGATATTTCTGTGTGCTTTTTAATGCAGTTTCTGAGAATTTTACAAAACATTGTAATGTTTCGTAGCTGAACAAGATGTAAATTTCACTCCACAGGCAAGATAAGTTCAAAATATTTATGTTGGTAGGACATTTCAAAGCAAAAAGTGTTTGAAAATCTGATACAATAACTTTTGTACATTAAACATAGTATGAAAACTATTTTCTATATTTTTTTAGTTCCAATCATAAACTAAAATCTTAAAGAAACACATGTCCATGTTTACTCTTGGTTTTACAGTCATACCTCGCATATTCACACATTCTGATCTGCATCTTCACAGTTTCACAGAATATTTTCCAACTCATATTATTTGGTTATTTGCGGATCACGCCCCCGCAGGGCAGGGGGACGGTGCCTCTTGCTCACGAGGAACTGACACAGTTTGCTCCCTTATGAGTGTTGAGGAGGTTATGTGGTGGGGAAGATTTATAACATGTGATGTATACTCCCACGGTGCCGTGGCATGGCGTGGTCCCATTCCACCACGGGAGGAATTCAAGCAGTAAGTGCTCTGTGTCCCTGGGGGCTGCTCGCCCAGTGCCCCTGGTGATATAAATGGCCCAGGGAAAGCACTCTCCTCCACAGGGACTGCGGCATGATCTAGCCTCTACTTGCGTCTCTGCCTTGCCTGCCCATGTGTGCCAGGAGTGGAGTGTCCCGCCCTTCCTCCCCCAAAGTGTCCTGGTGTGAGGTACTCTCAAGTATTTGTTTCCACCAGCATCTTTCTGGAGAGCGCCTTAGACTGTGAGTAGGGACTGCTGAGTCCCTGCCCTGCCACAGCCCCAGGGCAAGCTTCCCCACCACGGTGCAATGCAATCGTGCGTGGTGGCAACGGCCCAGCAACGGCAGTGGCGAAAGTGGCAGTGTGGCGAAGGGAAGCCCAGGGATTCTCCAGGGGTCTCCCCAGTCAGAGAGGGCTCAGAAATGCTTCCCTTTGCTCTCTGGTGCTGTAAGAGGCTGTGGGGATGTGCCAAAAATGTTCCCCAGTGCTCTGGGGTGGTGAGGGGCAGGGAGATGGGCATGGCCTATTTGCATATTCATGGCGCACCTGTGGTCGCAGATTGGGTGATTACCCCCAGGAGACCTCTAACTCATGAATGCAGAGATATGACTGTATTTGTACTTATCAAAATTTTTATTTAAAATTTTTTCTCTGCTCTCTTAAACATTTCTGTCACCCAAAATGTTACAGTAGAAAATAAATAATTACTGTTTACATTTTAGTAAAGGAGGCAAGCTCATATAATTTGCCGTTTGGGAGACCCAAAGTTCTTCAGAAGAAAAATGAATACTGCCTTCTTTCCCATCATCAGTATGTGAGTGGATACAGCTACGATATCTGGATGCCACTGTGGACAGCATACACTGTGAATAAACCTGTAGGTTATCAAATATCTATACTCTTCTTAAATATGTCATATAATGGGTTGAAAATGTGGTTCATTCATCAGGTATACTGGTTAAGTACTGGTGGCCTAATCTTTGATATTATTTAAATTTCAGCCACCTTAAAAACAGTTTTTAAAAAGTGGAATGGCCATTAATTAGGGACACAAAGAAATAGAAGGATAGAGTTTCTTGTAAGCTGGTTCCCTTAAACCTGTTCTGTAAAAAGGATATGTTGTCAAGACAGTGCTCCAACCTGCCTGTCAGTTCCTGAGGAAAAGCAGGATGGGACTTCCAAAATCCTTTTAAGTTTTCCTATGAGTATCATGATCTTTTTCATATTAACTATCCTTTGTACAGCTCTCCAAGGCAGTCTGTAGTAATGCATATTTCTGTATGTTCCACTGATTTACTGTTACATGATGTAATTTGTGAATAATGTTATTATAGTTGAATAAACATCTGAGAGTTCAAAGATTTGTAGCTCTGAAATAAATTGAGTTTTCAGGGTCGATAAACTAGAGTGGACATTCATGGGATTACTTTCTCCTATAATTTGATCCTTTTTTAAAATTACCATGAGGAAATAGCTTCTACATTGATTTATCTATCTGAAGAGGACTGTTATTGATGTCTGTGTTAGTAATTTTATCCATACAAACACAGCAAAATAAGAGATCATTAAAAAGTTAAAGCTGTTGTTGAATATCACGGCTTAATTATTAAGTTTAAAATAATATATTCCCCAGTGACCCTGGTCCATTAAACCTGCCTTACTTATTTGGACACTATAAAGGACAACTTGTTCAAATGAATTGATGTTGGATCTGTACTGGGATTTACATTTGCTTGATCTGCTCAGGTGGCAAAGAAAGATTATTCCTTTTATGTTTCATTCCATGTAGTATATATGTTTTCCATTAATATGCAACCTGATCATAATATAGACATCTACAGGAACTTTGACAAAAGAAAGTAAAAAATTAAAATCAAGGAGTACATAAAAGTACAAGAAGAACATAAACAATGTACTGGAAATCAATTTAGATGTTTCTACTGTCTATAAGGGTATAAAACAAATTAATACGTTCCATTCTTACAAAAATGAAAATAAACTACATGTAATTTACATGCACAGAATGAGAAGGAAAATGCAGTTAAACACACAAAAGCTTGTTCAGGTGATTTAGTTAATGCTATTGTAAAATCATGAAAAAAGGTTGTAGAAAAGCATATAGGAAAAAAAAGTGACAGTTACAATTATCCACATTGGAATCGCCTTCATTCAGATCTGAGGCAGTGTGCATATTGACATGTCTCAGTGAAGTTAGCTAGTAAAGTGTATTAGATTTACTATGAGTTTCTTTAGTGATAACTCTTCAGCAGCACAAAGTCTCATGGAGACAGGATCCTCAGACGCTAAGATGAGGTGATAGTGTCACTTTCATATACTAGCTGCTTTCCAGGAGACTGTGACATCAAGTTTGTGTTTCCAGAAATATATAAAACTGACGAATGTGGTGACGAATGTGTCAAAAATGTCATCTATTTTTGCCTAACGTGTAACCTTATTTTGCTCTACAGTTTTACATGCTGTGTAAGGATTTCCCTGAATTACCTGAAAACAGAAGTAGAGGAAAAACACTGCCCAGAAAACATTAGTATCTTTTACTTGCAGTAACTTGATTCACTATGAAAATAGGACAAGATTCAATGAAGCCCATTCTAGAAAATTAAAGCAAAGCATTGGCTTAGCCACAGCCGTGGGTGTAAAACTTTTTTTTTTTCCCTTTTCACAGGAAAGCACATCTCCTCTTCCTCCCACTATTTCAGACTGTCTGCGGGCTGATGTTAGAATCCCTGCTGCTCGGAGCCAAAATTGTTCCAACTACCCAGAAGGGCTGACCTTTAGCCACAATTTCCTCTATCCTCCCAGTGAGAATGGTTCTTTTTATAGCTAGACCTTAGAAAGTCTTAATCAGCTGGATGTGGGTTTATGTTTAAACATATACCCAAACACCAAAACAAACTTCTTTGGATCAGCATGTTGGCCAGAAAAAGGGTTCCAGTGTTCATAGACTGACCAAAAGCAGGACAACTGCTACTTTTATCTAAATATTTTCAGTTTAGAAATTTAAGTTTTCCTTTAAAAAATGGAACACCTTGAATGTGATGAAAACTGATCGGAAATATGTAAAGGGTGAGAGGGAAGGGCAATCCCTCTACCTCTGCATAAATATTAATTTCCTATTGCCAAATTTGATTATTATTATTTATTGAACAGATTGTACAGACAAATTAGGAGATATGTTTGTAGTAGGATCATACACTTATACTCAAATGTAAAATGTAATTTAATTACATGTACTTTCAATTTATGATGACATAAGAATTTGTATAGTATCCCTTTCATTGATACTGTGATCTTTTTATATAGATTTCAATTCATCTGCTCTTGAACAGTATGATGCCTTACTTACCAGCAATATTGTTCCCATGTATAGAGCTTTCACAGGTATGTTGCAGAATTTTGATTAATTATGATTAATTTCCTAAAATTATGGTTCTGGCTTTGATAAAGCTGTCACAAGGACTTAAAACCATTAATGCATGGCCTGGTGTATATCCAGATGTTGTGAAAATATATTTAAAACTTTCTATAAAGGGACGTTTGGTATTTTGAAACACACCAGTTTTTCTTTCTGTGTATATTCCAGGCCTATCTCTGCTTAGGTGTACCAGTTCATTTTTGAATTTTCTTTTCATCTCCTGAAAAATGCTAGCTAGGGAACTCTTTTGTGAAAATATCCCCTTGTGAAAATGCTCAAGATGAATTAAAATGACAATTTTTCTT
>WEKX01019080.1:12133-66461 GCA_013390025.1 Pitta sordida
AGTGAAGAGTAAAAAAGCTTTGTAGTTACATGTGTACCCCTGCACACAAGCACAGATACAGACCTGTAATTAGTTTTCCAGCCTTATGCCTAGATTTTTTGCCTCTGTGGCAGAAGTATAAGAATATATGGTATCTAAATACGCAGAAGATACGCTTAAGCATATTTTTCTCACTTTCATGTTGTGCTTGCTCACCTGTTTGTTGGTTTTTTTCTGTTGCATCCAATTAGTATATTTTATTTAAGATCAGATTTCTGTGTCTGCCTTCACTGAATTATGTGACTGGGAATTCAAAATGTAACATTCCTGAGATATACTTTTGCATAGCTATGGCTTAAGACAACTCATTTAAACATTTGACATGTTCGAGGTACACATAAAAGATAAAGACCAATTATTTATGTTAGTGAATAAAGAGAGAAGGAAACCAAAACAGAATTATAACTACATCTTAGATTAGGGAAAATGCCTTGTGACAGTAAGCCCATTTATGGAGTAGAAAGGTGCTGGGAAATCTGCACAACTTAGTATGTCACTGGAGATGTTCTATTCAAGGCTAGACCTAATTCCACATCTGTTAAAAATGGTTTAAGAACAGGAAAAATCAGTTCCGCCATGTAGTAGGAGGGTGGAAGGGAGGAGAGACTACAACTTCCTTCCAAGCAGAATGCTGTAATACCCAGTTGACCACATAACGTTGCCTACAGTTTGGAATATACATGTTTTATTCAGCATGGTTAGTCAGTCATAGAAAGAAGCAAAATTATTCCAGTGATGGTGTCTTGTTGAATATTAAAGATGTACAAAAAGCTTGGGAAGTGTTCGGCTTCTCATCAGCTTATACACAAAAGTGACTGTGTTCACAGAAGAGGCCAAAAAGGGCAGCAAAGACATTTTCTTTTGGGTATCCTAAGCTGGTTTCTATAGCACAAAGCCACAAGTAATAATTCTGGCATTTTTTGATGGCAAGGGACCAGAAGTTAATTTTCTTCTCACTCTACTCCAATTCACATGGTTGAAATTCTTAGTGTAATGAAGTGTAATGAAATTCTTAGTGTAATGATGCTCTATCCTGCCTTTTCCAGATTCAGAGGTCTCTGGCTTTGACAAAATAGACTGTTGACCATGTAAGCAGTCCTTTGGTTTCAATGAGACTCCTTGTAGCAAAAAGACTAATCCGTGCATGTTTGGGTGTTCATGAAATAAATAGTGAAGTTGTCTATCCCCTCAGATATTTTTCTTCAACAATAAAAGAAATTTAAGTCATATAGTATTGAAAGATCTGTGCAGAGAAAAGGTCTATAAATTGCTAATTGCATCAATGCTTTTAATACTTGATTTCTCAATAAATCCCTTAATTAATGTTTTTTTGTAGGTATGTAAACAATACAAAAATCCCTGTCCCCACCCATTACTTTGTGGTTCTGACTAGCTGCAAGAACAAGTCCTATACGCCACTGAACTGTTTAGGGTCCTTGGATGTTTTGTCTTTTATCATTCCTCATCGACCTGACAACAGTGAAAGCTGTGCTGTAAGTATAGTTCTATGGTCCTGTGTGCCAATGAGCTTTGTGAACTGATTCCCATTGGAATCCAGTCTTCTGGAGGATCTTTGGAAGTCTTTTAATTAACTCATACCCAATGAGCTGATAGAGGATTGAGAGCCAAAGCAATGACTAGAAGAGCAAGCTCCAGGAGAGGTAGCTGCAAACTAATGAGCTGATAGGAAGTAAGGAAGAGGAAATGAAGGTTAGGTAAGAAGACCTGAAAATGTTATCATCTGAAAGGGCTGAGAACAGCAGCACAAACAACAGGGTAATGAAGTAGCTTTATGGAAGACTACAGGATAAACTTCCTCTAGAGGTGTCAGTGGAATTTGAGTGTTATTCAGCATAGGACAATGAATTCCTTCAATCATTCATTCCACCTCTATGAGAAATTAGACAGCAGGCATTTAGATGGGTGGTTCTGCAGTTGAAATTTATACTTGGATTAAGTAAAGTTTGTGTTTACCACCAGAAGTGTAAATCTCATGTTTGGTAGTAAAACAGATTATCTGAGTGCAAAATGTATTGCTGTGCCAGCTGAGCATCTATTCCATAAATTCTGGGTTGCAGAAGGTTCTTTAACTCAGTGTGTGTATTACAGAGTTTCCATACACACAAATGTAGTTACACAGATTTGAACTTGCTCTCAAAGCCAGTTTTTAGTTTATTTATAACTTTGAACTCACAGCTCCAGACAGGTGCAAGTTTGAGCTACTTGGAAACAACTTCCAGGTCTCCTAATTTGTGGTGTGGGTAATCCGCAACTTCCCAGTGATCCTTTAGGTAGATAAGAGTTGGCTACTATACAAAATAAATAATTATAATGAATTTATTAGTCTTTAACCATTATTTCTAAATAAAACATTATTTAGAAATGGTTCACATGAGGAACTAACCCCCAAAATCATTGCATTTCATATTACTTTATCTTTCAGTAACATAAATTTAGTGAGTCATTTGTATGAGAAACAGGTATTGTTAATGGAAAACCAAACTATGATCTATTTGAAAAAAAGCCTCTGTAGTAAAAGAGCTGAACAATAACATTTTTATTTGACTAGAGGTTACATTTCTGTTGTTTTCCCCATCAAGCTAACAATTATATTGCTGTACAACAATCTAGTCTGAGCTGCTATAAGGACTTTGTGTTGTCAGGTACCTGTTGTTGGACTAGCCTGAGCACTGCAGCTAATTTATACTATAACTAAAACTATTCTCTCTTGTGTGTTCAAAACGTGACTCAAATATACATAGTAGTTAAAGTCATACTTGCCATTTCAGCATAATTTGCTTCTTTGTTACTTTGAAAGTGGGGAGGTGGGGAGAGGAGACATCTATTTGATTCTGTTTAAATTAAATCTAAATAGCAAGGCTGTAAAGATGCCTAGAAAAACCTAAGAGAAATTTTACCAACTGGATGCCATTAGCCTGCCAAACAGGCTCAAACACTGTTAATTGCCTAACTCCACTACCCCCCAAAAATAGAGTGCCTTTTATCTGTTTGAACATTGGTTTTTTTTTGTTTTATTTTGTTTTAACAGGAAAATAAGACACTTTCTGAATGGGTTGAAGAAAGAGTTCAGGCTCATTCTGCACGTGTTCGGGATGTGGAGTTGCTGACTGGGCTTGACTTTTACCAGGGAAGAAATGAATCTGTTTCTGACATCTTACAGCTCAAGACATTTTTGCCAATATTTGAGACTGAAAATGACTGAGTATCTATGAAAAAAGTGTCAGTGCTTGGAAGAAAGAAAATTTAAGTGATTTCACTTTTTTCCTTCTTGAAGTATGTGGGCAACATGACTACAGCTCTTCTACAGGAAAACACACTCAGGGGAGTTAAGTTCTTTTTTCAAATGTGTGGGTTTTACTCTTTTGTGCCAATAAAAATGGCATAAAATTATTAATAAAAATTATGAATGAAAATTACATGGAGATAGAAATTATTGGCTGCCTTAAACAGAATTCATGTGCTGCCAAAGCTATAAACTACAGCACAGTCATTCTGAGAATCTAAAAAAAATGTTTTATTCAAATAGCAATGACCTGGAACATTTCAGTCACTTACATTTCAGGACTCTCACAGATGGTCCTGGTTATATATAAACATAAATAAATACTTCTTCCTCATTAAACTTACCAAATATATGGAAGTTCTGGTATGTAGAGAAGAGTAGGAGGGAATTAACATCTCTCTTTCATGTCAAAGGCAGTGAAACTGTATGCGACATCATATGAAGTTTACTTGGAACATGTTCTTTACTACAGAAAAGCAGGACAAAAGAACAGTGACTGAATATATAAGATGGATTATATTTTTACTTTGAAATGCTGAGAAATTCAAAAGTTAAAATAAAGAAATGACAAATGGACAACAGACAAAATAAAACCATCATGTTTAATTTAAAAACGCACTTCTTTGATAAGCACTCTGCTTTGTCCTGAGAACTGAGAAATAATGAAATTTCCAAAATTTTATTTTTGGTGAGATGTGAGTATAAACTTCCCCAAAATAGTAAGCCCCTTGTTTCTGTGTTTTTCAGACAGTTTTGAAACCTTTGATCTGAAATAGAATAGGATAAATCAATCTCCTGACTGTAAAAGCAGGAGTTACTGAGTCTCAGGTCTCAGAGCCACCTTATGCGTGAGAATTAAAAATGCAAGTTCTATAAATGTGAGTGGGGCAGTGTGAGGATGTGGGCTAAATTTGCATATTAATGAGCTGCCATTCTATGTGGAAGTAGGGCTTCATGGATAGGGGTCAAGACCCATGGTATTGTGGTATAGGAGACCCAACTGTATATAATTTTTTTCTCTGTAAGGCAAAATAATAATGAAGGAAAGCAGACAAGGGAAACACAGCTTAGCCCTCTACAGAAAAACTCAAGCAAGGAAAAGCTTAACTGATTTTTTTTAAAGCGGTACTGTTTCCCTCACACCGTGCTGTGGCTCTGTGAGACTCTGTGAGAAAAACCAAAGTTTTTTCTCTGCTTAATACAGTGAGCCCCCATTACTCGTGGGCTGTTGGGTCTGGTCTGCCTCACGCGAGTGGTGAAATCTGCAAAGATAGCGAACCCACTATGTTGTCGAGTACACCACGCCTGTAGCCACACGCCCTCCCCATATAAAGTTTGGAGGATGGTCTTGAGAGTGGGGCTTGTTTCAGATGTCTAGCTGTGCTTCGCTGGGGCGGGGGGAGAGCAGTGAGTGGAGGAGTCCCCTTGCTACGGCTTATCCCGGTGATTCGCGAGCGGCAGGACCAGTGGCTGATCAGACTGAGGTTGCGGTAGGTTCTGCGCACGCACCGAGGTCTCACAGCTTGTGGAAAAATCACCCACAAATACGGAATCTCACAAATACCAGATCGAGAATATGCTAACTGTATTTATATTGGAAACTGCTGATTTTTTGTCTGGTAGCAACCTTCAAAGCTGAGCACAGACCATTGAAGTGTCATGGAATACCCTTTACACCTACCGTCGACATCCTCGCTTAAAGAAAATAGTATCAGTGGAGATACACTATTGGAATGGAAACGGCTGGGGTTTCTTAATTACTTCCTGCACTAGTCCTCCAATGTTTGCACACAGGATAATGGGATTTCTCATATGTAGAATGTGGAATTGTGTACAGATGTATGAAAACTACAGATTTTTTCTATCCTAACTGTGACATTTCTCTGCAGTAGGGAAGTTCACAGAGATCACAGATCACAGAATATTCTGAGTTGGAAGGGACCCAAAAGGATCATCGTGTCCAACTCTTAAATGGCACCACTGCCTCCCTGGTGGGAATTGAAACCCTGGTCTCCCGCATGAGAGGCAGGGACACTCATCACTATACTAGAAGTTCCTACCTCTGGGTGAAAAGCTGTCAATAGGAAAGCAGGGATGCCTTGGTCCCAATGTCTTGACAAAGGCTGAGGTTCAGAAATCTCCTCCTAGTCAAGCAGCACCTCCCTGTCCCATCACAATTCCCCTGGGAAGAGGAAGCGAAGACTACTGGAATGACCTTCCTTACCTTAGTCTGAAAGCAGCAGGAAATCCTTCCCAGACCCTGAATCAAAAAACAAGAAGGTTCTCTGAAGGATCAAAACTGCTAAGTGGAATGTGATTTGGTATTAGTCAGGGTTAGGACTTGGGACAGCTTTTGTTTGATATCTTTGGATTTGATATCAACCAGACATTAAGTGCAGAAGTGCCAAGGGCACAAACTGGTTATGAGTGGAGACCTGGCAACTGATGTGTCACATAACAAACAAAACTGCCCACTGTCCAGAAAGCTCAGCCACAGCCTGCATTGTCTGTAATGGTTGGAAGTTGGAAGGAGAGCAAGTGATTCCCAAGACTACAGTAATCCCTCAAATTTTGCAGGAGTGCAGGATTGGGGGAGTCCCATGATAGCTGAAATCCCTGAAGAGAAGCAGATCATACATATGAAAATGAGCCATGCCCATCACCCTTCCCCCTCACCCCTGGAGCACTGACGGATATTCCCAGCCCCTCCCCACACCATGATATGGGACAGGGGAGTGAAGAGGATCTCTCTGCCTCTCCTTACCACCGAGGAGTCCTGGGGAGTTCATGGGGTTTGCTGTGGCCACACCACCACTGCAGGAAGTCCCTGGCTTTCGCCATGGCACCACCAGCAGAGGGAATCTTTGGCCCCTGTGGGCAGCCACAGTGCTGTCGCTGGAGGAGGTCTGGGGTCCCCATGGGTGGCTGTGGTGCCGCTGTTGGAGGGGGTCCCAGCACGAGCCCAGGACAAGCAGCCGTAATAAACTATTGACATCATGTTATAAACCTTCCCCCCCATGTAACCTTCCCAACACTCATAAGGGAATGAAGCAAGTGAGAGGCTCCACTCCACGGGGTATGCCAGTCCTACCCCTCAGGATGTGCTGCTCTGTGTGGCAGAGACATCGACTGCACCTGTGGCTGTCCTGTGCTCGCATGACTCACATGACATGGAAAAACACCACCAGGAATCAAGGGAAGTCTACAGCATCTTTGAGGGAAAAAAACATGTGACATTTTGAAGTCGTGAACTTTGAGCCACAAAGAGGTGAGGAATTACTGTAGTTGCAAAAAAGTGCAGATCTCCAGGTCTTACTCCATGTGAGAGAAACGTGTGAAGAAGAAGAGAATATCAGTTTTCCAGATTTCCAGAGAGAGGTAAACTTGCAGAGCTTTATTTACTGTCTAGTTTGCCTCTCATCAGTGAGTGAGATTGCTTTGTAACAAACAGAACAACTTCCTGAGGGCATGCACGGTTTTGCACAAGATTAGGGACTGTATAGGGTGGTATAAACCAAGAGGCAGAGCAGACTCATCTGGGCAGATGATGGGCAGTCCTTCCTTCCTACCAAAGAAGAGGCTCAACTAATCTGATATTTGGCAGTAAAGATGACATTTCTCTGGCTGGTCGCACCTCAACAACACATCCCAGAATCACATTTACAGTGGTAGAACCACTCTCTCAGGAGAGCCATGGCTGGACAAGTGAATTTTGACCACTTTGTGACTTCAGTGAGATCAACAGTTCATAAACAGATTTTCCGACCATATGAACTCCAGCTGTGTTTGTAAGGCATACAAAGAAAGGCAACTGAAGTTTTTTTAATGTGCGTAAATGTCTGTGGTGCCATGTAGCTGAAAGAAAAATTAGCTATTGGTCTGGCTCCACGCTTTGATGCAAGCATAAGCCAAAGTTAAGTTCTGTCATTTACTTAAAACAACCCCCCCAGCTTTATTTTCCTCACGTTGTCCTTCAGTAACCCATGCTCTTCTAAACCAGCTCCACAAGGGATATGCACAGTAATTCAGCAGGCTCTCTGGGTGCATACAAGGATCACTTATAGTGTAAGATAGAAGTAAAACCTGAAAAGACCCGTAACTTGAAGGTTAGTCTAGATGCATTTTACAGATCATTGCAAACATAGTGCATCTTACCACAATCAGGAATTTTTTTCTTCTCTTTAAGGTGAACCTCCTGTGTTCAAGTTTTTTCCCATTGCCTCTTGTCCTGCCACTGGGCAGCGCTGAAAATAGCCTGGCTCCATCCTCTTTGCGTCCTCCCTTTATGTATTTGTCCACAGTGCTTAAAACCCACTCTAGGCCTTCTCTTCTGCAGGATGACCAGTCTCAGCTCTCTTCTAGGGACTCTCGGTCTCTTTCCTTGTAGAAAAGATAGTCCAGTCCCTTAACCACTGCAGTAGTGCTTAACTGGACTTTCTCTGGTATGTCTGTACAGGACTTCTGTACTGAGCAGCCCAGAAGTGAACACAGAACTCCAGGTGTGTCATCATCAGTGCTGCGTAGAGGTGAAGGATCAGCCCTCTTGACCTGCTGGCAACACTCCTAATGCAGCCCGGGGTACCATTAACCTTCTTTGCCCCAAGGGCACGTTGCTGGCTTGTGTTCAAGTTAGTCCACCAGGAATCCCAGATCCTTTTCTGTCAGGCTGCTTTCCTTCTGGATGGCCCCCAGAGTATGCTGATGTCTGGAGTTGGTCCTACCCTGGCTCAGAACTTTGCACCTGCCCTTGCTGAACTTTCTGAGGTTCCTGTCAGCCCATTTCTCTAGCTTGTCAAGGTCCCTCTGAATGCAGCATGACTGCCTGCTGTTATCGATCACTCCTCCCACTTTGGTGTCTGCATCAAACTTGTTGAGGCTACACTTTGCCTTATCATCCAGATGATTAGTATGTTGGTCACTACTGGATCCAGTATAGACCTCTAGGGACTTCTCAGCAACACGAATCCCTCAAAGGTTGCAAATCTAAGGTTTGTGCTTTTTCAGGAATGCTTTTTGAAGGCACTGGTTTTATATATTGTTAGGATTCTTTTCTTAGTGGCAGAATAAAAACCTGTTATTCTGTAGGCAGGAAAAAATGTTTTCTGTAAGTCCTGCATTTCAGATATGTGAGCAGCTTAACACTCATCAGCATAGATAGAGAAGCTGTGTCAGTCAGCTGTAAATATAAAAAACTTGATCAACAAAAACCCCTTTTCATAGCAACTATGGGAATTAGCAATCCCTCTGTCTTTGTCTTATCATAGACTGGTCATGCCACAGAATTCTCTCTTGAATCTCAAGAGTAAACAGCTCTCCAGGGGAAGAAAGAGGACTTATAGGGAATGACTGAGGAAAAGTATTTTGGAAAGGAACGGTCCTTTTTCTTTGCAGGGAAGCTCTAGGGAATGTAATTTTCATCTATTCAGCTGTACTAAATCGGACTTTTTTCTCCATTGTTACTTGTTTTCAAGGGAAAAAAATGATAGATTTGTGTCTTAACTACCAAAACTACAGCTGTGAATACCATTTCTATGATCTCTAGAACATTTGAAGGATATTCCCATCAGCTAAGAATTCAAAACATGATTCAGAAATGAGAGTAGGTTGTAATTTCTCCTTATGAACCTCTCCTTCATTACAGGCAAAGGATGCTTTTTCTGCATCTGGGAACACATTTTCATGCAGCAACATATTCCAAAGAGTTTGCAGTTAGTTTGCAGCCCTTCCTTCCACTCTTCATCAAGGGGCATTGTCCACATGTTTTCATCTCACCAGTTTATATGCTTTTAAATTTTTTGTTCAGATTACTGATGCTGGATATATCCCTAGCACTGTAAGGCATTCCAGGTCAGACTTCAGTTACAAGGAGGAAGAAGGGCAGAAAAAAGCACTCTCTGAATGTAGAAAAAAACCCTGAAAATGTAAGGTTTTGTTCCTTCATATTCTTAAAATCATAACTGCAGACTCATGTGAAAGGTGAGTTCAAGCTGCTGCTTACTCTAATTCTTTCCACAGAATGAGAAATCTTGTCTCATTTCCTTTACTCATTTGTGAGTTAGATCACATTTTATGTGCTATGTGTCTTAATCTTATGAGTAGTGTATATGGTTTTGGAAACAGTTCAGCTACATAGGCTTAGGAAACACACATGATAGGAGCTCACATTTGTTTCAGTAAATTAAAATTTGTGAACATTTAAAAAAACCTTTGTGTGCTGTTTGGCATATCAAAGTTGATTTTGGTGTTTTGGCAGCAAATAATTCCCTCTGATCCTGGTTCCTAAAGGCACCATCAGACAGAGTGACAGCAAACAGGATGCTGTATGGTGAGAAAGCTGAGGAATGAGAAAAGAAGAGGAGGTGGCAATGAGGCATGTTTCTAAAAGGACTGGTAATGTTTCCCGAGGAGACTGTGGGCTGTGGAGGGCACTAGGTCTGGTCAGTGACCTCTCTTTGTAGTTGACATCTGCACGACATCGGGTAGAAGAAACAACCACATAAGTTTCTATTTTTTGTTAAGTGTGTTACTGGCTGTATCTATTGTCTTAACATTTTGCGTTTCCCATGGTTCCATCTTATTATTTCTCTTACTCCAGTGTGTTCCTTTTTCTCTTCTCAGCCCCAGTCACGTTTCTCCTCAGCACTTGTGCCTCAATGGGATGTATGGCTTCGCCTGCTGTTGCCACTTGCAGGAAAGGAGTCTCTGTTCGTGTCTCCAAAGTGGTCCTTAGCATCTGGCTTAACTGCTCATATGCCAACCATACTACCAAAACCATTAATTTTGAATAAAACCAGCATGTAAACTAGATCCATTTGGGATTGTCATCACTGCCACTCACACTTTCTCAGACTAGAAATCCTACTACTTCTTTAACTCAAGACTTTCAGAAAGTTAAGTGTAAAAGTGATTAATTTAGTCATTAAAATCAGATGGCTTCTGCCAAAGGAATAGAAGGTGCTATGGGAAGCCCAGAAATTTACAAAAAACTTGTAGTATTTTATATAACATTTATGGTATCATAACTGTCCTCTGAGCTACAGATTTAATAGGTAGAAAATTTCTGTTGATCAGAATAACTTATTATTTAGAACTTCTAAGTAACATAGTGACATAAGAAATGCTGAAAACCCATACGGATTACAGAAGTATATATAATTTTTCTTTTAATGCCTTCTTCACAAGCAAAATATTTAAGAGAAATAATCCAGCTAAGATGTTGTCGGGGGTGCTGCCAACTGTTCTAGCTATTAAAAGCTAGAACAACTGTTACCAAAAGAAGTGCATAAAAGCAATGTGAAAGCTTTATATGGAAATGAAAGTAGAATAAATTTTTTTTTCATGTCTCATAATAAGAACTGTATATTTCAAAGCAGCAAGGAGAAATTGCTACCTGTTGTTAATGCAGTTACGGAAAGTTCCCTCTTTTCCAGTTATAAATAACCTAATACAGTCATGGACATAATGCTTCAATGTGGCTTGACAAATTTGTTAATTGATTGTTGTAAAAAAAGGGACTTTGTGAAGAACAATTGATGCATGACATAAAGTCAAAAGGGAAGTTGATGTCTGGAATAACTCAGGAACTTTAAGAAACCTGCTGTAAGAAAGACTATTTCTCAATATGAATTGATTTTGTATTTTCTATTATATGCTTCTGTACTGTGATTAATGCAGAATGGCTGCACTGTAAAATAGCACTTAACAAAGTTTGTTCTGGATAAGGCTTCTGCTTTATGAATCACTGAATCCACAGTCTCCTCCTTGTCCAGCCAAGCTGCACAGCATTCTGGACAGCCATAGCATGGGATAATGACATCTGGAACATTACACACTAGTGTCTTGTTTATGCTCAAGGATTTTCCTGTGTGACATCTTGGATTGTTTATAGAGGTTTGAGGTTAAACTGAGGAAAACTGTGATTTCCTCCTGAGCTCTGGTAATCCATCTGCTTTTAACTTCTCAGTGCCATTTGTGAACTGCTGTCAACTTGTACCCATTACTTTGAAAACAACCAAAATATTCCATGTGTATTGGTGTACAGTACAGGGGCTTGTCTGGACAGAGTAACAACTGCAATGATGCCCTAAGGGCCAAGTAAAAGAGGGGAAATAAAGAATGGCATTTTTTAACCTTCAGATATTAATTCTGAGGGGTTATACATATGGCTACTTATAGGTTTGGCCAGCTCAGACTAGGTGGCACAAGGACTGTATGTAGACCTGGAATGGGCATCAGTGGCAGTGAAACTTCCAAGAAAGGGGTCTTAGTCATCCTGAAGCCTATATAGAGTGCACATAGGATGTCAGAATACTCTTACCTAACAAAAAACTTGCTTCAAAGTGAAGAAGGGTATGACTGCCACTGATGACACCTCCCTATAATTCCAATTACTGAAGAGACAATTTATGTTTGGAGCTGGAGCAAAGAAAGACTCTGATATGATATGGAAAATAAAATTCTTGTATGCTTACCTACTTCAATCTCTTCACAAACAATAAGAAATTCTAAAGTATCTTCTTTTTTTAGCAGAGAAAACCCAGAACCTTAGAGGAGAAAACTACTCTTTCTAGCTACATATTACCAGTAGTGATGTACAGCAGGGAAAAAAAAAAGCCATTTATAGTATAAAAAGATGCTAGCACCAAGTAATTAGAAATATACATAAATTTGCTAGCAGAGATTCCAGCTGGAAACCAGAAGACAGATTCTCACCACCAAGCTTCTGGAACAGCTACTCAATGAAAATTGCAAGGGATGGACGAAAATAGTTTAAAGCAAAGAGCTTGGTCAACCCCTGAATCAGCCTGAATTACACAGTTATCCATGATAACAGGCAACTTGCCTTGATGACTCAAATGGATCTGTGTTCTTTGCCTCAATGAATAATGTTTAAACAGATTTTTTTAAAAAGACATTTTTACTCTAGAAAGGTAATGCAAGATTTATTTGATTGAGACAATGCTTAGGGATGTTTCAATGGAGATGGATACCTCAAGTCGTTACAATCAGAAACTTGAGAAACTTGCCTGGGTTTATTGCAATTTAAATAAAAATTACCTGTGTTGCCAGGATCTGTATGAGCACTGCTCATACTGCCATTTCATCAGTCCATCTCCTGCTCTGCTTCAACTACTTGTGAATCATCTTCCTGAACACATGGATAGGAAAACTATTCTCTACTTGTTTTACTTCCAGCTGTGTTTGTGAGGTTGGGAAGCATATTTGTGGATGACTGACTGATGGAAAAGGCAGTGGGAGGATGGAGGAATCCTTAATTCCAAGGTTGAAGTTGTAATTCAACTCATCGATATCTGCTTCCTGAATTGACTGTTTTGCACAGGATCTGCAAGAAGGTATGAGAGAGCCTCTAGGAAAGAACATCAGGAGACATCATGCTGAGCCAGAAAATATCTGTACAAAGTGCTTTTGACTAGTTAGTGGGAAAAGGGCATGGATAGATTTGGTCAGAAAGAGTTTAATAAAACTAAGTTGGATTGGGGGAGGGGGGTTTATGATTTTTTTTTTTAATGAATTAGTCAGATCACTGAAATGAAATAATTTTGCAGAGTCTGAATTTACTTTCAGTGGCGTCCCAACACAACCTTGTCAGCCAAACAATTTTCAGAGCAAGGTTAGATGCCAACATATCGTCTCCATTACTTTTTCATTCAGACTTCTGAGCTGACAAACAACCTGAACTCACTGAACCCTGGCTGACAGCCATATTGCTCCATGGCCTGCTGAGCTGGCAAAATCCACAGCTGGAGCAGCTTGCAGGCATGAGCCTGATGCCAGATTTTGTACAACTTGAGTGAGTGTATTAACAACCAATCTGCTACTTGTGTTGTTGTTTTTCTGTCTAATGTGACTCCACACCTGAAAGATGGCTCCGACCTGGTATAAAATGTGAGACTTTTTGAAGTCCTAAAAATTCCCTGAGGACAGGAAATTTTTTCCAGCACAGTATTTGTGCCATGACTCTCCTCTTCAGCGCATCCAACACTCATGCTGTTGTTCTAGCTTTCTTTGCCAAAATCCTAATCCAACTCCTCATAAGAAAAAGATATATGAATTTATGAATTTTTGTTGGAACATACCTGCAGACTGAGGCAAGGCAGCCTGGCTAAAAGGAGACCAGACATATGAAGAAGGATGCGGTCTGCTCTGAAGCTTTAATTTCAGAGAAGCTGCCTTGTGGATCATTTCCATTTTTATCCACTGAGAGTAGCCAGTCAGAAGGTGGAGAAGAAACGCAAAAGACTAAAGGCAATTAAATGTATTAAATGACCTAGATGTGAAAGATGACAGCTTACTGTTATATGACTGTCATAGTATCTCAGTCCCTGCATGTTTTATTGTTTTGGATGAAGGATGCAGCAGTTGATCACTATTGATCAATATCATTATTTTATTAAGGATAGAAAACTACTTAGCTGTTAGCCTAGGATGCTGCACAGTGAAAATACCTTCCTGTTTTATTGTTTGCAGACTTCCAGAGTAGTTGAAGAAACAAAATTCTACCTTCCTGTTCACTTTTCAATTATTTAGGAGACACACAATTAATAAGATAAACACCAAGGGCTGATAAATAACCTCAGAAAGATGATCATAGGGAAATTTGTTTGTATGCTTTATATGCATGAAATAAACTGATAGACTGGGGCTTTGGATTTTTATACCATAAAGGGAAAGAATTAGCAGGTTCACTACTTTGTTCCTTTTAATCTTAAAAAGGTTACTCCAAATACTTTCCATGTAAACCTTGCAAGGATTCAGTATTTATGTAGTTCATAGAGCACAATCAGTGCTTACTTATCTCTGCTCTTCATATATAATTTGTAAAAAAGTGATGTATGCATGTACTTTGAGACAATGGTACGGGGGAGCTGCCCATGCCACCGTCCTGGTGTCTCTCCAGGTGGGTAGACGTAGTCTCTCCATATTCGGAGTAGACAGGTATGTCTTGGAGAGTCATTTGAGAAAATCTCAGACACAACTTCTAACCTGAGAGTGTGTAATTCCTTCATGACTGCACAAAGCCTCCTCTCTTGGAGTGGGGCAGGCATCCGGCTGTGCCAGGAGCAGAGCTGCTGCCGCACCCGCCCTGCCCGAGCCCCCCAGAGTGGAGCTGCCACTGCCGTGGCTGTGCCAGGAGTGGGGGAGCCATGGCAGCAGCTGTGTGGGTTGATTTGCATATTCATGACTGCCTAATTGAATATTCACACATGCACAGTTGCCCAAAGGGGCCTCCTTAAGCGCTGAAAAATCATGCCGCTAAGATATGAAGCTGCAACATGGGAGGTGCGAAGTGGAAGAGGACTGCTTGTATTTATAAAAACACTTCTTGTTATCCTTTACAGAAATGGACAGCTGGAGTTCCATCTGGGCTTTTACCACTCTAATTTCCTCCTACATGACTTAACAACATCCTTAAACACACCCTGTCTTACCTCCCCTTTCTTCCAAAGGTGATACATCCTCTTTTTTTACCCCTAGTTCTTTCAGGAGCTCTTTGATCATCCAGGCCATCTTCTACCCCTTTGACTCGTCTTTCGGCACATTGGGACCACCTGCTCCTGTGCCTTCATGAGCTCATTCTTAAAGTATGTCCAGCCTTCCTGGACCCCCTTTACATTAAGGGCTGTTTCCCATGTTAATGGGAATATAAATCCTTAAATTATTTGAAATCTGCCCTCCGGAAGTCCAGTGTGGAGGTTTGATTCATGCCCTTCCTCATCACATTGTCAGTTGAAAACTCTATTATCTCGTGGTTGTTGCATCCCAGATTGCCTCTGACCACAACATCGCCAACCAGCCCTTCCCTGTTAGTAAACAGTAGGTCAAGCACAGCCTCGCTCCTGGTAGGCTCACTCACCAGCTGAAAAATAATACTCGCTAGCATGTAGGCTTTTATAAACTAAATACAGGCTGTATGGAGTACAAAGGCAGCAGCACTTCTGGGACTAACCATCAGTCAAAAGCACCCCATGCATTTGGTATTTGTTCTGCCTTATTACTGTTGCCATCTGACTGCATCTTTTTTGGAACTAGTGGTTGTGATAAGAGACCAAGTCACAGAGGGAACCCCATGGGCTGGTCCTGTATAAGTCAGCCTTCTTATAAGGTTGGTCTGGCTGACTGATCTCAGGGTTGTTGAGTAGAATTTCCTCATGTTAGAAAGATGAGAGGCATAGAAAGTAAGAAGGCTGGGGTTCCTGTATTATAAATTGTTCTAGTAAAGAGGGTTGTAACAAAAGCCAGAGCAAAATGTCTCTGTGAGGTATCAGGCAAAGAAACTGTGGCTTGGCTACATGGAGAAATAGCCTGTGTTTTTTCTATGGAAAAATTAATCTGCATCCTCTCATACACTCCCATTGCTCTCTAAGAATGCCAGAAAGAATATGGAGCTATGCCCGAAGTTTCCCTTGTTTCATAACTCTTTCTACATGATCTGAAAGCCCATGGGGAACAGTGGATTGCTAAACCAGAATAATTCGGCAATGACTGTGATTCTGTGTCTTCTAACTTTCAATTGACAAGCAATTATACTTCATCTTAAGGAATTGGTTGCCCTCTCCTCCATGGAGAGCAACTAAAAGCATACTCTTCACCTTTCTCTAAATAGGGTAGATTAAAAACATGCTTTGAAATTCAAAATATAAGATCCTTTCTAGCTCTTTGATTAGCAGGTCTAACCGTGTGTCACAGGGCATCACTATGAGTGAAATGCTATTGTGATTATTAACACTAAACATATCTAAATATGAATAGAATGAAATTTAATAAGTCTCNGATACTGTAAAGGGTAACTAACAACGACATGCCTTAGCACAAATGTTTTACCTCTTCAAAACGGCAGCTATCAATATTGTTCATATGCTTCCTCTGCAAATTATCCTGCAATCCAGGTGATAAGAGTAACTACCAGGGTGACTAAGTTTAACTATTTCGTGGTTAGTTAACACCCTGAAAGACTTATAGAAGGGCACATTCTGAAGACAAGCAATTCTTCAGAGTCAAACTGATTTACCAATAACTTGTACATTGTGTTTAAAAAATATCTAGTTCATAGAGCTCTTGGAAATTCCCATGAAAAAGGAACCCCAGACAAAAACAAACATTAACTAAAAATACATTATGTTTCTCTCCGGGCTAAGGATAAAATGACTTTTAGACACCACTAACATCCTGGTTGAGTCAATTCAACCTCCCTCAAGTCAAATACATAGTTTGGCTTGGTTGAAGATATTAGTTTTTAAACAGTGACAGTCTAAAGAAATACTTCTACAAAAGAGCTGATGATAAAATTGGGGTTTTTTTCTTCACCTCTTCTTACTAAAACACAAAGAGAAAAATAATGTAAAAATTAGTTTTTAAGCTTTGCTGTGGAGTTATTTGTTAGGCAAATTTCATACACCTGCCTTTTGAGATATTTTCCTTGTTTCCAGCTTCCAAGTCATAGCAGGAAGAGCTCATGTGAGTCGGTAACACTTGCATAGAGTCTGCATTACATGCACTATAGTGAGTGATGCTTGGCCAAGTTCTGCTCTCTTGTAAGTGAGGGACTACTGAGAAACTGGAGACAAGTTTTGGCAAGGGAAGCAAATATGGAATCACGAAACCTGTCTCTGACATCCAAAGATAATCCGGTTGTTCCATGTCCACATACGACAATTGCTAATTTAGTTTAATGTAGATATTTAAAATTGTTAACAAAGGTGACATAAATGATTTAAAGAGCTTTATAAAGGACACTTTACTACTCAGCTGACTCATCTGCAGATTAAGTTGGAATAAAGAGTGGATTGAGTACTGAATGGGCTGAGAGTCTTCTCCCTGAAATACCCAATGCTGGCTTGGAGTCAAGCAGAGGAGCAGCTACTCTGTTTATTAAAAAACTTGGGTTTTGTTATTCTGCTTCCTCAGTAGATGCAGAAGTATTGCTTTCCATTTCTCTTATGCACTACAGGAAGGTATGAAAGGAGAATAATAGAGACTGGAAGGCTTACTGTTTCAGTATTCCTTTATACTAATTGAGGAGTTAGTATTGACTAACTCAGCACCTGTCCCTCTAGGGCTGGTTTAATACATGTTCTCTAGATGAGGTCTGTCAACCTCACCTGCAGACTTCAATTCACTGTCCATCATATCTTTGTCCACCAAGAGTATTACAACTCACAACAACATACTCAAATTCTGCTCTGAAAATAAAACAGCAGGTTGAGTTTTGACGGTAAGAAGATGGGCAGTGACTTCTGACTCTTAGTTAAAGCACATCCTTACTTAAGCAACTGGTTGCCTTACCCCTCTCCTTCCTTGTGATCTTCTGGGCTTCTGAAGGTCATACCTCCAGTAAGTTGCATAGACCTTGTGTAAAATTTGGGAGACTACACTTCCTGGTACTGTCCACAGTCAGAAATAGTTGTTCTTCCTGACACCAGTTCTTGTGAGTCTCTAGATGGTCTTTTCATGACGCCTAGGTCAGGTATAATATGCCCACGCCATACAGTAGCAGGATTTCAGCAGCAGGCACCCTGCTAGATGTCAGGCTGGTTCTCAGACACCAGACTTCATGCTGAATTCCCAATGAGGTTTATGTAAGCATGCATTGTTTCCCTTTCGTGGTGGGCTTCTTGCATGGGCCACATCCCAGAAAATCGCTTTATTTTATCATTCTGGAGCAGCTCTGCTAGAGGCAATTGCATATCGTCTTGTACTTTCAGAAAGATTTCTAAATATCTGCTTTCATAAGTTCAGAGGTAATGGAGCATAAAAGAATAATACTAAAATATTCTATCAGAATTTCCCTGAGTAGTTTTTTGTTGTGGCAAGCTGAGAGGAAGTGGCACAGGTTAGCTAGGTGACAAGGCAGAGTTGAAAATGGTGAGAGAGTACTGGTGAGCTTAGGTGCTGGTCACACCCACTCACAGTTTGGAAATAAGGGTGTGAACATTTTCTATGAGGAGACCATGTTTCCCTGCTTGACGAATTTTTCTGTATGTGTATCAAGTCAGAAAAAGAACAGAAGTACAATGGGTGGGAAAGAGATATGCCCCAGTAAGGAACTCAGGCATACGCTGACATGGCAGTACAAGGACAGGCATTTATTTCTGACAGTAGCAACACAGAAGACTAATTTAAGTAGTTGTTTCCATTGGAAAAGTTAGTGCCCCTGAGAAAACAAAATTCTAATCAGCTTACTGAGGTATTATTACCTCTAAAATTCATGGTTGATTTAAAATTTATAGATCTTATTCTTAAATAGTGTTTAAGCATTTGTTATGGGGAGAGCCTTATTCTAAACTTTTCTCCTTTTTACCAGACAGACAATAGAGGGTTCCCTTCTCATCTCCCCTTCCCTCTCCCCCACAAGGCATGTGATTAGGAGAGGGGCCCAAGGGCCAGAGCTGGCTGAGTAATGGCCAATATGTGACGATACAAAGACACGCCCACAAGGCATGTGACTAGGGGAGGGGCCTGAGGCCCTATAAATACAGCTGCTGGGGCTCACAAAGGAGGAGCTGGCTGGTGGATTGCCTCAAGCGTTGACTTCTCCGTTGCTCCTCTGATCTCTACCGCCGACATTTTTTCCCAGAGCATGTGGCCTTTGATAATCTGTCTCAGTGCAGCCTTCCCCCCTGCTGACCACTGGATCTCCCTACAGCCCCTTGGATGTCTCAGAAAAGGATTTTCGGCTGTTACTCTTCACCAGTTTGTCCATCTTGAGCTCTATTTCCCTGCCCCTGGAATCTCGGAAGTACCCTGGTCTCCTTTGAACTTGGCCCCCTCGGGTTTACTTTTCAGTTTTCTTCAGTCATCATTGCCAGAAGAGGATTGTTCATACTCCGTGTTCTGTTGTTAGTGTTAGTGTTATTGTTGTTATCTCAAACATATATATATATTTGTATCTTTGTTATATTAATTTCTTTCTCCCAGTGATGTTCTTATTTCTCTCTCTTTATTATTCAAGTATCTCTAAATTCAATTCATACTCTGTCCTAACTGGCTCCAGGACAGCATTCAAAAATGTTCATGCAGAGATCTCTCAGGATTGCAAAACCAGATGTCCAGTGAAGGCTGGACATCCGAAATGTGGAGTATTTATTGTTGTTGTTACTCTGAAGTGCAGAAATACCACAACTATTCGAATTACTTGGAGGTTTTTTGAATGCACTTTCAATGGCAGGGAAATTTGAATCAAACAATAAAATGCTTGCATTAGGTGTTTTGTTCTACTGAATCAGATCGTCTCCTAAATTTACAACACTTTCATACAGGACACTAAAATTCAGATGAATGAGAACTGGCAGGCATGTTTTCATGTTGCCACACCTTCCTATTGGCCGTTACTCAGCCTACCCTGGCCTGCCTCATTTCCACCCAGGAGCGCAGGCTTTATTTTCCTCCCCAGCCATGTGCTGAAACATAGTGCCCTGTTCCCAACCTCTAGAGGACCACAGCAAACAATGTCTCCCAATGCTTCCTGTGCAAAATTGCTGACTCCCACTCTTCCAATACTCCACATAGATCTATTAATGCTTGTCTGTGAATTTGCACCCAGACAGCAGCGTCAGGGCCGGCCCGCACCCTGTGGGACAAGGGCACCTATGACAGCAGCGGTGGGAGGTGCAGGCTGTGTGGTACCAGCACTGGCCCAACCCATCGCAGCGTTCGGCATGCCATCTCCGCCAGGGCACTCCCCTGTGCACACACGGGGCCACCAAGCCGTGCTGCCCAGGAGGGCAGTGGCACTGGGGCGGCACTGCACTCTGGGTCTGCACTCCCTCCCCTCCATGGGCATGGGGCCGCTGAGCCACGCTGCTCAGGAGGGCAGTGGTGCCCCTTGTTCCAATGGCATTTATGGTCCTGCAGCACCGTGCCCTGGTCTCTGCCCCACGCCTGTGTGTCTCCACACCTGGTCCCTACAGTGGAAGGCATATGCCACAGTATGCCCCAGGGGGCTGCTGAGACCCAGCGCAGCACCGCCACAAGTCACACTGTCCCCTGTTACTCTAAATCCAGCCAGGGGACTGACCCTCGCCGGGCACATGTTACTGTTTCCATGGCTACAGGCAGGGAAGGCAATGCAGTCTGTGCCCAGGGACTGCATCCCTGGTGCACCTGGTGATGACATAGTCCCAGGGAAAGTGCCCCATGAAAGTGGGGCTAGGCCGGCTGTGGTGGCAGTGGGGCAAGCGTTGTGTGCTGGGACGGGGCAGTAGCGGGATGTGCCCAGAAGTTAAGGTTTCCCAGGCTCCAAGAGCACCCCTTCCCCACTGCGGCCCCAGAGCTTCCCCACCACGGAGGCAGTGCAAGCATGAATGGTGGCAGCAGCCTGGTGGCAGCTGTGGAAGTGGCAGGGTGGCCGAAGAGAAGCCCAGAGATTCTTGGAGGGTGTCCCCAGTCACAGAGGGCTCAGAAACACTTCCCTTTGCTCCCCTGTGCTGTGGGAGCCCATGGGGAGGAACGGAAAATGCTCCCCAGTGCTCCTGGTTGGCTGGGGGTAGAGGAATGAGCATGGCCTGTATGCATATTAATGACCCACACATGTTTGAGAATTAGACTTTTCGCGAGACCCTGACAAGATCCGTTCCTTGCAAAGTTGGAGGTATGACTATAATATATGCCAAAGTAAGACTGAAAGCAGGCACAAGTATGCCGTTTTACGATGATACAGAGAATATTAGGTGATCTGTTTATTATCCCTAGAGTGTTTTTTTTTTTAGACCAGTAAAATAGTAAAAAAATGGACTATTCTTTGCAAAAGCAATTTTCTCTGTGTACTTATTAAAATAGGTATGTTGGGGAGTAAACAGATTCTGAAAAAAAGCAATTATAGAGGACTAAGTAGTTTGTCCTGACAAAGACATCATGATGGAAAGTCCAGAATCTGAGACTTGCAATCTGTGTCTTGAAACTCTACTTTGCCCTGGTGTCTTAGATCTTTGCTCAGTTATGTATCATCCTTTGTTGCTGGTTTTACAGATGCAAATCAGAAAACCACAGTTCAGTCCACATAGTTTAACATGCTCATAGATGCCATGAGATTTCTGACTTCATCTCAGGCATTGCTCCCAGAAATAATAATTATAAAACAGTTTGAAGATAGACCTCCACTTGTATTTGTTCCTTTCATTAAGAGCGTCTTGCATTTTTGTTAAGTTTTAGACACACATTGAGTGCTAAATAAAACTCCCCATAAAGGTATTTCAGAAATTAAGATAGCTACCAATTTTCCAATGATTTTTTAGACTAGTTTACAATGCAGATCTCATGCAACAATGCCAGATAAGGAGCTGAGAAATAGAGCTTCAAGTATGTAAAGAGTCCTGTATTAAGACTGAGCAGCGACGGTCTTTAACAAGCAGCTTCAGGCTTTTCTGGGGCTTCTGGTCTTTTTATTAGGGCTACAGAAATTTTGCTAAGGATTTGAGACAATGCAACAGGAAATAGTTGCCAACACCACCAACCACTGGGAGAAGGTTAGTATTGCAGTTTAAGGGCCAAGACTGAGCCGGACTTGACTTGATTATCACAGGTAACCTCACAGAATGCTACTCCTCTGACTGCAAGCTCAGTGTGCCCCTGTTACAACAGCAGCAAGGGTTCCCCACACCGGTTGGAGTGGAGATAGTCCCCTCATGCAACATGGTGCAATTTACAATTTCTGTCACTAGCCCACAGTTCCTATTTGGGCCATAGTCACTGCACAAACCAGGGCTGGCTGAGAGTACAATAATCCCTTGCTACTTCATGGTTCACCACTCATGGCTTCAATAAATCGCGAGGGTTTTTCTTCCATCCTTACAGTCTTACCATCTTTACTGCTACTTCATGGAATTCACTTACGGCATCTTCCTGGAACAAACTCCCCCATGATATTCGAAGGATATCTTGGTATTTGCTCTGGTCTAAGAAACAGATACTTGGTGAAGATTTTGTTGAGGTAAAAACTGCAAATAGAGAGCATCACAAGCTCTCACATGCAGCAGTGTGGAAAACTACCTATGCTAACCATTTTCTGCTACTATATAATTTATGTTCATTTGTGCTTGCTGCAGGCACTAACAACTGAACAGCAAATTAAAACTGATAATCTCTAATTAATTCATTTTACAGACAAGACCTGAAAACATGAAGTTGGTGTTACTGCAGTTCTCCCCTGACATCTGGTTAGGCAGCTTAATTCAGCCTCAGCTGGAGCTGGCAGCAGTGCTGGCAACAGCTTCTGGCTTCCTCAAAAGCTTGCTTGGTCTCTGTTGAAATGACTACAGCCAATTCTTTGAAATTGGGATTTGTAACCTCAGTAATCCCTGCAATTAATTAATTGCACAATGATGATGTATTTTGTCACAGATTTCTTAAAGTGGTATTGGACTGCTGTGTAACAACTTTGCCCCAAAGAGATCATTCAGCTGTGGATTTCTGAAGGTCTAACACTGGAAACGTTTTGTCTTTTCCCCCAGAATTCAACAGATTTCTTCAGATTCATCTGATATATTCAGCGTCTAAACTTAGTCCTTTTAGGTTTTCCATTTTTGTCTTGTCTAGAGCATTAGATACCCTGTCAGTCAGCTGAAATGAGCTTACCTCTCATCCGTGGGTTAATTATTTTCCCTGCTGGTTAATTATTTTCCATTCCTCGCCTGAAGCAACTTAACTATTTGTATTGCACAGAAATAAATTATAAAGCTGAGAGTGTTTAATGAACATTTGTATACAGGAGAGTAACTGTTAATGAATAGTTGAATGAACAATTGCGAAGTTACTTCCAGCTGCACAGTATCCTTTCTGTGGAAAAAAAAGATACATTTTTGCCAACAACCTAGTTACATATAATTTCCATTGAATCACCAGAATACAAACTGTGCTACTCAAATTTTTGAGTGGACAAGTTGCACGGGACAAGAAAGATTTCTATTCAACTTATTCTTAAAAATAATCAGAAAATACCTTTCTTCATATAAAAAAGATGAAAATGGAAAAATGAAGGTTCCCTTATTTGTATAAAACATGTGTAAACTAATTTTATCAGATTTTTTTTCAACAGCCTTGAACATACAGTAAGTTGGCTGCTCAGTTGGAGAGTTGTTTGAAATGCTATATTAATGGAATAAAGGAGATTCTTAAGGTAGACTCAGGAGCCTAGTTCTCACAGCTACTGTTGCCTTTATCTTTCATTTGCAACCAAGTGAAGTATTAATGTAGAAATTCTTCAGACTGCACCTATGGAACCTCATAAGATGACAACAGGCATATGGGGACAGTCCTGCAGTCATCTTCAACATGCCGTGAGCTGCAGTAGCACTACAGAGAGGTAGTTATATGAATGCTGTATCTTTGCAAGGAAAGTAGTAGTGGCAGCTTGACCTTGCAACTCAACTGAAATAGAAAACAGAGCAACAACATTTTGATAGGGATTAAAATCATTTCCAAAGGAAATCTTTATTTCACAGTAGCTATTTTTCAGAAAATACAGATTTTTTTTTTTTTTTTTGTGAAAACTATGGAAGGGCTACTCTTTTCTGAGTACGCTGACAGTTAAAATAAATCTAACAGATGCCTCAAGCCTTTGGAAATCAAATCCACCACCACATTACGAGTGAAAGATTAAACCTAATGTCAATATGCATAACTGTATGTAATAATTTATAGTATATGGAAAATGAGATACTTTTAGTAATTTTAAGCTTAAGCATAATTTGCAAGTCTTGATGCTACTGAAGACTCCCACATCTCTCAGAGGAAGGAAGAATAACTCAACGCAGCCCCTGCAGTCACGGCTGTGCCTATACACGCGGGGCAAGCTGCCTTTCCCCACGGGCAGTCCGGGTGGGTGCAAACGCCCTTCTCTTCCCAAAAAACCAGGGCTGAATCTAGTGGGAATGAGTGGGAGGTGACACCGCAGGGCTAGACGGTGCCTGCCCCCATGCAAAGGAGAAGCCGAGTGCCCTGGGCGGGCGATGCAGCCGCTGCCGAGCTGTGCCCCAGGTGTGCGGGCACGCGGCAGGCCTGATGCCCCTTGTGGGCGCACTTATGGACGGGAGGGGAAAACCTCCCCGGAGAGGGGCGAAAAACTGTAGGCAGGGATGGAAACACCGTCAGCCTGCGAGAGACCAGCAGCCGGCAGCGCTCAGCACTGAGCACAGACGCGCACCGGGGGCTGTGTGCCGCCTCTGGCAGCACCGGGACTGGGCGCAGGAGCGGGAGCGGCCCCACCGCCCCCGCGCACACCTGCGCCACCACCGCCGGGCGGCTCCAGGGAAAGCCGCGCCACCGCCTCCACCCGCTTCCCGTGGCGGGCGTCGGGCAGTGGAAACTTTCCCCAAGCTCCCTCGTAAACACAGCCCAGCGCCCTCCCCCGGGCGCGACTTCGGAGCAGCGTGATGTCCTTCGGCCCCTCAGCCCCGCACCGCCTCCTTGCCCTGCCCTGCCCGCAGGGAGGGACGGCTGCGGCCCGCCCTCACCTGCAGGGAGGGGGTGGAAAGCGGGGGGGCGGCCGAGTCTGGGGAACCGAGCGCGGAACATCCCGCTCTCTTCGCTACGACGCGGCCGGCGGGGCAGCGGGGGCTGCGCTCCCGTGTGGGGAGGGGCGGGCCAGGCTCGGCACGCTATTAATAGCCTTGCCCGTGTTAGGAGCGCGGCAGAGCCGTGGGGACCATGCAGGGGAACGGGCAGCAAGTGGCGAAGGGCCACGAAGACCACCTGGATGGGAACGGGGCGGCTGACGGCGGACTCCAGGCTGCAGCTGTGCCCATGCTGCCGGCCATGGAGGTGGCTGAGGAGCAGGACAGAGCTCCGGGCAGCAAGAGTAAGGACCCCAACACCTACAAAGTGCTCTCCCTGGTAAGAGCCGGGGGGCCGGGAGGGCGGGTGGCTTTCCCCGGGTGTCATATCGCCCGCGGGTGCATGAGGAGCGGTGCGGCTGGGGCAGGTGTTGTGTCCCGCTCTAAGCTTCACGAGATGGGAGACGAGCCCACGGCAGCGTCTTCAGAGCCTCCCGGCGGTGTCGGAAGAGGGAGATCCGCCCTGAGCAGCGCGGGCTCCTCGGGATGCCCAGGGCAGCAGCGCTGCGCGCCGGTTCCTTTCCTCCCGCTTCGGGAGTCAGCCTCGGGCAGGAGCGTTGCACTTGGGTATAGACAGTGAGCTACCCGAAAGAGGGATTCGTAACTCTTCACTTGATTTATTTTACTCCTTTGACAGTGCTCAGCGTTGAGTCCTTCCAATTCTTGTGTGATGTTAATGGCTCTCCCGGCTTCCATCACATGTATTTAACTTTTTGCTGTAGGGGGACACGAGGGAAGACAAAACCAGGTTAAAATAGGAAAATATGTCTGGAAACACTAAAGATAGTTCAAGAGCTAAAAGTATGGAGGAAGTGTAAAAACTTGCTTTTTTCTGAATTTGAGGTACTGTGGGTTAAAAGTTTGTCATCAAGTACTGCTTGAAGGCACTTTAGGTCCTTGTTTGGAGGCCCCAGTGGCCAAAGCCATTGTTAGCAGGTAGGTCACTTTCCAGTTATAGCCGCGCTACTCTATTGTAATTATCCTCCCTGTAGAGATGTGAAAATAAGACCTTCGACTGCCTGGAGTGATCATTACGAGGCTAAAATCATTATCAAGGAGAAGGAACTGTGGTATTCTTGGAAGGAAGCCTTAAGGAAATGCAGCAGACTTTATTACATATACGTATATCTAGAAAAAAGTCCCCTTTTGATACAAAGGACAGGGATCAAGGTGCCTTTCCAAATTTGCCCATACATTTGTTATCTGTTCACTGTTTCAAATGAACCATCCACCCATATCATAGTGACTACATGTTGGTCATACTTTCTGATGTAGCATGTGGTAAGTTGCATTTCCAAGTTTGTCAATATGTTAGAAGAGAAATATGAAAATTCATGTAGAGGTCTCTGGTAGTTTCCAAGCAGAAGTTTTTTTTGGCAACTTTCTGATTAAAAGTCCCCTTAAAGGTTGTGGTTTGTAGCTTGTTTCATTACTTCATTGTCTTCTGGGGAGGTTAAGATTTTGCCATAAAAGCCATTGCAGTTGGATGGTGAAAAGAAGCTCAGCTTTCTTTAAGACTTAGATAGTAGTAGAAAATAGGGATACAGTATTCAAAACCAAATGCCATTGCACTGAGATTTTTAGGCTCTAAGACAACAAAATAGAGATACATAGCCACTTAAAGACTGGAATTGAGCACAAGTCAAAATATTTGCAGGTACTTACTCTTCTGAATTAAGTTCTTATTTTCCAAATCATAGCCATCCCCTGAGAACTGGAAAAAGGTTCATCCTGTGCTGATAAGAAGTATCAAAGTGAAATATAGGTAATCTATACAGAAATAATTTAAAACTTCTAAATACAATTGACAATGCACTATTTTTCTTTTGGAGATTGTGAACACTGAGCTAATGTAAAATATTCAGAGACAACTTGAAAAACTTTCTCAATGTAACAGGTGATATTGGATTGAGTAAGACAAGGATCTATTTAGCCTAAACATGTTAGAAGGTGGAAAACTGGAGTTGGAAGTGGAACTTTGTTCTTTCTCACAAGTCAATGTGTTTATAAAGCATTGATGATATTCCAACATAAGAAACAAGTGACTGGACTTATCTAATTGCTGTTTATAGTTTCGCATAATAATGTGAAACTATAGAAGTGTCTAGATGTAGGTAAACCTCCTTTGCCTGTATTTACCCTAGTTCTAAGCAGTGTTACTTCCTTTATTTGGGTAGATAAACCTACCTGAAATCAGATTATTATTTTTTTAATGTTGAAATTTTTGTAAAAATTCATGGGTGTATCTCTGCTGATTAGAGAATAGTACCTGAATTACTCTTTTCATTTGTCTGGAAAGCATAGACTGGCCTACATTTTCCTCTTCCTTTACACGTCCCTGCCACCTATAGACATCTGTGTAATCTGTGAACACAACCTCAATGTTTCCAGCTTTTGTCCATAAGCCAGTTTTGCCCTATTTACAGAGCAACTGCGGAGTTCCTACATACAGAAGGTTTTAGTCCCCTGTGCACTCTACCCCACAGGTTTTGTGCATTTCTCCAGAAGCCTCTGTTACATAGCAGTGCTTGGCTGTTAACTGAATTGTAGGTTGATTGAAGGAGGATGTAGGTAGGTAAGGAAGTGATGTAGAATGACCTTCACTTCTAGTGGTGATTGTTATGGCAGTCATAACCTGCTACTAAAAGTTTTCATACCACGTGCATCTCTCTCCTGTTGGTGCTGCACAGGGAGGATTTTGCAGGCCCATGGGGATTTACTAATCCATGGTGCTTCCCTAAGCACCTAAAACACACCTTTTCATTTACTGTCTTGCCAGTTTTCTATACTGAAACACGTGTCCCTCAAAGCCCAGTGAGCTGCCTGCCTGTCTGTAGTCTCTCCAGCCTCGCTCACTGCTGGTGTGTGACTGAGCAGTATGTTGCTGTCCAAGAGCAGCGTAATCTTTGCTTAGGTTTGAGGTTTGCTATCCCCACTTGCCAGTAACTCTCGAGCATTGCATTTTTATCTGATTCATTCATTCTATTAAAATAAAATTTTCCGTGCCTGTATAACGGAAACAAATACATAATGGCTGAAATGTTGAGAGGGGAAAAAAAGTAATAACATAAAGAATGTTTCTTTTTGATGGTTTCAGACTCTTTGTCAGAACTGGAAAGCTCATTTAAACTGTCACTTTGGCTAGAAAAACTCTTAAGGAGTTTTTGCAGCTTGAGAATGCTTGAGTAGAAGAAAATTACCAAAAGTTCTGGTAAGATCCAGACAGAGACATTGAAAGTGCGTTAGTCTATTCTCTATAGAGTAACTCTGACATTTCAACTCAAACAGAGTGAATAAAGGTAGTAAAATATGAGGTCTTAAAAAATATAAAGTCTTAATGTGGGAGTACAGTTAAATATATCTTGTAAGTCTGTAAGTTTTTCCCTTGTACTTTTTTCATTAAGGCAGTCTGGTCTTTTTTCCCTGCCCTAAAGCTAGTGTTTTATGCATGCCCCAAATACTAAACAGTCTCTGAAATTCTCTTTTATTCAATTGCTTTCTGCAATTTACTGAGAGAGTTGCTAAACTTTGTGTAATACCTGTGAATTCAAATGGTTTTACTTAACAAATTAAGGCAGCAATTCTTGGTGCCTACTCCTGGAAAGCTACTGTGTTTGTTTGCTGGTTGCAGATGCAATGGGTAGCAATCCAGGATATCATCTGCAAACTGAAACCAATGAAGGATACCATGATACAGATTATGTCCTTAGGAGGCTGTGCACTGATTTCAGTTAAGTGTACTGGAGTATATCTAGGAACTGATAAACTAAGAAAGCTTTTTCTTTCCCTGTACTAGTACTTGTTAGATTCTGCATGGATTACTGGGTCCCGCCTGGGCCTTTCGAATACAGGAAAGATCAGTTCAACAGGAGGAAATTCAGTGGGTTGCTACCAAGGTGTTTTGGGGCTGGGGCTCAGGTCACATGAGGAGGAAAGGTTGATGGACAGCCTGGGGAGGAGATGACCTGGGTAAGGATACCTAACAGCAGTCTTACCGTACCTCTGAGGATATTCTGGAAAAGATGAAACCAGGCTTTGTACTGATATGCACAGTGGGAGCACGCGATACAGTAATCCCTTGTATATTGGAGGGAGTCAATTGTAGAAATAAAAGAAATCCGTGGAGTAGTGGTAAATATGGCAAAGACATGGAAAAAAAAAGGCGATGTATTGAACCCTCAAATGGTGAACTGTGAGGTAGCGAAGGATTACTGTAATAGCAATAAATTGGAGAGATACTTGCTGGATATGGCAGAGGAGGGCAAAATCACTAAGAGGATAATTAGGTGTTGAAATAGATTGCATAGAGGGGTTATGTTGTCTTTGTCCTTGGAAGTTTTCAATACTCAGCAGCATAAAGCCCTGAGTAACCAGGTCTGAATTCTATTTTGACTCAACTCTGGGCCAGCAATTGAACTGAAAACCTCTTCAGGTGCCTTTGAGCCTTACCATATCATGGAATGGTTTGGGTCTGAAGGGACCTTAAGGATCATCTAGTTTCAACTCTGCTATCATGGGTAAGGGACATCTTCAACAGAACAGGTTGCTTAAGGCCCCATCCAACCTGGCCTTGAACACTTCCAGGGATGGGGCATCCACCACTTCTCTAGGCAATCTGTTCAAGTGTCTTGCCACCTTCACAATACAGGATTTCTTCCTACTATGTAATCTAAACACACCCTCTCTCCATTTAAGGTATTTCCTCCTTGTCTTATCACTCCATGCCCTTGTTACAGGCCATGTTTCTTGTAAGTACCTCTTGGTACTGGAAAGCTGATGTAAATTCTTCCCATAGCCTTCTCCAGAGTGAAAACCCTAATTCTCTCTGCCTGTCTCCACAGGAGAGATGATTCAACTCTCTGATTATTTTTGTGGTCCTCCAGGGGATCCGCTCCAGCAGGTCCATGCCTGTCTTATCTTGAGGACCCCAGAGCTGGATGCGGTTCTATATGTGGGATCTCGTAAGAGTAGAGTAGAGGGATAGAATTGCCTCCTTTGACCTTCTGGTCATACTTCTGGTGATACAGCTTGGGCTGCAGTTGGCCTTCTGAGCTGTGAGTCTACACTGCTGGCTCATGTCCAGCTTTTCTTTTATGAGAATCCCAAGTCCTTCTTTGCAAGGCTGTTTTGAGTGAGTCCTCATAGTCTGTGCTCACCTCTGCAATTGTCCTTACCCAGGTGTAGCACCTTGCACTTCAAGGTGCTACATTAGGTTCTCATGGGCCCACTTCTCAAGCTTGTCCAGGTCCCTCTGGATGGCAACCCTTCCTTCTCTTGTGCCAACTGCACCAACTCTACCTTGTGTCATCTTTAGACTAGCTGACGGTGCTAGCTCACTCTGAGCTCATCCACTAACACCCCAAGCCTTTCTCCTCAGGCCTGCTCTCAATCTATTCTCTGCCCAGCCTATATTTGTGCTGGGGTTGCCCTGACCCATGCGCAGGACCTTACACTTGGCCTTTGTATGGGCCTGCCTACCTGACAAGCTTGTCTGGGTCCCTCTGGATGGTATCCCTTCCTTTCAGTGTGTTGACCTTGCCGCATAGCTTAGTGTGTGTATTGGCAACTTGCTGAGAGTGCACTTGATCCCACTGCCTATGTCACTGACAAATATGTGAAACAGCACTGGTCCCAAAACTGACTCCAAGGAAGGCCACTATTCACTGGTCTCCAGTTGGACATCAAGCCCTTGAGCATGACTCATGAGTGTGACTGTCCAGTCAATTTCTTACCCATTGTCCATTGGTCAAATCCATGTCTCTCCAGTTTAGAGAGAAGTTTCTGCATGTCACTGTCATGCAGAACGGTGACAAATGCTTTGCGCAAGTCTGGGTAGATGGTGTCAGTTGCTTTCCCCTCATCCACCAGTGCTGTAAACCCATTGTAGAGGGCCACTATATTTTTCAGGCACAACTTGCCTTTCATGAAGCCATGTTGGCTGTTGCCTATCACCTCCTTATTTTCCATGTGCTTTAGCATAGTTTCCAGGAGCGTCTGCTCCATGATTCTTTAAATGTGTTTTCAATTGTTTTTTGATCACTATGTTAAGCTTAACGTGTAAGATCTGAATCATAACCCCCATTTATCATAAATAAATGAGACAATCTCTGCTCAAGGGAGGTTTTATGTTTCAATCTGTATCTACCACTGCTGCAGTCAGGAGAGATTTTAGCTATAAAACAGAGATCTTTTGGATGTCAAGATATTCTATGTGAGTTCTGGAAGTTTTTAACCACTTCCTTCTAAGTAGCTGCTGACTTTCTGGTCATGCAGGGAAAGATGGGTGTGCTATGTCAGGATTGTGGAGAGAGGTGTAAGTTTTTTTGGTTAACTCTATCAGTAGAATTGCAGAGAGTGAATTGTTCTGACTCAACTTGCTGTGCAAGCTGCTTCTGTTGCTTCCACCTGAAAGAAGAAGCAGAGTAGAATAAAGGTATCGAAAAAATGAAAAGTATAAAGCGTTTCCTGTGTTGGAGCCAGTACTAGAATTTAATATACGGTCATCCCCTGGCTTTTGTGCTACTGTGGGTCTTCCTCCTCTTTCACAAAGGTAACGAGCTAATGAATATTCAGTTAAACCCCCCCCACCACCACACCCACCTCCGCTCTGGAGCGGCTGCAGGGCAATTCCAGTACTGCTCCACAGGCTGGGACATGTTAGGAGAGTGCAGGGGGCATCTTCTGGCCCCTCCCTGTGGCGTTCCCTATGGCCTCTTAAGTGGGTGGTTGCTGGAGCAGGTCCTGCTGGGACTGGGCTCTTCTGCCTGCAGCTGCAGGGCCACAGCTGGTGGGGACAGCACTGTTTGCGCTTGGTGCTGTCCCAGACCTCAGGCTGGGCTGTCTCCTTGTCTGTCCCAATCTCTCCTGGACACCACGGGCTGTGGATGAGCCCCATTGGAGCCAGTGCCTCTGCCTGGTCAAGGAGTGCAGGGTGATGCAGGGCTGGGGGTCCAGGTGGTCCCAGAGCCATTCCTGTGCTCTTGGGGCTGCTCCCTCCACTGTGGTGCTGCGGTCCTGCCTTCTGACATCTCACAAATAACTGTGGAGGGTAGTCTGTGCCTCCATAAGACAGCCCCTCAGCCCTTCCACCCAGCATGGCTGGGCGGCCATCGGTCTGGTTCCTGCTCCTCCTGGCTGTCCAGTGCAGAATGTGCTGGGAGGGCACTGCTCTGCTCGTGGCTCAGGCACTGTCTGCACCGCCCAGCGCATGGTTCCCAGGCACCAGAGCAGGAGTGGCAGTGGCAGGGGTGCTGCACTGAGGGGCCGTCTCAGTTGACGGAGTCTTCTTCTGGATATGGCAGGGAGGTGGGCTGAAGTGGGCAGCCTATCCCACCCCCTCCATTCACCTGGCTTTTGAAACAGTAGCTCTCGGACAAACACAACCACACATGTGCTCTCAAGCTGTCATGACCTCTTTGTAAGCCACCCACTTAAGGGGCTGTAGGAAGCACTGCAGGGAGGGGCCAGAAGACACCCTCTGTACTCTCCTGACATGTCCTGGCTGATGGAGCAGTCCTGGGAATGCCCTGCAGCCTCTCTGGAGCTGAGGTGGGTGGGGCGGTGGGGCAGGCCTTTACTTGAACGTGCATGAGCTTATTTACATAGTAGGACTGTGTGAGTCACACTGTGCATGCTCAGAAGGGAATTATTGCAGAAAAAGCCCCCACAATGGGGTGAATCTGCAAATCGTAGTGGTTGGGGGTCCACTGTATTGACAAATACTGTAAGCCCTCACATATTCGAGGTCTGCATAACCGCAATTTCCAATAATTGCTGTTTATTTTTCAGCGAGTTGTGAGTCTGCTTGTGTACTCACAACTAAGGGTTGTGAGATAGTACTAAGAATAGTACTAAGATAATACTAAGAACTTCAGTCAGCTTATGTATATGTAATAAGCTCATGAATATGTAAATTGGCCACACTGGGGAGCCACTGGGGGCGGTGACAAGAGGGAGCCAGGAGCCATGCACTGCATGACTGGGCCCAGCCAGCATGTGTTTAGCGTAAACGTGTTTTTGCACGGCTGGAATTGTTCTCTGTCAGGCTTCAAGATGGGGCTGCCATTATCTATGTCTGTGCATAACAGAAGGAGCAGGAGGCACTGTCTCCTCATCCCTCAGGGCTGGTGGGTAAGGGCCCAGTCGTGCCATGCCAAATCAGGGTGAGTGGAAGCCTGCCTGTGCTGCCGAGCTGAGCCTGCTGCTCCTGCCCCCCACAGTTTCCAAGCACTGTCCATTTTCATCATTTAAGGGGGAAGGTTGGCCACGGGGCTATGGCACAGCTTCTGAGCATGGGGAGATGGTGGTGGTGGTGCACCAGCTGCTGCTTCTGGGACTGTGAAGGATCATGCCAAGCCATGCACTGCCCTTGGGACCAAGCTCGGGCTGGTGTGGCCCCTGACAGCCATGCTGGGACTTAGCAGCGGTGTGCAGCTATAGTGTGACCCAGCTAGGGCTGGCACCACTGGTCCTGTGTGCTATGGCGCTTTGTCAGGGCTGCTGCACTGGCTTTTGCCTTTGTACTCTGCCAGATACCTGGCAGCAGGGGCTGTGCCAGTGGTTCCGGGAAAGAGCTGTGTGTAATAGGCAGTGGGCAGCAGGGGAGTGGGGATCAAAACTTCCAGGAATTGATTCTTATGAGGCAGTGGTTATGCTGCCAGGAGTACAGATACGTAGCCAGGTTGGTGCAGTCTGGGTGGCACGAAAATCCCACAAACCTGGCACCGTGTGTGGGGTGCTTCAGTTTACAAACAAAAACAGGATTTTTTTTTTTCTTTTTCTTCGAGCATGTCTTAAGGCTTTGTGCAGTATTTAGTGTGTTATGTATTGAAGTTGGTGGGCACATAGAGCTCCATTCTGCCTGAAATGGCTCCCCCATCTGTTCCTATGGCAATAGCCTCCCCTGAAACACCCCCCTCCGACAATCCCGTCTGTGCTGATGTGTGTATGTGGACAGGAGCTGGTTTCTTTTCTTTCTCTTTTTTCCTGGAGATGCAAACCTCATCCAAGCACAGCCCACCCAAATTCTCTGACACTCCAGAGGAGCAGGTAAGGAGTAGCCCTGCAGACCAGGGCCCGGTCAGCCCATTCTGGGCACCTGCCCCTTTGCTCCTGGGCTTCTGGAGAAAGGGAGAGCCCCGGCCCGGCACCTTCCCCGGGGCCCCTGCCGTCCCTCGCCTCCACTGGGGCACCTGGACCCCAGCGATGAGGGGCTTGGGCTCAGCTGACATGGGTGCACCAGGAGATGGGGGTACAGTGGAGTATGCTGAGGCATGAGTGCAGCGTGGGAACACAATAAAGGAGGAGGAACATGGGAGCACTGCACCAGAGCAGGAGCAGCTATGGGGCAGCAGGTCCCGAATTCCCACACTGCCAGGCCTGATTTCCAGGCCAATGTACTGGCCTGCTGCTAGTGCTGTGGCAAAACCAAAGATTTCATGGCTGGGAATGGGCAGAAGGCATTTCTATCAGTTTCCTGAGGCTCAACAGGGTATGCAGTGCTCCCGGGACTGCCCCCTGGAGCTCATTAGTGGAGGAGGCATGGCCACAGGTGGGGCCTAATTGAATATTTATTTATTTGCTATCTTAATGGATTTCATTACTTGTGTGGCCTGCTAGGACCCAGTCCCCTGTGAGTTCTGGGGGCTCACTGTATCGCTGACCATATGCTATGGGTAGTGGATAAATACTTGTTTTAAAGAATGTTCTGTCTGATAAAGTTTTTCAGTGTGCTGCATCACAGCAGTGTCACATTTGAATGAAAGAGTAGTACTACCATGTATATACAATTTTAAGAGAAGTTATTTTATAATAATCAGTATTGTAATTCTATTTTTTACATTGTTTTGATTTATTTCCTGACCTGGTTTCAAAAAACACTTTCTGCACTGAAAAGCAAGAACTACTTTTCTGCACAGGTTATGTATAAGTCAGTCATATAAAGTTTCCTTCAAGTATATTTATAAAGCAGCTGTAGATTTTATTGTAAATGAGATCACAGAATCACAGAATCACAGAAAATTATGAGTTGGAAGGGACCCACAAGGATCATCTAGTCCAACTCACCATCTAATACCCGTACAGCGACCAAGAGCACATCCCAGAGTATAATAACAACCTAGATGCCTCACAGAGGACAAAGGAAAGTAGCATAAGTAAGGACTTTTTGCAAAGAGACTGTTGCTTAATTGTTCAACACTGATTAATTTAGCTAAAGAAAGGGAATTTGTAAGAAAAAAATTACATATTTGCATTTCTGAAGAGACTCAGGTGAACATGAACTTTGTCCCAGTTCTTCTGTTCAATGGCATGTAGGTAAACCAACCTATGTAAATATCTTTTAATATGTGGTGTTTGGTAACAAGTTAAAGGTTGTTTGTTTGTTGTTCATAGAATAAAAAAAAGTATAATGTTGTTATAAGCTGCTTCAACACAAGTCATTACTCAAACCTGTCCATGTATATTGTATTGTGCTGTTTATCTCTGGTAAGTGGGCCAGTTCCTGAATCCTCTTCTGGCTCAGATATGTTTCCATGTTGTGAAGCATCAAAATTTAGTAGTCTGCCTCTTGTTTTTTGTGGGCCTATATTTAAAGGGTGCAGAGATAAATAATGATCTCGTTGTCAGCCCTGGTCTTTGGGAAAATGGCCAAAGGATTCAAGGCTGAAGACCTGTTTGTGATTGTTATCAGTGTACTTAGTGAAGACCTATAGTGAATAACGGAAACGATTGAACTTGATGATTTTAAAGGCCTTTTCCAACCAAAATGATTCTTTGAAACTTTATTTGTCCCAACTTCTTCCCATACTGCTTCGTGGTTCTGCAGTTTTTTGACACTGCTTATAGTCTTACAGAATTTCTTTGCTTGCTCTTTATGGTCACTGTGCTTTCCTGTGGAGGTAATGTTGCTGCTAAGATGACAGTAACAGCAGCATCTGCCATGAAAAAAATTGAGGTGAATATAGATTTACTCAGTATATTTGGTGATATTATCTGTACAGTAGAAGCACCTCCTTTTTAAACTGTACTTGTTACAACTTTGATGACAGCTCTCTAAACTGCAACAGCTATAGCTTTTCTCTTGAAAAGGGATTTTTGGAATAGGAAAAGCATGAAGATGGTTTAAGGTCATGTTTTCAGTTTTGCTTTTATTCACCTTTTAGTGCAGACTGTTTGGACAACAGTTTTTAGTTGGCATAATCACTGAGAGTTTCTTCTCTTTCTATGCAACCATGCATTCATACCTGGTTGCCACTATGTGGTTCATTTGCCTCTGAATGACATATGGTGATCTTTGTTCTGTGTTCTTAGTCTGCTGTGCTGAATTAAAGAATTGTATTTGAAAGTGCAATATTTACTTATTTCTCATAAGATCAGTTTGCAGTCCTGTTTACTCTCAGGTTTTTACAACAGTCTACCTGGTGTTTAAATATTCACCTGCCATTTAATTTATGGAAATTTAACTAGAACTTGGATTTCCTTTTTTTTCTTTTTTGGCTAGCACATAGTTGCACTTTAGTTTCTCTCTAAATACTGTTGTGATGTGAAATGCATTAAAAAGTATAACAGCTGGAATAGAATGAGTGTACTATGATAACAGGTCATATGCTAATGACTTGGAGGAGAATACGTATCTATTACAGTTGGGCAAGTAACAAATAAGAAAAATATTTTAGATTCCAGCTGACAGATGCTAACACTGTTCTTTTTGTTGTTGTTCAAAACCAGATGCTTGAATAGTTTTGGAAGGTATTTAGAGAGTTTACTCTGATGCCTTTTGCTGATAATTTTCTGCTGAGTGAAGAATTATCACTCTTTGGTAAGCTTTGTGAAGTCTTTTTTTAATATTTTACAGTGGCTTGGTCTATCTTTAAAACTTTCTTGTCCTTTGAATGGCCTTAGATGCAAAGTATGTAAACAGTCTTGAGACCTTCTTCGTGCTGTTTTGAGAAGAAAAACAATAATGCCTATACATTTTTAGAGTAGATCGTTTTAGCTCTGAAAAAGTTTTGGGTGGAAGCTCCAGCTTTTTCATCCACTGACTTCAGAATAGTTCAGTCACCTTCAGCGTCTTAGGACAGCCAGACCCTGAGAGCCTCAGTGGCTCTCCTCCCGCAGGCCTCTCAGTGTGGAATGTAGATCAACAGAAAAAGTCTTTGAAGAGCATAAAAATATTTACAAATGTGGAAAGAAGAGATGAGTGGTGCAAGAAGGAGGTGGTGCACTTGGTTCAGTGCTGATAATTTTCTTTTTAGGTGATTTACGTAAGTATGTATTCACAGATTCACAGAATATTCTGGGTAGGAAGGGACCCACAAGGATCACAGAGTCCAACTCTTAAACGGCACCACTGCCTGCCCAGCAGGGAATCGAACCCTGGTCTTCCGTGTGAGAGGTGGGGATACATACAGTGGTGAGTAAAGTGGATGTAGCTGTGCTTGTGTGAGTGAAGTGTCCACTTTCTTTCAATTTAGTGAATTTGATTAAGTGTCCCCTGCTTTTGAATAAAACTGAGCTGTTGGCAGAGGGGTTATGCTTATTTAAAAGTCATTTTTAAAAGCATGAGTAATTGTTCCTCTGCCCCGACAACTGTAGATAAGGCGTATTTTTTCTTTATACAGTATTCTTTTGCATTTTTAACAGTGCCCTTCTAGAAATAGGTGATCCTGTTCTTGCTTAAAATTCATTATTTCTTGCTATATTCTTTACACTTTTTTTCTTTCTCAAAGATATTTCAATGTTAAGGTCCAGTGAAAACTTTCAGTGGTTTTGGAAAATTCCATGGGTTTTTGTAATACCTACTGGCATTACAGATCCAGTCTAGACACGGATAGACATTACATAACTGTGAGAGCCAATCATGGAGACTAGGCTGGAAAACCACTGTTTTGCATTGTTTCTTTGATAATTGTATCGTTGTTAATGGATGTTAAACCTTGTTAGGTTGTTGGCTATGGACTACCAGGGATGAAGCAAGGGAGATGGAAAGAAAGAGTGAGGAAGGTCAACACAGAATGATTATTCCTTAAAAGAAGTATCAATGTATTTTTTTGCCAGAGAAAATACAGAATAAAACAGGGAAGTCGGGGAGATGAGCAGAACTAAAGAAGAGTGAGGAGGAAGGGACAGTAGTACAGTGATCCTCCGCATAGTCGCTATCCGTGATCTGCAAGATCCCATACTCGCTGTTGATTTTTTCAATGTGTTGTGGGACCTGGTGCGTGTGCGGAACCTACTGTGACCTCAGTCTGATCGGCCGCCGGCCCCGCCGCTCACGAGCTGCCGGGATAAGCTGTTCTGCCACGGCGCCGGGACAACTTGCGCTGCTGCAACAAGCCGCGGCGCCCGGATTCCTCCTGCTGCCGCAGCACCAGCACCCACCGCTCGCCCCCCGCCCCGGCGCTCGCCCCCCGCCCTGACAGAGCACAGCTAGACATCTGAAACAAGCCCCGCTCTCAGGACCGTCCTTCAAACCTTATTGGGGAGGGGGCGTGGCTACGGGCGTGGCGTACTCAACTACATAGTGGGTTTGCTATCTTTGCAGATCCCATGACTTGTGCGAGGAGGCCCAGACCCAACAGCCTGCCAGTAACGGGGGATCGCTGTATTAACTGTAAAGAAAGAGTAAAATGCAATAGAGAAGGAAAGGGGACAGTAGCTCAGGCTGGTGAGAGATTTCTTTGTAACTCACTAAGACCAGTACAGTTAATGAGTCTCTGGGATCTGGTGTTTGCAGTCCACATACTTGCTGACTGTGGCCCTTCTACCAGTTCCCTGAAATCACTGCTGAGAAGTCCTCTTCAGCTGCTGTTCTAGAGATGAATGACAGAAATGATTCTCGGTTCTAACCATGTTTTCATATTTCCATCTACCCGGCTCAGAATAAAAGGCTTCTGTAATGCTTTCAGGATTGCAGTTTTCCAGATGCTCAACCACCTATTCTCAACCACTATAATGTTTACAAAGCAAAGCTTTTATTGCTTCCTCCCACGTAAAGGAAGCAGTGATGAGACAGAGATTCATCCCTAGATGACAATGTTTTTTTTTGTTCCAAAACAAACTTTCTAAAAATTATTTATAAAACAAAAAAGGACACTCTTCTCTGCAGTTATGTAAACTGAATCTGACATTTTGTCCTAGCAATCTCTTAAGATAGAGACCATAAAAATATTTTTTACTTACGTGTGTTACAAGGCCAAGTTTTTTAATTTTGTCTTCCTATGAAATTTTGGATTCTTGTATTCTTTCTTAATTGCACCTTTTTCTCAGTTCTTTCTTCTTTTGAGTGGAAGAATGTGGGCAAGAGAGAACAGGTAAGATTTTTCTCCATTTGTTTAAAAAAGGCAGACTAAACCTTTAAGACAGGTGTTAGGGATGACTACGTGGTAGTAGCTAGAAATTTGGATTTGGTGCTTGCAGCAGAATGCTGCAGGATGCTAAACAAAGTTCTTGTTAGTAAACAAGAATGCATGCAGCTACTTCTCTTTCTATACATTAAAAAATATATCATCTTTACACGCCACACTGCGACATCATAAACCTGAGTTAATCTGCGTGAGTCTGTAAAGGTGTACTTGTATGTAAAATAGTTCAGGTAATACAAGTAACTTACCTGCTGCAGTGAGGTCCCATATAGAATCATAGAATAGTTTGAGTTGGAAGGGATCTCAAAGATCACCTGGTTCCATCCCTGCTGCTGTGAGCAGGGTCACCTTCCACTAGACCAAGTTGCTCAAACCCTATCTAGCTTGGCCTGGAATGCTGCCAGGGATAGGTCACCCATGATTCTCTGAGCAACAGAGATATGTTGCAACATATTAAAAAAACAGGTAAGTTAGTTCACATTTGGGCTGCAGCAATGAGATGTTTTTCTGTATCTAAGCAACCTTTACAACTAGTTTGAGTATCTGCAGATCTGATAATCTTAGGGCCTTTCCACTGACAATAGGTCAACTACTACTGTAACTCCTCTTGCAGTGCCTAGTCAGGACTACTGCTGCTTTTGGCCAGTGTTAGCTGCTCCTCATTGTTCCAGCAGAACATTTTGTCATTTGTGTGGATAATATCCATGTGACTGAAGTCATTCAGACTCAAGATAAAGCTTCAATTCAAGGCTTTAAACACTAAGCTGCAATTCCATGGTGTAGTCCACTGGATTAGAGTTGGCTGTCCTAGAACATCATCAAGTGCTTTACCTCCAAGTCTGAAGTTTTAAGCAAACTTTAAAGGTTGAAGAATGAAAGAAAGAAAAAGGGGAGGGGGAAGCTTTAGTGCTTTGCAGTAAAATATTTTTCAGACTAACATTTAAGCTAGTGGGACTAATGTTAAGGAGAAAAGCCTTTAATGTAGTAACCCAAAGTTTGAAAATCTTAGTTTATTATTGCATTTAGTATAACATTTTGTATCATGTACCTCAGTGAACATAATCCTTTTGTTTTTGCTTATTGGAATCATGTTCATAGAAGCATAAAACTGAAGATTTGGAATACAATACAAAACTGTGATTTTGTAGTGTTTGTTGCCAAAATCTCAGAAATGATTTTTGAGAAACTTTATGAGGTTTTACCAGTTTTATGTTGAGAAGTATTATAATGCTATTACTTTGGAGTGGGTTTTATTTAGATTTTACTTTTACCTTAATTTGGTGTCACAATTCAATTCCTGCATTTCCAACATCAAGGCTCCATTAGGGAACATCAATAGTCTATTTAATGATTCTGCAATGTAATGATACGATTTAATGATACTGCAATATGTTTTCCGTACAAGGTATAAGTCCCATAGGTCATGTAGCTATTTGAAGATATGGGAATAAAGCTGTCACAGACAGAGTAGCTGTGGGTTTTGTTTGTTTTGAAGTGGATCTGTGCTTACACGGCAGAGAACATTCTACACCTTGATCTTAGTAGAAGAGCATGGTGGGAGCAGAGAAGCAACATATCATTACTCTGAAATAAAATATTCTCTAACTTTTTAAAAACAAAGTAATCAATTTGTAATTTCCAAATAATAATAGTAATACAATATATAAGTTAAAAGGACAATAACAGGCTTTTCTGTCACCTCTGATTTTGCTGGTCCTTGACATCTTGCATTGGCTGTGTTACTTACCTGGCTGTGTGCCTGCCCTTACCTAGAGGACATCTCGTATGGGCGGTTTCAAAGGTCCAGAACAATTTACATTGAAGATAATATTGTTGGTATTGACTTAAGAAAAAATGTTTTTGATACTACACATGTTAGAATGCTGGCTTAAAAAAAAAGGCAAGTACACAGCTCTGCAGTTGTGTTCATTTTTGACAGCTGAGTTGATGGAAGTTTGCATCTTTCTGTAAATTTTTGCATATCTAGATGTGTTGATAATGCTACATTCCCCACCTTATTCTTTTATTGTTTTCCTTCTTTTGTTGTGAATTCAAAGATTTAAATTCAGTGCTTGCTTCTCTGTGTCCTGGTGTCCAGAGTATGAATTGAATTTAGAGATATCTGAATAATAGAGAAATAAGAACTTTAATGGGAGAAAGGAAAAAAAATTAATATAACAAATATACATATATGTTTAAACAATAACAATGGGGAAAAAAAGGTAATTGAAGATAGCTGGGAAAACACCCAAGCACGAAGGGGGGTCAAGTTTGAGGCACCTCAGATTCCAGGGGCAGGTGAATAGGGTTCAGGGTAGGCAAACCGGTGGAGTAACAGCCAGTGATCCTTTCCTGCAATGTCCAAGGAGCTGCAGGGAGATCCAGCGGTCGGCAGGGGGAAGGCTGTGCTGGGATGAGGAGTCAAAGGTCCATGTGGTCCTGGGCAAAATGGTGGCAGTAGAGATCAGAGGTGAAAACAAGGTTTCCTCAGTCCAGAGGATCCATGAACCACCTCCATGAGGCCCAGCAGCTGTAGTTATAGGGCCTTGGGCCCCTCCCATGTCACATGCCTTGTGGGCATGTCTTCAGATAACATTGGCCGTCACTCAGCCTGCCCCGGCCCTTGGGCCTCTCCCCTATACACATGCCTTGCTGGGAAGGGAAGATAAGATGAACAATCCTCCATTGTTTGTCCAGTAGAAAGCCCCTCCACTGGCCACATGCCTTGCAGGGGAGAGAAGGGGAGATAAGAAAGGAAATCTATTGTCTGTTCCCATAAAAAGGAGAAAAGTTTTACAATACAATAGGGCTCTCCCCATAACACTCTGCTATACATGGTCTTGGATGAGATTCCAGACTTGCCTGGTTCAGAATTCTATGCCAAAGCTTCATCAGGTCCAGTCTACCATTCCATTTTTTCATGAATTCTACATATGTAATATTTGTATTGATATTCTGGTTTACAATAATTTGTAAGTTCAGAAATCCGGATTAACTTCTGGATTTCAGTGCTACAAATTCCATGCGATTTTACTGTCTTTATTAGCTGCTTAGTGAACAAAATTGCATAGTAGGCTGCATAGTTGTTACAAACAAGACAAATAATTTTTAGCTACTGAAGTTCTTACTGTTTAAAAAAAATAAACTTGAGAAATAATTAGGTGCATTTTAAAATAGAATGAATTTTTTGCTGCATCACAAGGTGATTCAGACACCCTACTCATGAGACTGGCTCAGCAGCTTTTACTGATGGGAAAGAAGGAAAAAAGGGAGATAGAGTTATACCCTGTCGTTTGCGAGGAATGGGTCATGCCAGTGAAACGTCAAACTTGCAAATATGCACAGGTCATTAATATGCATGCAGGCCATGCCCATTGCTCCACCCCCCAGCACTCTGGAGCACTGCAGACAATTTTCTCTCCTTCCCATGGTCTCTCTCAGCAGAGGGGAGCAAAAGGAACTGTTTCTGAGTGGCTGCTGTGACCATGTGTGCTCGCAGCCCAAAGCCCGCGCCGCTGCTCCCCCCCAGCCCCGGTGCTTGTGTCGACGCAGCCCCGGGGGCCCTGTACTGGCCTGCATGTGCTCACCCTGCCTCTGCGGCAGGGAAGGGGAGTCCCCGAGCTCTGGTCAGCACTTTTGGAGCCTGGAAAAACCTTAACTTTGCAACACTGCGACACCCTGTGCCGCTTATGGCAGGGGCTGGGGGGCGTCGGTATCGGAGGTTCTTTCCCTTTAACATCCACTGGTCCTGGTAGAGGCAGCACTGCCTGGGCTTTGACTGGGCTTTGAGTAACAAGGAATGGCACGTCTTGTGGTGGTGCTGCGCTGGGTCTCAGCAGAGCACACAAGAGACACACAGGACCAGGGCATGGTGCTGCAGGGCTTTAAACGCCATTGCGAACTGGAGAAACCACATGCCCGCCCCAGGGGGCTGGCCCTGCCCCACCCACAGGGAGAGCTGGCACCACCCCTCAGCAAAGTAGAGGCACTGCACATTGCTGGCTTCTCTTTAATTACTGTGTATGCACTGATAGTACATATGCTTTTCCTGAAGAGTTTATGAACCAAATCCAATTTGTAATGAGGTTAAAAGGAAGTTTTATATTTGAGTAGGCCTTAAGTCTTGCCCTGAAATGCTGGACAAGGGCAATATGGTCCTTGTTTGATAACTTCAATGAACCCAGAATACAAAATGAACACAGCAGAGTTTCTGGTCAGTGCGAAGCACTGTGGTCAGCCTTAATGTGACATTCCACAGTTGCGTGCCATGGTGTGGACCCACATCTAATGTGTACTGCATAGTAGGAAGTGGGAAAAGTTTTTCCTTCATTATGGGTATCACTTTAAGGGCAAGTCCTTCTGTTTGTAGTCTGTGGTTAATGACAAATCTTCACTTCCCCTTCTTAGAACAAATGAGGAGGAAGGAAAGAGTGGAGCAAGAAAAGTTTTATAGAAAAAGGCAATATATGTAAGAAATATAGAAAGAAATATATCATAATGAAAAATTAAATGAAAGAAAAAAGAATGAAATGAGAAAGGTATCATCATATCTGTGTTAAGTGGCTTGATAAGAAATGTTAAGCCTAGTTGTTATAATACTCATGTTCATGCACTAAAGATTAATTGCAAATAACTATTTGTGGGAGTGAAAACGGTGAAATCAGCCTTCTAATCTATATGTTTATAAATTTCATTACATCTGTATAGTGTTACAGTGAATATGAGAGATTTCAAAACCACATAGTGGCAATTTAAGATTAATTTCTTTTTCTTCCTGTTCCACAGGTACTCTGTGTCTGCGTGTTAACAACAATCCTAGGATGTATATTTGGCCTGAAGCCTAGCTGTTCAAAAGATGGTAACTATGTAATATGCCTTGATTTAGTAATATTACTAGGGAATTCTTTTTTCCCTTTTTTTTTCTTTTTATTTTTCTAAATTAATTTTTGTATTATCCAAATGACACCCTTTCTTGCTGCAGAAGATTATTGGATGCATTTCTTGCAGCAGTATTAGTTAGAGGGGAATGAAAATACCAGAAAATAAACCTCAGGTGTACCCAATACTGGAGAGGTAAAGAGATCCTGGTACTCAGTGTCTGGTCTGGCAGCTTCCGTGTATCCCAGCTATCACTGTGGTGGTGAGACATGGCTGGCTTTTCTCAATTCACCATAAAAAACCCCCAAAACCTTCTATTTCATGTTGTCCTGGAACATTTGTTTTTCATCTTTTCCTGCCAATTATGGGGAAGAAAAAGCTTGTGTTTTTTGTTGGTTTTTTTTTTACTGGTTAGAATTGTAGCCTGAAAACATTCTTTGTGGAATTCCCCTGTCTGTTTTCTGTCCTGAAAAAGATGTGGTTTTTTCAATGGTGAAGTTTTCTTCAGGTAGAAAGTTGCGAAAGATGTTTTTTTTTAAAGAAATCAAGCTTCACCTTCTGAACACCTATCAAGAATAATTTCCAAGCTGCTCTGTTGAACAAACAATCATCTTTAACTGAAGTTAAGATTATTAATTTTCCACTAGAATATATACAGTCTCTTTATAATTTTGTTACAGCTTTGTAATATTGGCTGATTAGTATTAGTATTTTCCTAATAATCACACACCTTAAGATTCTTGAAGAGGAACCAAATGATGCAGGATTTACCTCACTCCCTTCCGGTGATTGCACAAGATTAGACAAACTGCCAGCTGCTTAAGCTTTGTTAATGCTTCACACCACCAGTTTCTGTTGGGTTTTGTGTTTGTTTTTTTTTTTTTTTAATTCCCCTGCCACTGGCAACTCCAGTCCAGTGGAAGAATATTGTGTCTTTTTTCACGTTAAAACTGAATGAAAAATAATGTAGTGATCAATGCACTCAAGTTTGTAACTCTTGTGTCTGCTTTGGAAGAGCCCTTTTTGTGACTTGAGATAGTAACTTCATGGTACAGTAGGATGTGGAACTGAGACTTCTTCAGTTCCTCCTCCCCAGGGTATGGGCATGGGAGAGTGGCAAGCATAAGCAATTCAGTCTAGATTCTAATTGGTGTTTGATTATTTTTAAAAAGTGGAACGTTGTCAGATGTGAAAATAAAGATTAGAGTTCTCTGCAGAAGCACTTCACTGTCTAGGGCACCCATAGTGCAAATGTAGCTTCACATTTCCTTCGACAGATCTTCCATATTGTGAATGACTGTACTCATGTCTTTTGGTGATACAAAAAGCAAGAATAGTCACATCTAGAATTGTAGTCTTTTGTTTGACTTGTTTCTGCTGATAATGCAACATCATGTTCCAGCTTAAACAGAAGAGTACTCTGTTCAGTGTGATGAAAAATCATTTTTGTTCAGCAAGAGAAAATATTTAGTTGGGTCAACACTTTCCTTTGACTGTCACTGTATTTTTGCAGCCATCCTGTAGGTTTGAAATGACAACTGTGTCATTTCACAAACTGACTGTGTTAATTTCTTTTGCATGTTGACTGATATGGGGTCAGTTTCTGACACTATCCAATATTACAGTGAAAACCTGCAAAGGTCGTTGCTTTGAAAGGACCTTTGGAAGCTGCCGTTGTGATAAAGATTGTGTCAAGCTTGGAAACTGCTGCTTAGATTACCAGGAAACTTGCATACAACCAGGTAAGGAGGAAAAAAAAGTTGTTGGAGTGGTCCCTCCTGTTCTGTGACAGGAGACAGCTCATCATATGTGAATAGTGCTGTGGCCAGGACTTCTTTCAGATGGGCTATGAGTGTAAAGGGGAGCTACTGAACAGCAGAGTGGTTCTGATGTCAGTGGCTTCCCCCTCTTTATGCTCCCTCCACTGCATTCCTGTGTGGAGTTGCAGTGGTGATAGTGGTACTAGGTTCTCGTATGGAAACATCAGGGCTCTGGTACAGCTGCTGTTTTACACAAACAAAGCTTGTATCTCACCCAGCTGGACTGCATGGGCACTGACATAGCCACTCTGGTGTCTTTTCCGTAGCTCTCCTGTGAGGAGAGAGGCTGCAACAGACTGTGCTGCTGCCCTCCCCCTTGGGAAGAGGGGGAACAACTGCAACTTGAGGTCTCAACCAGCTTTTTGTTCTCTGTATAGTGTGAGAGAACAGTGACCTGCATTGTCCCTGGCATCAGGGATAACTCCTACGTTCTCAGGCAAGCCTGGAATAGGAGTGCATTCTACATATTGTATTTTTCTGTCATTGCCTGCATGAAAAAGGAGAAAGAGCAGCTCTGTAAAAGCTGCCTTCTCTCCTTACCCAGTTATTCTCTGGCCCTCTGCCTGTTACCACCCAGCTTGAGTGTCAAACATGGGTCATGAGCATGAATCAAGGCAGGATAACAAAACAGATTGCACTATTGGAGAAGGATTGTGAAATGAAAAGTGGCTGTCCTGTTTTGCCAGAAAGAAAAGGTCAGATAGGTGAAGGTGTGAAACATACCTTGGAGAAATTTTACAGGGAAAGATATTAGTGCAGGTAGAAACGCAGCATTGTTCTCACTCCTCTTGACATGTTTTTGATTAATTTCTGGGTGAGACTACACTGATAAATTTAAAATCCCAATGTTGACTTTGAAAACCAAATGATTAAACTAAGCTCAAATACCTGGTTCAACTCACTACTATTGAAAGGTTGTCTAATTTGCCTAAAACTTTTTGCTCACATAAAGTTGCATATGTAGTTGAGACGTGTGTGTATATATATATATATATTTGCATGGGGTTTGCTCTCCTATCTTTTATTACATCACTTTCCCTCAGTTGAAAAAATTCTTTGAAAACAAACTAGAGTCTGCTTTCACACTAAGAATGGGAATGAACTGATTTGTATTTTTTTTTTAAATCAGCATTAACATCAGTGGAGAATCAAATTCTGATTTCCCAATAGTATCATGTAACTAGAAACATAATAGATTGTCTTCTCTCTCTCACAGAAGTAAAGATGTATTGTGAAGTTACTGAAGTTTGGGCTCCTGAAAGTGAGATGCATTTGGGGATTTCTAATTGCTAGTCATGTATGAAGATCGTTGAGTGTCCTCTCTTCAAACATTTAGATTTGTCTCTGTTAAGAGCTTTAAGTATTCACTCAACTGGTAAATTCATTCATGCTTATCTCATTGAATGTGAAGTACCTACTTGTGTTTAGAACTAAAGACAAAATGATAGAACCATTGAATATGCTGAGTTGGAAGGGACCTACCAGAATCATAGAGTCCAACTCCTGACCCTGCACAGAACACCCCAAGAATCACACCATATGTCTGAAAGCATTGTCAAAACGCCTCTTGAACTCTGTCAGGCTTGGTGCTGTGACTGCTTCCCTTGGGAGCTTGTTTCAGTACTCAACCACCCTGTGGGTAAAAAACCTTTTCTAAACCTCCTCTGGCACAACTCCAGGACTCAAGTCCTGTCACTGGTCATGAGGATGAAGAGATTGGTGCCTGCTCCTCTGCTTCTGCTTGTGAGGATGTTGAGCACTGCGATGAGGTCTCCCCTCAGTTTCCTCTTCTCCAGGCTGAGCAGATCAAGTAACCTCATATGGCTTCCTCTCCAGACCCTTCATCATCCTCACAGCCCTTAGGCTATTAGAGAGCAACCAAAGGAAGGCCTTCTTATATAGTGGCACTCAGAACTGCGCACAATATTCAGGGTGAGGCCACGCCAGTGCAGAGCAGAGCAGGACAATCCCCTCCCTCAACTGGCTGGCAATGCTTTGCCTGATGCCCCCCTAGAGACACGGTTGGCCTTTCTGGCTGCCTGGGCACTGCTGAGTCGTATTCAACTTGCTGTTGACCAGGACCCTCAGCTCTTCAAATGATACGATATATTGGAATATGGCATTCAGGGAAAAAAGTCTCGACTGAAATCAACAGTGAAGCTGAAGTCAGTAGGTCTTCCTATGAGCTTATGTATAGAGTCTCATATAGTGACAGTGATGCCTATGCCCAAGAGGTGCTCAACGACGCTAGAATGCCTGATGGTGACTGGTAAAATTCGTTGTCAACTTCAATGTAAGTCAGCATAAGTTAATGTGCTCAGTGTTTTCTTGGCTTTCAAAATTCAGGCTTAAGCTTTGGATTTTTCTGGGAGAGTTGTTTGGGAACTTGCTTATAAGATGTGTTTACCAGATTAAACCCACAAAGATGACCATATTTAAGCAGATCCGTAAAAAAGGATTCTTTCTATTCTGTGGTATTTATAACCGTATGCTGCATAATTATATTCAGATAGCTATACCCTTGGATTATTTAGCTGTGGATGTTTCTGTTTTCCAAAGTGCCAAGGTTTGTGATACGTACTGCACATGTATTCAGTAGCTCAGGACTGATTGTCAGTGAGTAGATATTTGATACCTAACTTCACACTTGGTTTATTAGTTCTACACTTACAGCATTATTAATCATTGCGCTGTCCGTCTCTCTCATCTGTTTTTTAGCCCACATATGGACCTGCAATAAATTCAGGTGTGGAGAAAAGAGGCGACCAGAATATCATTGTTCCTGTTCAGATGACTGTGTGGAAAACAATGATTGCTGTGTGAACTATCAAGCTGTTTGTAAAGGTAAATACCCTCAAGAGGTTTCTATAGCCCTTCATATGTACCCATAGTGGTATGTAAGGAGCAAGGACATAATATTACTTTAAAAGCATCTGGTAAAATGAAAAAACACTTGCATTTATTGATAAGAATGTACTGTCTTAAAAAAATAAATCGCACTCGTTTGTTTTAAGGAGAGGCAAGCTGCGGTGACGAAGAGTGTGAGGACATTACTGAACCTCAGTGTCCAAAAGGGTGAGGAAATTGTATATTTGCATAGCTCTGCTCTTTGCTTGCATTTAATTCTTTTCCCTGCTGTGCCTTCCTGGGATCTGCTTGATTTTCATACATACAGTAAGAACAGCTGCCAGATAGAGAAGGGCACTTGTTCAACTGGCATTTGGTGTGCTTACTAACAGATCAAGTTGCTTTCTCGCAGCAGCACTTGTGTATCCCGGCGCTTGCTTGACTTGCAAGACAGGCCACTCAGCTCCACTGTCTCTCATAGGTATGAGTGCTCTGGGCAACTTTGCCTTCTTGCTAGCCTTATTATTGACCTATATGTGCTCCAATACTCACTATCCCAAATATTTTGGGACCCATCCAACAATCTCAGGCTCCTAAGACTGCATCCCTCCCTAGTAACTTCTGAAGACCTTTCTACAAGCTTGTGCTTCACAGCCCCAGAGCTGCAAACTGTGGGCAGATTGCTGTTTCGGTTTCACCAGGAGTGTGACAGCATTACTTGCAAGCTGTTTGAACTACTTTCTTTAGAAGGTATAAAATGCCATGGGATCTTCGTATTCTCTGGCTCGGCTCCATACTGGGCCCACTCCTGCAAGTTATGTGTGCACTGTGTGAGGAATGACTCAATATGTTTTATGACATCAGCATTCAGGCTCTATTTGTACTATTTGTACAGCAAACCTTGCAGCCAAGAAAAAAAAGATGGTATTTCTTGTACTGTTGTTGGATTTTGAAATTAATTTTAAAGTTGACTATAAACTATAGTTGTATGTCTTAAGTTATTAATAGAAGTGACTTAAACATTCTTGATTGAAATGTGTTGCACTGGTAAACAGTCAGTTATGTTACGGGATAAGTTGAATTCAATTATGTTCTTGACTGATAAGTATCAAAAAAATCAGACCTGTTTTGATTTTGAAATGATGGCATGCTGGAGATTTTTCTTGTAAATTAAAACCATTTTATTTTGTTCTTATGTCATTACTTTTTTGACTTAAGATATTTAAATCATGTTGTATTTATTAAGTAGAATTATAATACTATAAAACAAAATGCATTTCCTTTTGAAATATTGCATTCCAGCTGAGTATTTTTCATCTCCTGATTCACAGCAGTAACAAAGGTACTTAACACATTCTTTGCCTCAATTCTCACCAGTAAAACAGGTTGTCCTTGGGACAACTGGGCTCCTGAGGTGGTAGATGGGGTCAGGGAGCATTATAGCCCCCCTGTAATCCAGGAGGAAGCGGTTAAAGACCTGATGAGGCACTTGGATCCTCACAAGTCTGCAGGACCAGATGTGATCCATCCTAGGGTGATGAGGGAGCTGGCAGATAAGCTTGCCAAGCCATCTCCATCATTTGTCATCAGTCCTGGCAAGGACCTGGACAGGTCCCAGATGACTGGAAGTTGGCCAGTGTGACTCCCATCCACAAGAGGGGCCAGAAGGAGAATTTGGGAAATTACAGAACTGTCAGCCTGACCTCAGTTCCCAGAAAAGTTATGGCGCAGATCATTTTGAGTGCAATCACATGACACCTACAGGATCGCCAAGGGATCAGATCCTGTCAGCATGGATTTAGGAGGGACAGGTCCTGCCTGATCAACTTGACCTCTTTTTATGACCAAGTGACCTGCTTGTTGTATGAGCAGAAGGCTGTGGATATAGTCTACCTGGACTTGAGCAAAGCCTTTGGCATCATCTCTTATATTCCTGAACAAGCTGCAAACCCTCAGCTTGGACAGGTGCGCTCCATGCTGGGTTAAGAACTGGCTGGATGGCTGAGCCCAGAGAGTGGTGATGAATGGTGCTGCATTCAATTGGTGGTTGGTCACTAGTGGTGTCCCTCAGGGATAAGTATTGGGCTCAGTTCTATTTAGTATCTTTACTGATGATCTGGATGAAGATACTGAGTCTACCATTAGCGAATTTGCAGATGATACCAAGCTGGTGGAGAGTGTTGATCTGCTGGAGGGCAGGAGAGCTCTGTAGCGGGACCTGGGCAAGCTGGAGAGATGGACTAAATCCAACAATATAAGATTTAACAGGTCTGAGTGCCAGGTCCTAGACTTTGGCCACAACAATCCCATGCAGTGCTACAGGCTGGGGACAGAGTGGCTGGAGAGCAGCCAGGTAGAAAGGGACCTGGGGGTGCTGGTTGACAGCTGACTGAACATGAGCCAGCAGTGTGCCCAGGTGACCAAGAAATTTAATGGCATCCTGTCTTGTATCAAGAAGAGTGTGGCCAGCATACACAGTCATTCTTCCCCTGTACTTAGCACTGGTGAGGCTGCACCTTGAGTTCTGTGTCCAGTTCTGGCATCTCAATTTGGAGAAGAAGAGGCTTGGGGGAGACCTTACTGCTCTCTATAAATATCTGAAAGGAGATTGTAGCCAGGTGGGGGTCAGTCTCTTCTCCCAAGGAACCAGTGACAGAACAAGAGGACACAGTCTCAAGCTACCCCAGGAGTAGTTTAGGGTGGAAGATGGGGAAAAATTCTTGGCAGAAAGAGTCACCATAGGAATGGGCTGCCCAGGGATGTGGTGGAGTCACTGTCCCTGGAATTCTTTACAAAAAGACTGGATATGGCACTTAGTGCCAGGGTTTAGTTGTTAAGATGGTGTTAGTTCATAGGTTGGACTTGATGATCTCAAAGGTCTTTTCTAACCTTGTTAATTCTGTGAAATGCTGACACTTCAGAATCTTCATCAGGACAAGAAACAGAGTTTCTGTCCAGCTTGTAGTCCAAATCTGCAATAACCCCTTCTGCAGGAAGGTAATAGCCAGATGATTCTTGCTTTTGTCGTTAGGTCTTGTTCTGAGCTCAGGAGCCATTTGGGACTGCATTTTAGGAACTGACTCTAGGATGCTGATTACTCTAATGCAAGGATAGGAATAGGAAGTGCTGTTCCCAAAAGGTTGGTAAACAAACAAGGGCCTTCTACAGATCCACAGAGTTAATGACGTAAATGCTGTAGGGCAGGTCCTGTTGGTTAACTTGTTTTTTGCAGGTTTTTTTAATTTTTTTTTTTCTTTTTGGGGTGGTTCTTTGCTGTCTGGGGTATGAAAGAGATACATAGTTGTACTACTAAAATTGTTTTAATCCTGGCAAACCCCAAAATGTTGCAATAAGACCCAGCCCAGGAAAGGGTGATGTGTGGTCAAAGTTCAGTGTTGACTGAAGGCTCATCTCACGCTATTAGCACACAAGCCTCTCCCAAAACTAACAGCTCTGTAAACAATCCACTTCTTCCTATGTTGTGGTAGGCAGGAGGACAGGTGGCTTTAGTGTAGTGAGAACTCAGGATATCAATTCTGATTCTGTGCATATTAGTACAGTGTGTTTGTGGGTTTAAATTGCTGGGCTTATCTGTTTTTGTTTTAGCTAGGTTTGTTCTTGTAGTGCAGAACAGACAAAAACCAATGCATCATTCAATGAGGTTCTCAATCTGAGAAATCCCACTGACTTCAATGAGATCGACCAGCTACTTAAAATTAAGTACACACCTTTCTTTCCAAGTCTTTCCAAGGCTAGGTTCTATGTTATTTAATAGGTTTATAAAGTTAATAGGCTGTAAGATCTCAGGAGTGATCTAGTCCTTCTCACTGTTCTAGGAGTGAAATAATACTCTGAGAATTCAGACCTACTTAAGCTGTTTGTCCTAGTGCTTTGTTAGATGGCTCTACTGATAACTTTTTGCTGTCTTTTTGTCCTGTTGTCTTTTGCTGTACTTCAAGCCTATTACTATTTGTTATATCTTCACTGAGCTGGAAGAGCAGCTCTTTGCTGATCTCTGTATATTTGATTATTGCTATTGTGCCTCCTGTTAAGGTTTTTTATGTGTTTCATACAAAAGAGCTTTTCTTGCTATGTTTAGTGGTTGTGTATAGACTGTAGTGTATGTGTGTGGCATAGGAAGTTTTCTGTGTAGTAAGTAAAGCTTTCCAAGGGGACTTCCTCCCCCCTCTCCCCTCCCTGTTTTCTTTTATTTTTTTTTTAATTATGGCCTAACCTGCTTGCAGTGAGGCAGGTTAACTTGGCATGGTGTTACGTGGTTCTGAGCTCTTGATCATCCAGCGTGGTGAACCTACTAGACCACAGTAAGCCCGTTTAGCCTGCATTTTATTTCCATAGAAATCTGTTTATGGGAGGGGATAATTGCTACTGCAATTTCTTCAGTTTGGAATCAGGATACGACTGTGGTGTACCTATTTATCTAAAAGCTGTGAAACATGCTTGTCATACTGCTTGGACACAGACAGCATGAATCACTGGCAGGACCAAAACATGAGCCTCTCAGGCTTGCTCATGGAAGCACATTTCTGAACTACAATGTTGGCTACTGATAGGAAAAGGTCATGGAAATATCTGATATATGTACCTTGGAATTGATCTCAGGTCAGGTTTTTTCAGGATTCTGCTGGAGCTTTTCCAAAGAGTGCAGTTCGACCTGGTCTGTCACTCTTTACTTCCCTGAGCACAAGAGCAGATCAATAACTATATGAGTTTTGGCATGCGTAGAGTATGGAAGAAATGAAATGGCCAACTGCCTCATTGTGGCAATGGTCTATTTTGCCAAGTTTAAATTTGCATGTGCAAAGGGATCAGCAGCTAGATTTTCAGACAACCAAAACATGTACGTATTTAGCAGTTGGTTTACTTGTAAATGTCAAACCAGAAACAGTTGCGTAAAGTCCCTTTCTAAGGAGTTGTTTTAAATTTGATGGGGTTTCCAGTTTGGTTGTTATTTTTTGGTTTTTTGGGTTTTTTTAAAGATAGACTTGTTGATAAGTAATATTGAACAGTCTTTGCCTCAAAATTCATATTTTGTTGCAGGAAATTTTGCAGTGAAGATTTTTAGATCTCTGCATTGGAGTGAATTAATTTATTGAGCAGGAAGAGCAGTGGAGAAGGTATTTGCACAAGTTGCAGAGATCAGAATCTGTGGTGCAAAAAATACTTGTAATATGGGCAAAGACAGTACCTTAAGTTTTCCTACTCTGTTCTGCCAAAGGGCTTTAGTCTTGGTCTGAAAACCATTTATTTCTTGTTCCATACTGAGTGCCCCTACTAGATTTTCAAAAGATGATACTAAATATGCCATATAAATTAATAAAACCAGGGTACAAACATGCATTTTAGAAATTCATCTACAGAGAATCCCTGCATGTTCACTGTTCGCATATTCGTGTATTCAGTTGGGCATGGTTGGATTTTCAGCAAGTTGTGCGACCGCATAAATGTGTGTAATGTCCAGGATCTCAGATTCCACAGCTGGGAGGCACCAAA
>WEKX01019081.1:0-116624 GCA_013390025.1 Pitta sordida
TCTGTAGGGGTAACTCATAGGGTGGCTATTTGATACATTTTGGTTTCACTTTTAGTGTGGCCTTTGAGAATAATGAGCTATCACGATATGGACTCACTATGACAACAATGAAGAATCACAGAATCACAGAATCACAGAATATTCTGAGTTGGAAGGGACCCACAAGGATCATCGAGTCCAACTCTTAACACTGTGTCCCTGGCGGAAGTGATCATTCCGCTGAGTGAAGATAACACAGTACAAGATGATGAGGCTTCTGATATTTTCTGAACTATTCTCAAAAGCAGCTGTTCACCTGTCCACATGCAAACCTTTCGCTGTTTCACATAATGTGCTCCATGACACTTGTTGAGACTGACTGTACTCTGCCATAAGACACAGCCCAGTAACCACTTGCTTAGCTGGGCAAATTAGGCTGAAATCTTTTGTTACGCTAACTGCAGTGGACTATTTTAAGTGAAAAAAACCCCCTCACACTATGCATGATTCCAAGACAGTTGGATGCAGTCAATTCATTCACAAAATGCTTTGTACAGTTCCTCTAAAATCCACTTTAGTACAGTGGTTAAGTGTCCCCACCTGGTGTGTGGGAGACGTGGGTTCGATTCCCACCAGGGAGACAGTGTTAAGAGTTGGACTCGATGATCCTTGTGGGTCCCTTCCGACTCAGAATATTCTATGATACTCTATGATACTCTATGGCCACCAGAGAAAGGCTGAAGGAATCCTGAGAACAGTCACTATTCACCTTCCTTGAGGATAATCAGGATTACATATTTTGGTTTTGTAGCTTAGTTGCCCTCTAACTAAGAGAATTCAAAGTGGTGAGGAAAGCATGCTTTGTGGAGGATAGGCTGGTGTAGAAAGTAGAAACAGTCTAATTCCAAGGGCAGCTTATCTGCCCCTGAACAGCTTAGCACGAAACATTGTCCTGTGCTCAAGAATTAATGCACAATCATATCTGAATTCAGCATTTAGAGAGTAAAATAGCCATTTGAAGTACTATTGCAGAGCCTTGCTCATAAAAACTGGATAATGCTTGACTATTCTGTATCTCTTCTGCAAATGCTGTGGAGGGATGTTAGGTCTAACTAGAAATGTGGAGACACAAGGCTTCCACTCTTGCTCAAAAAAAGTCATTTTATTACTGTTTCCTTATATAAGGAAGGACCAAGTTGAAAGACTTCTTTTCCTGTCTATCCAAATGAGAATTTTAAAAGTAAAAAAATAAATGAATGTAACAAGTCAAGAGCTACCTGTTTCTCCCGGAAATTTCTCGAATATGGAAATATGTTTTAATTTTTAACGTGTTCTCAAACTTAAAACTGCCTTAGACCTACCTACCAAGTCTAAGAAGAACTTAGCAAAAGAAGCAAAAGAACTACATTTCAGGCATAAGTACAAGAATGGAGAACTCATAGGACAATCCTTTCTTCATTTATGTATATCACATTCAGTCATGCAATATATTAACAATCCTTTCTTCTAACAACAAATTACAACATTCTAAGAGAAAACCACAAAAGAATGTTAAAGTGCATTTTCCAATTTGCAGATAATTGTCTTTAAGACAAGAGGTAGTAAAAACAAAAAAAAATTGCAGTATTATTAAACTATATATTAAACATATTCTGTGTAAACAAAGAATAAGCAGAATGCTGGAAATAAAAGTAACTAATTTTCCAATGAGTTGTATTACAGATTCTAATTCTAGAAACCTACAGGCTTTATCATGGCATAATCTGTCAGCTCAAGTTATGAAAATATGCTCTCGAAATACTTTCTGAGCTACAGTGGAGTTCAATAGCAAACAAGAGGAAGATATGCAGTCCTGATCCAATGGCAAACACGTTGGGGCAATTCAAACACTCAAGCGTGTTATTCCATTTCTGTGCTTACACATCGTTGGTTGAATATCCAGATTACTCTGATAACTTTTCCACACATGGGTGTTTTCTGCACAGCAAGCCCCAGTGAAACCAAAAGCACCTAGTAACCCAATATGGTATGATCTCCTTGTACACAAGACAAAAAGGTTTACATTCCTAGTTGCTCCCAAATGCTGGAATTCTTACTTTGTATGTATTTAATATATCAGGTAAGTAACCATAATCAAAGCTGATATGTCTCTCACATAAAAAATGTTGTGGGACTGAAACCTAACATTCTCTGGGATGGAAGTACTTGCTGCTGTAATCCCTCACTACTTCAGCATTCATCATTCATGGCTTCAATACAATGCAGGGTTTTTCCCCTTGTCTTTATGAATTTACTGTGTTTACTGTATTTACTGCTACTTCGCAAATTTCTTGGACAAAACCCCATCCTTAGACCTGACTGAGGTAGCTCAGAGAAACCCACAGCAAGCGAAGCAATCCAAATAGCACTCTGCTCCAGCTGCCCCCAGAGACATCCGAGGAGGCCCACGAAATACTCTCATCACTTGTGCACATGCACACATGCATAGGAAGGAGCACAGAGGCACTATGCTGGGTGAGGCAATACCTAGTAACCCTGTCAGAGAGACACAAGCCCCTGCCCTGGTCTCCCCAGGATGTCCCAGGGGACACTCAGCCCATGTTGAAGACTGACTGAGTCATTAGGAGGCCCAGATACCACTGGGGACCTGAGAAGAGGGTGGAAGCACATCCTAACTTGAATGAGTGTGTACATATGAGTTAACAACATAAACAAGATGTACTGAAGCATCTTCCCCACTAGACTACTGCCAAACCTACTGACCTCGCTACTTTTACAAGAAAGACACTGAGCTTTTAGAAAGACATATGCAACAAGAGATGGAGGCTGGAAAGAAGATTCAATTGGAAAGTAGGTCCTGTGGAGGAGGAGTTCTGAGCAAGGAAACCAAACTTCCAGCTTAGGTATACTTTCCATCCTGCGTTTCACTAAAACATTTCTACCATTCCCACTCTTTGCACCAAGACCTGAGAAGCCCACTGAATGTTGGCACTAATGAGAATTCATCCTTGATTTTAAAAGGCAATAACTGTGCTAGAGCTGAGAAAACAGCCTCTTCCCTTCTATGAATATAGAGGAGGTCAGGATAAAGAGTAAATGGGTTTATTTGTCTTAATTTCCCATTTCATTCTAATTACAATGAATTAGGATGAAAATGACAATGTTAAAAGAATGATGCTTGAATACATATGCAAGAAACAATGACACATTTTAAGGTTCAAATGGCAGCCCTTGATGACTGCAATTACAGTACTGAGGCAGCTTGTGCCATTTCCTATTAATGTGTTCAATTCCATAATACCCGAGACAGGAAATATTAGAATACTGAAAAAGAGAAGCTTGGGAATAAAGGCAATGGCTGAACTAAACAGTGTCAGGACAAAAGTTCAACTAGTGGACTGCAATCATTCACTGTGTTTGTTTTCTTCTCCTGGGTGGCCATGCAATGCCCCAGGAGACAGTTTAGGCCAGTGACAGTTCCTAAAACTCAGGGAAAGCAGGCCATCCTCAGCCACTGGAAAAGAGTTTAGATAAATGGACATGAGCCATACTGCATCGCTTGTCCTCAGGACCCATTTTATTTATGAGTTGGACAAAACCACAGGACATATTGATATAATAATTAAGTCGTGGCTAACGTAAGGGAGATTTCCAACTATACCCCACAGATACTGTTTTATGCAGCACCCTACGTTGCCGTTCAGCTCTACTCACCTGGCATCCCATGGAGTAGTGAGAGTCAGTGATACAGGTATCATTGTGACCACCATGTAGAGCACCCATGGAACATAGACTCTAAAAGTGGACCTTAAAATTATGTCTGCAAACATTTTAAAGAAATGTAGGATCAGATCCCTCCCTTTGGAAGGTCAACAGACACCCTCACATTGTTAGATTTGCAAAAAGCATGTACTGGGGTATAAAATAGGTGTGTCATGGAGCTGGATAGAGAAAATAAAAACCCTGGTGTTTCTCCTACTTCACACAGAGGGCAACTTAACTTGTTTACAGTCATCTTCTGAGCTACTACTTTCTTGAATATCTCTTTCTCTCTGGTCTTAGGGCTTTCTTCAAAAGTCTTCCAACCCATTTACTAAAGTCATAGCACTACATTTCAACATTTCAAGTGAAAATAAGGGTTAACATGTGCCAAACTTTGTATTTAAAGTCCTTGTCTTCAGCCTACTCTTTAGAGAAAATTACCACTTTTTTTTTTATGTTGAAGACTGACTGCTAGACAGACTCCAGTGATACTTGGCCTCACTGTAGTTGTGAAAACTGAAGTGAGCGAGGGTTTTTTGAGAGACTTGCTGAAGCCAGATGAGGACAAAATGTTTAAATGCCTAACTCCCACTTCTTGTAACAAAAAAAACCAAACTTCTTGATTTGGTCCAAAATAGCTAGATCTTGTTCATATTTTGTTTATCAGCCTGTTTAACGGTGTCTTACTATGCTGGTAGGTTTTCTGTTTTATATCTTGTAACAAAAAATAATGAATTGTAGCAGTCAGTGCTTTTCTTCCAAATAAAGAAAAAATAACCTTGTCTAATTTTAACCTTTACACTAAATGTCCTTTTGCAATAAACAGATCAACTGAGTTGTATTTTTTCAGATCTAAAAAACTGTGATTCTGCCAAATTCATCTTGCATTTAAACAATGCAAAAGAAGACTCAGTATATTCTATATACATGCACATTTGTAGTAGTTGCTATGAAATAAAACTGAAAGTCCTTTTTATAGTTAAATATTTGTTTTGGAAAGCACTACCACAAATGTCAGAAATTAAGTCATTACAACAATAAACTTGTTATGCAAACACTCTATGACCTGAACAATTTGGTTCAAACTTTCTAAAACATAAACCATTAAGCTTTTCTGTCCTTCCCTGTATCAGAGTCTGAATAGATTTTATTCATATGAGATACCATTAAGGAAATATGTTAATCCTGTATTTCTTTAACCTTGCTACCAGTTAAGGTTGCTCAAATCCTATTCCTTTGTTAATTTTTGATCCAAATCCCTTCTATATTTTTACCTTCTATTGTGAAAAATGGCCATTGTTTTGTAAGGAAATATACCCGATAGAAATTAATGATATGTTTTTTTCCATTCTACTCAATGAGTGGATGTCACTTTTAGAAATATTTTTCTGTATGAAATAACTTTTTCCAGAAATTTGAAAGCTCTTGTGACCAACTTGAAACTGAGAAATAGTTCCAATTTCTGAGTATGCTAGGGAAGCTTCCATTCTTTTTGACATCTGTGAAAATTAGGAATACCTCCAAATGGACAACCCCAGGGACTAAATAAAAGAGTATTTAATATTACATTGAAAAATCAGATTTGAAAGAGTACAATGAACATCAGAAGAGTAGAATAATCATCTCCCTCATGAAAAAAAAGTTTCCCGTTTGATGTAAGATAAGCCAATGTAACAACAATACTTTGTGTGAAATTTTCAGAAACATGTTCTAACCCATGGGTAGCTACTGCATTTTTGATGTCTGGTGTGGTTCTGGGATACAGCATTCAAAAGAGCTGTCAGCTGAAAGTGAATGCAGCTGGAGAAAGCTGGAATTCGAACTGAGGAATGGTGTGGGCTGGCTGCAAATTATAATGAAGGCCCACACAGTGTATAAGCTTTTTGCTGCCTGGACCAATAAAAGTCATGGTAGCTAAAGTAAAGGGAAAAAAATGTTTTTGTTTCAGTGGTATATAATGCCTCAACCTAAAATGGGAGCACGATGATGAAAGGCAGGAACACACTTCTCACAGCTGACGAGGGCTCAGAGCCAGCGAGTGCATCAAAAAGGGTGCACAGCTTCCAGCAGCCGAAACATTGGGCAATCCTAACCAACAATCCCATAGAGAGTGTTCTCTGGTGGCACTGTGACAGGCTTCTGGCTAGATTTACTGTCATTTGCCCAGCACCCGTATTAGCAGACAATTATCTGACATGTATGTATTTATAAACCAGAATCTCTGCTCGAACCCTATCAGAGCCAAGATTCACGTTTAAAGGGAAGCATTTTAAAAATATTTGAGAAAGCAACTATGTGGTCTTACCTTCTTATCCCACAAGATATAATTATGAAACAATGCTTCAAACATTTTTACAGGATTTATAAGTCACTTTTCTTATAATTTTCATATTATAAAGCTCTGCATACGGATACCTAAACCTCGTGTATTTATTTAACTTCAGTGGACTCACACATTGCTTCTTTCCTTTGGCCAACATGTGGATCGGCCAGGACAATGGCGTCTTTCAGATTCCATTAACATTACATAATTTATTCCAATAAAGTTTTAATTTTAGCTCACTGTATAATCAGCGTGTAGTATTTTAATTATTGTAGTTTTTAAGTTAGCCCCATAAATAGCATTCTCCACTGGATTGTATGGTGTGTTCATAAGACTGAAAAAAACATTCAAAGAAAGATAGGTTTGGTAAATTTATGACTACATGCTGTATTTTTGTTTTGCCTGACAGAGCTCCATGTCCTTATACTTCTGTTATGAACAAATAAAGACTTTCCCTTTCTTAGGGAAAAGAGTGAATTTGAAACAGGATTTAGTACAATATTACAGAGGGTTTATTTTAGCGATACAAAGAAATTGTGTGCTCTTCTAGAAAGCATCGATATGTTCTGCTTACAATTAGGAAGAATACATATTGTTCAGAAAAACACACAATGCATTTATATTTTCTAACAAGAAACCACAGCATCACATTAGAGAGCAACATTTGTTTTTGTGTCATAAACTGATCTGACTTAGTCTGAAACCAATAATGCCTGTGGTATCCGATTAATTGATAAAGCAAAATTAAAAAGTTATCAAGCCAGTGTATGGTTCTGGTATGCATTTCCATCCTAAAACTAAATGAACTCCCATTTTATGGAATCAGAACAAACTTAGTAAACACTAAATTTGTTGCATGGTTATGTGTCCTGAGGATCACATTTTTACATATTAACTTGTTTGGGAAGCTCCTTGCTTTACAACATACAAAAAGAATGCTTCTAAAATGTTTATTTTACTTGTCAAAACTTTGCTCAGGATTCACATTACATATATTTTGCACTAGGGAAACAACTAGTTTTGTACACTGTTGGTTATATATTTGTATCAACAGTTAACCAAAATTATTTTAGTAGCCTACAAAATACTTCTGTGGCTAGCCTCCCCATCACGATTTTGCACAATATTTTAAATTACTTACTTATGATAGAATGATCTTGTGCTTTTGCTGGCATGCTAGGATCTCCAGTCCTGCTTATTTAACCTTACCTCCACAGGATTGTTTACACTTTCAGAACCTGATTTCAATTTACTTTAATTTTCTCAGAGACTTTTGTATTTATAAAAGCTGAGCATCTAGTGACCTCTCTATTCCTGACATTTCCTTTACTCACCACTGTGAAAAAGAACAAAAACTCCAGTGTCCCATTTCTGTTCCAAAAAGCCTAAACTGCTTCCTTCAGTGGGTTGGTCCTTGTAATTGAAAATGGCAACCAGATGTTTACAGCACACACAAGCAATTTTCCTTGAGGCCTTTGGTCTTCATAATTGTTTGCTAAAGTTAGTTGAATTGCACGGAAACTTTTCTGAGGCTCTAACAGCGAGTTGGGGCTCCTCCTAACTTTACTCTGAGCAATTAAATTTTTTTTTAAAATTTAGAACTAATGTTACCTATTCCTGTTAATGTATTTCCACTCATTAAGGGAGGAAATTTGGTTCTATTAGTATGAATTTTTACGTGCCATCCCATGAAAACAATCCCTATTTCAAAAGAGCTTATTTGCTTTCTACCTTCTCAGAGCTGGCTTCAGCTCTATTTTGCAATAATAGAGCTGAATAATATTTTGCAATAATAGAGCTATTATGTAAAAACCGTTGATTTTGTGCTCTCTTCCCTTTTCCTCTCTCCTGTCAGGAGTATATTCTCACAGATTTTGGTTTTTTGAGAATATTTTGCAATTTAAGAAGATGCTGTAAACTACACATTGCTTGTTCCTCCAACCTCTGTGAGATATCACAGCTGATTCATACCTGAAATTGCTCCACCTGCACTAGAAATTACTTCAAGAAGCCTGTGAAACAATCTTGTTCCCCCACAAGGAGACTCACTACTCCCAATTAAATCTCTTTAACTAATATTTCAAGGTATCTAAGGTTGAATGCTCCACAGCTTCAGGGGATCCATTTGATTAATTCACGATCCTTAACTGCAAAATAGATTTCCTAATAACAACTTTGTTATTGCTGTAGTACATCATGTCCTGTTTTCTATAGGCATGATAAACAGATTGTTCTTTTTTCCTTAGCAGTAGACTTAGTCAATATTTTGTGTTAACAAGTACCTCTGTTCACCTAAATATACCACTCTTCACACTTATGAAGAAAGAGTATCCCTATATCATCATGTCTCTACCACCCTTTCACATTTTCACTTATTTTGCTGATACAGTACGCCTCAGAAAATGAAAACTGAATGTCTGACAGTCACCAGACATGGCCCTGGCAGTCTTGAAGACACACGGCAATAGCATTTTCTCTAATTAGCAACCCTGAGGAAACTATTACTGACTGCACTTAAGAAGCAGCACTTCTGCAAATTCCTACTGTGCTGCTGGCCAGATGTCAGCAATTAAGCTGATACTTCTCCCGTTTAGCCTCTAATCAAAAGTATGTACCATGAGGAGTTCTGAAGGTGACACAACATGCTAGAGGAATAACATAATGATACTGTGATATACAGCAAAGAGCATGCATTTTGTCCAAGTTCTGACAGTGGTTTACATAGTTTTTATTTAGGTTTCTCCACCTCTAATGCGGCAACATTTGCCTTTCTCCTAACCCAAACTGAACAGAGTCATACTGAACAGAGTAATTTTCTTTCCATGGAAAATGAACATTTTCTTTAAAAAGTAATTTCTCCAAAGGATACATAACAAACCAAAATAAACAATTAACAAAGACTGACGCAGAAAATTGCCTTTCAGGAAAATCAAAGGAGAATTTTCTATCCTCTGTCCCCAGCTCCTTCTTCAGGTATGCGGCATACAGAAAGAAAATGGAGAGGAATTTAGGAGTAATGATTGACAGAAAACTCAATATGAGCCAGCAGTGTGCCCAGGTGGCTAAGAAGGCCAATGGCATCCTGGCCTGTATTAGGAACCGTNCGTTCCAACTCAGAATAACCTGTGAACCTGTAAAACTTTACAGCTAGCATCATTCCACATCTGCGAATACCTGTGCTTGTTCTTGCAGCCTCTCACTCCCTGACTTTCCCCAGGCAGCAGCTTTTACAGAGAGTGACCACTGGGTACAAAGAAGCAACAGAACTCTCTACAGAGAGTCAAGGAGGGAGGCAGCAGAGGCTAAATCTTCCTAACAATATACTGTAATTCTCAAATCACCATATTACAGCAAAATGAGTTACGCCTGACCTTATTCATTTTGCTTTATCAGTGACTCCTTGCTATAATACCTGAGTAGTGCCACTTTAAATACCAGACAGACCTTTTGACCCCAAGTAAGGGCCAAGATCCACTCAGACTTACTCCCATGGGTCTGTAGTCTCACTCATCCCTTCCTGTTCCTAGTGCAGCTCCACCCAAGCACCACACCCACATCTGCAGAAAGCCTGATCATCAGCATAGTTAGTTCCTGGAAACAGGGCTTAGTTAACACAGCCAAGTACTTACACACAGCATGCTCTTAAAATGACAGAAAACAGAACAGAATTCAGTGTACATTTATAATGTCAGAAAAGAGGAAAAAAACTTCAGATCTAATATTCATTGCAATGGATGTAAATTTAAGGATATGTCTAGCATATGATCTCCACCTAACAATATCAGGTAAATTAATAGGACATGAACCAGGTATTGGTTTCAGTGCAAATTGATGGAAGAGCTAAAAATTGACCAAAGCTAAGATGGTTTCAATACTTATGGAACAATAAATCACAAAAAACCAACCCAACCCAAAGTAATATAGGTACTGTAGTAATCTTTCTAATGGCATGGCTTTTATCATCAATGGATTCACTCAAACTGCAAACAGAAGCCACAGTAAAGTTTAAACACAACTGTAATATTCTAAAAATAGGAAATTATCATGTAAAATCAATACTATGAAAGTGGTTTATGATTCTTCTTTTTAAAGTCCCTCATTACAATTGCAAAGGCTTCTACCAAATTACTAATATTCTGAGGGAGCAGAGACATATGACATTATGCTGCACTGAGTTTGCCAGCAGCCTGAATACATTTGCTTTTTTCCAAGGCCAAACTGACTGGCTATCACTGAGTTTATGCTGAATCTTCCATTCCAAGAGGTAGCAGCAACAACAGAACTTTGCAGGTTACTGCAGAATGAATTAAAACTGGCTGGACAGATTTGTAACATACAATTGCACATGGTTTTTTTTTATTCTGCAGTTTGCTGAGATTTGCTTAACTATTAGTAAAGATGAATAATTGAGAAATTAAGAAAATGGCTTTTAAGGGAGGGTGACCAATGACTAATGAGGTGGACACATTGAGCAAAGGACAAAAACTAATGCCTCCACAAAGAAAGGTACAAGTAGTTTTTCTTTGAAGATGTCATCTGGGCAAAGTATAGAATTCAGAAAAGGTTCAGGCACAGGCAGTAACTATGGAACATTATTTTTAGGGGGCAGAAATGCATTTTAGTGAAACAAATTTCTGAGATAAAACCTTCCTTTTAAAAAAATGAAAAAATTTTGGCAGAGCATCACAGAACTGTACGGATCCACAGATCTTGTTAATCTTTACTGTAGTAACAGAGCTGAGAGCTTCTCAGATGGGAAGGATGGAGAAGAAGGCAGAAAACTCTGGGAAATACATTTGGCAAGTTCTTCTCGGGTATTTGGCCCTCTAGGAAGATCTAAGGGTGCTCTAAAGCCAGGCAGCTCATCCCACTCTTCTCCATACAGCAACACAGCTCCTGTCCTGGGCTGAGGGAAGAAATCCCTGCAGCAGGGCAGACCTCCCAGGAGAAAGCCTGGAGCTGTGGAGCTTTCTCACTCCTTCTGATCCTTTTATTATTTTCCATGAGATTGTGACACCAGTTTCAGCACCCTCCAAGGCTGTGGCAGAGGCAGAGCTTTTCCCTAAGGCTATGCCTCTGTGAGCAGAGGTCCACATTTGAAAAAAGGAGGTGGAAGGAAGAAAGGAGCCCCACACAATCACACCTTTTTCTGCTTAGCTGGTAAACAAAACAAGAGTACCATTTGTAGATAATTTATGTTTTACTGCAGAACATATCTGAACGGATTTTTCATAGTAAATGCATAAAACACAGTCTCTTTGCCATGATTGGGGGGAAAAAAAAAGGGAAAAAAAAGGTATGCTTTTCCTTTTTAGCCAACTATTTCACAGTTACCAAAACCCAAAATGTTTAGGTTTTTCTGTAAGAAGTGAAAAATTTCTATGGAAGAAACTATTCCCCTGATGTTTTCTCTAGCAACAATGAACTCAACACAGTGCTGCAACCCAGGTGTGGAGTATCTTTCTGGAAGATCAATGTGCAGAGCTGTCACATTTGGGTTTTAAACAGGAGCAGAACTGGTCCCAAAATTCTTAGAGGGCCAGCACAAAAAAAGTTAGGAATGTTTCGTGGTGAATTTTTTTCCATATATGACTTCAGCTAGAGTCTTGGCTCTCAGCCATTCAAAACAAAAAATCCTTTCAAATTTAGAGTATACTTTGAAAGATACTTAAGTAAGCCAGACTGCACAAAAATAAAAGCACTGGCTAGAGCTGCTAAATAATACCACGTAAGAAGGAATGATTCTTTTTATAGATTTTTCACAACATTCAGGATCTATGTTTCTCAGTTCATTATCTATGTATTTTTAACTAAGGCTTCAAGGAGTATATTTTTAATAATTTATTACCTTCCTGCCAGGAAAATATTATGCCAAAGCTCAAAATACATTTCTCAAAAATAAGGAGTACTATCCTATACAGAACAGTAAAGCCCACCGTCTATTGGCAAAGAAAATTAACTTTGAATGTATTATGCTTAGCTGGAGGAAAAGATCATCGGTTTGGTGTGCAGACATGCTCTTTTACTTCTTGTTTTTAAAACATAACTTTAAAGCTAGGCACTTACATAACAGGGAATAGTTAAAAGCAGACTTATGTTGCCATGAAATGGAATTAGTAGTCTTATTTTTTGCCTTAAATTGGCAAGCATTTGACTCTTTTCCACAATCCAACATCTGCTGGAAGGTGGAGGATGTTCCTGGAAAATACCTAAAATCTTTTCTTTTTTTTTTTATTGCTGGAAAAATACTACAGGAAATACTTGTTCTAGCCTTTAGCAGTTAATCTGATTTCTACAGGGGAAATATTGGGAGTGTTAAAACCTGTATTGGAGAACTTCAATCTGAACTCATGACTGCAAGAAAATCTAGTATGGTCTTTTTTTATAGGTCACAACTGAACTTGGCATACTCGCTTCATTGGCCATTTGAAACAGAGGTATTTCTCAGAGATGGTGAACATGGTCCTAGGAGATTCCACCTTTTCTCTGCAGCCCATCTGACATTAGCAAAGTCTGCAGACATGCTGTGTCTTATCACTACTCAAGGCAAGAAAAGGCTAAAATGTGCCTATGAAACTAGACTAAAGTAAGAGTGAGGTGAAGAACATTTACTATTTCTTGGTACAACCTGGCAAAGGAAATTGCATGTACCTCATTTTCATGAAAGTTTCTTAAAGAAACCTGAAATTAGTGGTGGAATTTTGAGCAGTCTCAAGCATGTTAAGTAAAAACTACTTGGTTTGCTTAAAGCTCAAAGCAAACTGAGTTCTCTGGTTACCTCAAAAATGTACTTCAAGCCTGACTGATGCAAACAGCACTCCCTTCAGCATGAGAAATATCCAACCACACCATTTTTCTTCTGACAGAATGGTAGCCTGTGTATTTTTTCCAACGTCTTCCAGTTTCCAAATTGACTCGCAACAGAAGACCAAATTGAGAACACAGTTTCGTTCATAATCTAAAGTGTCCAAGAGCACTTAAACATGGTCAGCATGTACATAACTTGTGCCCAAAGCTCCTTTATCAAGCACAGTATAACTGTACACAATAAAGCTACAGTCCCTTGTGGAAGCGAGAAGGCTTCTTCAGTAGCCTGCTTTAACTGTGGATCAAATTTCAATAGGAACTAAGAACCAAGAGTAATCTACCTCAGATTCTGCAGGCAGTGTAAAATGTACATCTTCTGTATTGTGTTCCTTAGCAAGCTTACAGAACAATGAAAATATTACCAGAGGAAAAAAGTACCTTCATGGATACAGCTTTCCTTTAAGAGAGAAAGTGAAAAAGAACCAACTGTAACAGGTATGTGTTTTGTTATCACAGAATATTCTGAGTTGGAAGGGACCCACAAGGATCATCGCGTCCAACTCTTAAACACCATCACTGCCTCCCTGGCAGGAATCAAACCCCCAGTCTCCCGCATGAGAGATGGGGACACTATAAAATGTCCTGTTGAAAATCACTCAGTTATACTGATGAAGCTGGTATGAAAAATCATCAGGAACCAAACTGATGTGACTTAGTTGTCAAGACTATGACAAGCTACTCTGTTGCATTATTTTAAGGAAGTATATAACTAATGGAAGAATCACCTAATTGTGAAAAATCAGCTTCACAACTGAGAAGGGCTAAAATTTGACTTCTATCTTTACTTGTACCAGAGTTTACAAGCTTTACCTTTTTGGAAGAATGATGGATAAATGCTGCATTTATTGATCACATTTAGTAATTGATGAATTAAATCAATATATTTTTTCTTACTGTGATAAGGGCTCTCACGCCTGGGATCTTCCACCAGTCTCCTGTTTTCAAGGACTGTGACTGTATAGCCGTGTTTTGCCAGGATGCGCTGACAGAGCTGACGATCTGTTTCACGGTGAGCAGGAGGTGCATATAGAACTGCTCTTCTCGTATGGCTTCCAAAGTACTGGAAAATGGAGTCATCGATCTACAGCAAGCACAGTGCAAAGACAATTGTTGTAAGATAGGATACTCCTCAGAATCACAGAATCACAGAATATTATGAGTTGGAAGGGACCCACAAGGATCATCTAGTCCAACTCACCATCTAACACCTGTACAGAGACCGAGAGCACATCCCAGAGCGGTAACACAAACCTAGATCCCTCACAGTCTAGCAGGCCACTCCGAGCCGGAAGGGGCCCAGGATCATCCAGCCCTACACCCCCCAGCTAGACCATGTCACTAAGCTCCTCGTCCAGTCTTCTCAGCAGTATAAAATACAGTTGTTATTTTTTACTAAAATAAACTGGTATCTTACTGTGACAACATGGGAAATAGTTCTAGAACAACTAAAGATTCTCTTTATAAAAGGGACTTATGACCACATATTCCATTTTGTCTGCCTTTCCATTTTTTCCACCCTCATTTTGGACTCATACAGCAAAGGTTTGAAAGTTCAGGGCAGCACTCAAGGATATTTAGACCATGGTCTTCCCCTCATGGAAACACCTTTGCCTGAAATCTGGGCTGCTCTGTTGAGCTCGTAATGGTACATGCCAGCTGACTTTGACTGTGGCCCCCCCTGTGGGTCACCGTACAGAGAGAGGATTTGGTAAGCTGCAGGTAACACTATTCCAAGGAATGTGGGTTCTATGCAGATGGTAAGTGCAGGGGTCTAAGTTGCACTGTGCTACGTTACTATTAAGAAAAGTAAGAAGTGTACTGAGGTAAAAGCATGCACAAGAATCCTAAGCAGTACTAGAGATTACTGTGCTCTAGACAATTAAATATAACCTTGTCATACCTTTTTCCCTTGTAGTCCAACATGAGACAGCCCATAGGAGGATTTTGGCAGAGAGAATTTGATATAGGAGCAAGTGGAAAAGTGTCTCCAAATAAACCCAACTCATTGTCTTCCTGTATAGTGCCTAGTTACAATGACATCTAGAGAAAAGCCTTCATCTGTGTAATATCCTGGATCATGAACTTCTTGCAAGGAAGAATGGAAAAAAAGCACCCCAAAACCAGGGAGATAGTGTGAGCTTAACATTAAATTGTGAAATGGGCAAATTATTGGGCCATTGTCATCGGATCTTTGAGAAAGGGAAATATTTTATGTCTTACATGTGATAGGTTGACCCTGGGTGGATGAAAGGTAGCCACCAAGGCCACTCTATTATTCCCCTTGTCAACTGGGCTAGAGAAGAAAATACAGCAAAAGTCTTGTGGGTAGAGATCAGGACAAGGAGACATCACTCTGATTACAATTGTGGGCAAAACAGAATTGATTTGGGTAAATTGATTTAATTGATAATAAATGAAATTAGAGTAAGATAATGAGAAATAAAACCAAATCTTAAAACACTTTGCCCCCACCCCCTCCTTTCTTCCCAAGCTCAACTTTTTCCTGACAAGGAATGTGGGCTGTGGTCAATTCACCATATGTTGTCTCTGAAAATGTTTTGATATAAATAAATAAATATCTTTCAAGATGTGTCCAGTTGTTTATAGGCCTGTGATCTAGTGATAAGATCAGTCTTCTTGGCAGTCTGTTCCCTGAGTACGCAATGGAGTTTATGTTACGCTTGGCTGAAATGTAAGCTTCTCTTCAGCAGTGAGGAGCACAAACTATTCCAGAGCCCTAAGCTTCTACAGTTATACCCCTTCATTTGTGAGGAACAGGTCATGCCACAGGCCTCGCAAAAAGCCAACCTCACAAAGAAGTGCAGGTCATTAATATGCATGGAGGCCATGCCCATTGCTCCAACCCCTGGCACTCCGCAGTGCTGCGGACAATTTTCTGCTTCTCCCCTCGGGCTCTCTGAGCACAGGGGAGCAAAGGGAGCTGTTTCTGAGCCCCCTCTGACTCAGGACACACCCCTCCCCCCGAGAATCTGTGGGCTTCTCTGGGCTGCTGCGACCACGCACTCACAGCCCAAACCCCGTGCTGCTGCTCCCTCCCCCCGACCCCAGTGCTCATGCCCGGGCGTCCGGCGTGACGTCCTCGGCAGAGCAGAGGCACTGTGCATGCATCGGCTGAGCGCCTCCAGATAAAAGAAAAAAATTGTTCAAACCCAGGAACCTGGGAATTTTTTTTTATACAGGAGATGTTTGTGTACAGTGAATCCCCGCTGCATTGCGACCTCTCCATTATGACCCCACCCATTTGTGAGGAGAATTTCTCGCAGTTTTGCTTCAACCGTTTGCGCATTTCCCAGGCTGACGCATGCGCAATGCCTCTGCTCTGCCAAGGGGCGGTGCCAGAGCTCCCTGTGGGGTGGCGCTGGCCCAGCCCCACAGGGAGGGCCAGGAGTCATGCTGTCCCTGTTATTCTAAGCGCAGCTGGAGAACTGACCCCCCCCCAGGTGCGCGTTACTGTTTCCATGGCTACAGCTGGGAAGAGAAGTGCCCCAGGAAAGTGAGACTGGCCGCGGCGGCCAGCGGGACATGTTCACTCTGCTCCCGCAGCTGAACCCCCCATGCTGCGTGGCGCTGCCGGGCCAGCGCTAAGCACGGGGTCGGTGGCACGTGTCACGTGACTGGTGGCGCGGGGCTGGCGATGCGTGACCAGCGGTGCAGGACCGGTGCATGGCAGGCATGAGCACCAGGGCTGGGGAGGGGGCGGGAGCAGCAGTGCAGGGTTTGGGCTGCGAGCTCGCGCGGTCAGCAGCTGCGGAAGCAGCAGCANGCCCGGGCGTCCGGCGTGACGTCCTCGGCAGAGCAGAGGCACTGTGCATGCATCGGCTGAGCGCCTCCAGATAAAAGAAAAAAATTGTTCAAACCCAGGAACCTGGGAATTTTTTTTTATACAGGAGATGTTTGTGTACAGTGAATCCCCGCTGCATTGCGACCTCTCCATTATGACCCCACCCATTTGCGAGGAGAATTTCTCGCAGTTTTGCTTCAACCGTTTGCGCATTTCCCAGGCCGACGCATGCGCAATGCCTCTGCTCTGCCAAGGGGCGGTGCCAGAGCTCCCTGTGGGGTGGCGCTGGCCCAGCCCCACAGGGAGGGCCAGGAGTCATGCTGTCCCCGTTACTCTAAGCGCAGCTGGAGAACTGACCCCTCCCCAGGTGCGCGTTACTGTTTCCATGGCTACAGCTGGGAAGAGAAGTGCCCCAGGAAAGTGAGACTGGCCGCGGCGGCCAGCGGGACATGTTCACTCTGCTGCCGCAGCTGAACGCCCCATGCTGCGTGGCGCTGCCGGGCCAGCGCTAAGCACGGGGTCGGTGGCGCGTGTCACGTGACTGGTGGCGCGGGGCTGGCGATGCGTGACCAGCGGTGCAGGACCGGTGCATGGCAGGCATGAGCACCAGGGCTGGGGAGGGGGCGGGAGCAGCAGTGCAGGGTTTGGGCTGCGAGCTCGCGCGGTCAGCAGCTGCGGAAGCAGCAGCATGGCCAAAGAGAAATCTAGGGATTGTTGGGGAGGTCTCTTCAGACAGAGAGGGCACAGAAAGGCTTCCCTTTCCTCCCCTGTGCTGCAAAAGCCCCTAGGGAGGAGTCGAAGAGGCTCCCCAGGGCTCCTGATTGGCTGGGCGTGGAGCGAAGGGCGTGGCCTGCATGCATACTAATGACCTGCACATATTTGCGAGTTTGGCATTTCACGAGACCGCTGTCATGACCCATTTCTCTCAAGTGCAGGGGTATAACTGTGTATCTCCTCTGGGATGTCAGGGTGGGGGAGGGGAGGGAAGAGGAGAAAGGAGCTACAGATGANCTAGGGAGGAGTCGAAGAGGCTCCCCAGGGCTCCTGATTGGCTGGGCGTGGAGCGAAGGGCGTGGCCTGCATGCATACTAATGACCTGCACATATTTGCGAGTTTGGCATTTCACGAGACCGCTGTCATGACCCATTTCTCTCAAGTGCAGGGGTATAACTGTGTATCTCCTCTGGGATGTCAGGGTGGGGGAGGGGAGGGAAGAGGAGAAAGGAGCTACAGATGAGGCAGGCAGGGGCAGCAGTCAGAGCCAGAGAAGAGTCAGAGAAGGAGACTGCTCCCTCCCTCCTGCAGGCAGCCCGAGGTTGTCATGGGACCGTTGTCATGGCTGCCAAGCTGTGCAGCACCACTGAAACCAAGCTCGGGACCTAGTGCTAGTCCTGGAGGTGGGGGGAGGGTGGCAGCACTATGATCCTTCCCTTTGGAGCTGCCACCTCACTTTTACGTGTGCTCCTGCAGCACACACGTTTAAAGTGGAGTTTCAAAGCCTGTACTCCACACTGGGGCTTGCACCAGTGTCCCGAGGTTGGCTGCACAACAGCCTGGTCCTGTTGGCAAGGCAACGGTTGAGAGGCAACGGTTGCGAGGCAGCGCCTCCAGCATAGCTTGTAGATTCAAATGTTAATCAGGGACTTGTCTTAGTTAACACATGTTAAGAAAACCCAAGGAAGGTATATGTACAGTTTGTATACTGTAATGTTTTAACTCATTTACTGCACCAGTGGAGAAATGGAGCAGTGCAAGAACTTAAGAGGAAAAAAAAATTACAAGTACCAGTGCATCTGTCCCCCCGGGGACTGGCCAGGTGGGTCAGGGGTTATCTCCACTGCATTCCCTGCTGCAGCTCTGTGGCTGCCCCCCTGTGATCCTGTGATGTTTCGGCTACCCTCACTCAGACCAGGGTGGGCACTGGAGGGATGTGATATGGCTGTCTCGCTCGGAGCGGAGCGAGGTGGGCCGGATGCAGCGCAGATGCAGCACCAGCGAAACTGCTATGGCCGCCTTGCTCAGAGCACAGCAAGGTGGATGCAGTGCAGGAAGAGCAGTGCACCTGTGGTCCATGCAGCACAGCATGCAGGTTGATTTGAATATTCATTATTGTGTAATTTAAATATTCATGACTGTCCGCGCAGGCGCAGTGGCGAAATGGACCTCCCCAATCATGGAAAAATCACACTGCACAGTAGTGAAACTGCAATATGGGAAGCATGAAGTGGAGAGGGCTGACTGTATTTTCTAAATCTGCAACCCCAAACTAGTTTAGACACTGGGATATTCAAGTAAAGGTTTGATCAATTGCTGGCTGGAAAAAGCACAAGTAGTGGCGTGAAGTCATAGGAATTGCATTAGGTCACCAGCATTCCTGGTGTCCTGGCATTTTTGAAATACATTAATCAGGTTTCCAAGCACAGTGTTAGAGAGTATCAGATGGTCCTTCCCTACCACAGCACACGTCACTCTTTTTCCCCTCTGCCTTTGCCCCTCCCTCCCTCCCTCCTTTTATCTTCTCTCTCCTGTTCACTTGCGATGCCAGCAGCTGCTGCCAGCCCTTTCTCTCTGTTTCTCTCCCTCCCAGCTCCTAAATCTAGCCCTTCTCCCAACCCCCTTCTGTGCTCCCTCTGCTTCCTCTTCCAGGCAGTCCTATCAGATACTTCACAGTTTCCATTTCAGTTGCATCAGGGATGAAACCAAGAAGACAGAGACACCACTTGCTTCATTTTGTGAGAAAATCCCATTTTCCATCACATGTATTCTTCAGGGGCCAGTGCTGTGGGGTGAACTGAGAACATATGAGGAGAACAGAGGGGCTGCAGCACCAAGACGTATCCCTGTTCCCGTTTTACTGACAATTGTACAGCCCCTGCTCCCATCCCTCCCGGTGCAGCCTGGGTCCCGCTTTGGATGTCGTGCCACTTTATGTGCCCCCTCCTCCCTAACAGTTACCACACTTCTACTATGCTACGAAAACACACCTTTCTTCATGAAAGCAAAGCCTCCTGCAGTGTCATCCCTGAAGTATTTTGCTTCACACAAACATAAAGAGGTCCTGCCTCAAGCACCCAGCAGTGACTCCATTTCCCCTGTGGTCAACACTCCAAGGTCAGCACTCGCAGGGCTCCCCCAGCCTGGCCAGCGCCTGACAGCCTAGGCCTGCTGCAACAGGCCTTGGCCCTGGCTGCCAACAGGGCCAGAGGGACGAGTTGTCCTCAGTGAGGCACAAGGAACAGGAACCAATGAGCCCGGAGGAGTCCAGGAGGTCAGCCAGCCTACCCACAGCTGGGGAAGGAACCCTCCCTCCTGCCTCCATGTCAGCATGATGCAGACAGGATCTTCCCCAGATTTACAATACTCTAGTTTGGCAGTGACGAATATCCAACAGAACACTGATAGCAGCATTAAAAAAAAAAAAAAAAGGAAGTTGAGGCAGTGGCAGTGACCTGGGTCATATCAACAAAACACAAAGGGAAACGTATTTAGATCTTTGGGGCCCATGCAGCAGCCTACCAAGGCTCCCACAGGGTGCCTCCCATGGATGCTCAGAGGGTTTGTGACAGCCCTCAAAGGCAGAGAACCGCACTAGCTAACCCAGAGGGCTTTTCTGAATCCAGAGAGACATTGACTCCAGAGACACACAGAAGCCTCTCAGGCTGCGGGTGTCCAAAGCCTCCTGCCGCAGTGCTGGGAGGGACTCAGTGGAGACACACTTGTCTGCGTCCTGGCCTCGCCTCCCACCGCCCAGGCGCTGGATATATGAGGCACTTTTATCCACCAGCTTCCCAAAGAGCTGTGACAGGATCTCTGGGACGCAGAGACAATTCAGGGTCCTAAATTTAACAGCTTGACCTGATATCTAATCTGGTACTATTAAATAGTATCTCCATACCTTCTAGGGTACTTGCTTGAGATTCATGTGTAGTGTTGTCAAATCTATTTCCTCTGCCCTTTCTTTTCAGAGCTATTTGCAGTCCAGTTTACAAGATGCAGCATGTCCTCTGTTTTCTTGCCAAGTCAGTGAAATGTAGGGTTGTTAGCTACACAGATTTAAAAAAAAAATTCTGCCAACTACATGCCTGTGGCAAGTGATTTCATATACTTCTTTACAAAGCTCTATATAAAATGCTTTGCATTACCGGACATGCTGATCTAGTTACTACTGGATGTTTTTCAGAATTTCCAATATTATAGCAATAGCAGTCATGTTTATATATGTAAAGAGTCTGATGGTTTTCATAAAATGTTTCTCAATCATAAAAATGTGGTCTAGGCAGAGTTGGTATAAAAGAAGCCGAGTGCAATAGATGAAAATAGGCTGTTCACATATTTCCACATTTTATGGTTCTGATTTTTTGGGTATTCTGATGGATTTGTTGTGCAGCAGGCTTAGACAGAAAAAAAATGGATCCATAACATTTTGAAAATTTGAGAATAATTGGTAAGTGGTCAAATGTTTTCATGTCTAAACCATTTATTAGCTCTTCCTCAGTATGAAGACAAACTATTTGTTAGCAGGTCAGTTTATTACAGATTCAATATACCTTACGAAAAAGTGATTGGTAAAGAGCATCTGCAGCCCATGTCTTACCTAGGGAATGGTGTGTTTGTCCCCACAGAAATTAATGAGGCTTTACAACAAAGCTGAGATTTTCCATATGGTTTAGGATGAGGCCTATGTCAGCTTTGACATGATATACCTGTTTTTACAGCTTACAAAACAATGCACTTGGCAGAGTCACTGACCTCATTTTAGTGCAATTGGCTGTTATACAGATGATCCACAGCCTTCACAACTAGTCTAAAGAAACCATAATGGGTTGCAAAGTGAATATAAATGCATAAAAATTAATTTTGTAATTTTGTTTTCAGTTTGTAGAATAACATGAAAAACACAAAACCCAAATTGAGCTCCATTAAAATTACATTAAAAAAATTATCTTATCAAATATATATTCCTTTGATGTCTTAACAAGCAAGATAAATGCCCCAGTTTATATACATAATATGAAAGCTCAAGAATTATGTAACCATCCTTGTAAAACTGAAAATACCTGAGTTGCAATTCTTAGTTCTGTCTGTCTGCAAATTCCTCATAGCAAGTTCCTCAATTACTCTGTTAAAGAGAAAATGTTTTCATGTTTCCCTTGAAACCAGTATATCCAATTCTAGTGTATGAATGTATAAACATATAATTGATTCTATTAGTCTCTGAAACTTTCCCCTATTGTACAGAATTTCTGGGTAGTTCAAAAAATCTAGAATTTGGTCAGTAACTTAATCTTATGATATATAATTACTGTTTTTGTTTTGGCCAACAAGGAAACAGCAAAGATATTTCAAGTTGAGGAGAGAAAAACAGTTCCTTGGCAGTTTTTTCAGATTCCAGGAAGATTGCATAATTCTATAAATATTGATGCATTGTCTGTGCCTGGCAAAGAAGCAAATGCACAGTTTGATCTGTTGCCATAGAATTTCACTGACCATCACTTCAACTGCAGAAACAAAATTCTTCTTCCTAACATAATGGCCCAACTCATATCTGCCTAAGTTTCTTTCAGGAAGGAACTCAAAAACTGTGAATCATCTTTTCAGCTACCCAGTTCTGGTGGGATTAGCCCCTGTGCTTATTACGAGCAGCCACTCTTCACACCAAGCTAGCCAAGACTGTCAGAGTCTTGATCCAGTAGCTTCAACTAACTGCAGCTTACTTCAACCCCACTGCTTTCTGCAGGTACTGAGCTGCTGCAAAAGAGATACATGAGCCACGGTGCAAATCAAAAGGCATGAAAGGCAAGTGAGACAAAAATGCCACAAAAGAGAACCAGTCTTATATTCACAGGCAGTGAACAGCCTAAATTCAGATTTAAGCAGCAACTGAAGTTTGCATCTATCTTTGTTTCTAAACACTACCTAGCTGAGCAACATTTAAAAAAAGCCCTGTAAATGGGACTTTCAAAACTACCACACTGCGTCATATTAAATAGCATCAATAAGAAGAGTGATAATAAAACCTCAGCATGTGGTTATAATACCCCAAGTCATTAATTTACAGGGCTATGCAGATCTTCATTAACTCCAAATGTGACTTTTGAATTCCTTTTTTCTATTTCATAGAAGTTCATAGAAATAGTAAATTTTTCATACCACCTTAATATTTAAAATACACATAGCACCTGTATCAAAAAGTAAGAGAGAAGTTAATTTCCTGTTTTAGTTTCTGGAGAGTATTTAAATGTGTTGACTTCATGTTCGGTTGAATTTTCTAATCAGAAAGGACTGGGTTGTAGAATGAAATGTCTGGAATGTAATTCTGCTTCTAATTGTTTGTTGGATAAATACAGAACAAGCAATTAGATTATTGGCACTACTTTGATGGCTGTGTTCTGATGACTTCATAAATCCAAGAGCAAAACTGGAGTTATTTGCACAGTCATCACCAGCACTCTAAACTGAAAGTACAGAGCTATTTTATCAAAATGTCTTTGCTTTATGCTTGCATGTAGTTCGTGGTACCAACTGCCCTGTCTTGGGAACAGATAATGAGCCAATCCTACCATCTTATTAAAACAGCTGTTTTTGAAGAAGAAGCTCCAGAGAAGTATATGAGTGAGATTCTGCCTCTATTTCCCATTAGCTGCTGATGCATCCTTCCCAAAGTTCCCTTCCTGCAAAGTCTCCACCCTGCCTCTCTTTCCTGACTGTTACCACAATACCTTTGCCCTTTATCACCAAAATGTCTCTAGTTATCTCCTTAGTAAAAATAGCTGTTTCCTCAGTGCCTTTTGCATTTTACATTGAAAAGGAGAAAACAAATGTCTTGCTTTCATAGTGTGTAATGTGAATGTGGTATCATTCCAAGGAAACCAGTTGCTGATACTATACACTGTGTTGATTTCTTTCTAGTAACAAAGGTTCCATACTTGCAAAGTTCTTTGGAGAGTAGAAGACTTCTCATCCCCCTACTTATTCTATAAAATAAATATAATTTTTAAGATTAAATTTCCTTTAAAAATGTATCAAACCTTATTACGCAGAATGTAGTATTTTCTATCCAGAGCTCTCATCATGCTCAATTTCTGCATAATAGCAAAAATTATCCCATCTCATTCTATCATCCAGCTTCAATTCTCCTTTTCACATATTTACATTTCAAAAGTTCCCACTAGCTTTGTCTTCTTTTCCTTCCATTTACATTCTCATCTTCCTTTTTCTTCCCTTTCAGAAATCCTCTGTACACAATCTCTTCTGTGCCTTCTGAGATCACTGTTACTTTGCAGCTGTAGTTCCTTTTTCTCCCCTTCCATGTGCTTCCTTTCCTTATGCTTTCTTCCATGACACACTCCTCTCCTACCTCCTTTGATCTCTGTTTATTCTGTCCTTCAAAACCATCAGTAGGGGGAAAATAGCCATAAACATTTAGAGGGTGAAGTTCACCAGATTTTTAAAATGTCTGCATTAATTCATGATGAATTTTACATTAGATAGTAATTTCCATTGACTATGAAGTCCAGCTTTTTGCCTTTGACAAGATAGAGTGGAGCACTCAAGTAAAGAGAGGATAATTCCAATATAGGTGTCCAGAGTTCTACAGTTACAGTAACAATTTCTCAGCTTTGCAGTAATTTCTCTCCCAATTTTCAAATACAGATGCCTTGGCCACTAACCTATGCAAGATGTTCAACTGGATCCTCCTCTAGAACTTGGTTAAGATTAAACCATGATGTTTCTTCTTTTTTTTCCTCCTTTTTCTTCTTTTTCTACATGATGTCTTTGAGATATGGGCCACATCAAGCTGTAATTATCAGGGATCTTTATACTGTCCACTTCCATTAAATTATAACCTATCCTATCCTATCCTATCCATTCAGAATGAAGCCGTAAAAAGTCTTGTCTTATCCCTCCTCTTTGCTCATGTCATTATAGCTCCTCTTTTACACAAAACATAAGTTGTAGGTTAAGGGCATTGAAAGGAAGACAGCTTTTTTTTTCATCATACTTGTTATATTTCTTTTATTAGGATGCCAGCCTCACTCACTCATCAAAATCTCACGTAATAAGCTGCCTATCTTGTTTATTTTCTTTTTCTCAGCTGGCCTTAAGTGTCCAGGGGATGTGAAGCAAGAGTCTTGTGAGTATCCATGAAATAATCTTCTTCAAGGCCCATCTTAAAATTTAAAGATCTATTTTAGGGGTTTTTTTAATACATTGGCTATGACTGGAGATCTAATATACTGAACAAGTGACTATCACAGGACCACTAACTGTAAAAGGTGGTTAACCATTTCCTCCTCCTTTCACTCCAGCTGTGTAAGAAATAAAGAAAAAAGGGAATTTTGCTTTCCAGGACCAAACAGAAATTCTCCCTGCCAATATGGTGTACCAGGCTTTCAATTCCAACACGAATACACAATGTAATGGCTTGGGAAATGGGTCTTTCAAGAAACCAGGAAAAGTGCTTTTGGATCTTTTCTGACTGGGAAAGCAATTGAATCCCAAGTATCTACCCTCCTAAAAGGCAATACAGTCCATATACCTTCCTGCCAGCAGAGGCACTACATACATCTACCTGGGCAAAATGCATTGCCTTGCAAAAACTTCTCCTTACTATATATATTCACAAATGGTTCATAATGCAGGAGGTAAGACAGCCCTGCTAAATCTGCAGACAGCTAAATGTGACATCATTCTCTAATGCTTTTAATGCTGAAGATTCAGAAATAAGCCTTTTATTTTTCATGCTACAGATATTCATATTTAATTTTATACTAGAAAATTTTGACCTTTTTTCCTGTGAATTTAAAGCTATAGGACATGATCTGCAGCAGCTTTTACAACTTTTGTAATGTGTGATAGCTGAGAGGGGAGTACTATGAGCTCTCAGTTTTTTTAGGCTACGAATGAAATCTACATTTTTGCAACTTAAAAAAGACAGCTTGGACTATGTGCCACACAGGAAGGGCTCCATCCCAGAGCATCTTGGATATAGTTAAAAACACATTTACATATCAAATTGGAAATGTCCATCCACATGCTTCTTCTAGACTTGTCTGGAACTCTCCCTTCCAAAATGAAGTGAATGTTGATATCCATGCTGCACTGGCAAAGCTGCACTTTTCCTCACATCTCTCCCTTAACTTTCAAGAAGTGACTCATGAAAGATGCCAATTTTATTGTGTATTTGGTTGGGCGGGAGGTGGGGGTTTTGAGGCATTTAGTGCTATACATAGGCCGAATTAAGAAATTATCTTTGGAAGGGGATTTAGCTCCTGCAAATTAGAACAAAATTCGCACAGCCGGCTCAATACAATTCTGACTCTTTCTCTGAAGGAAGTATGAATGAAATCTGTCCCTACCCAGTCAAAGAAGAATCTGCAGTATGACAGGTGCTATTACTCAAAACATAAACACGGTCTGTTACTAAAGAATATTATCTCCAACAGGTCTCATTTTCCTTAAAAATTATTCATGAACTTTGATTTCATAATTTGATTCATGAAGTTACTTGAAGATTCTTTTTAATGAATTTAAATTTGCTTGCTGGACTATTTATAGAATGAAAATAGATATGTGACTAGTTAATTACAAATGTAAACAACTGTATTTTAAAGTATTTTTTCCATATTCATACATGAAGATTAGAACCAGAGCTTTAATGAAAAGTTGTTTTCAAACTAGCCACCATTGGTGAGCACGTGACGGTAAAATAAAACAGTTTAAAATTTCAACCCTGACATCTGTCTTAGATGTTACTGAGTACCTAATAAAATCAAGCCAGATAACAGTTCATCCATCTGAATAAGCAGTGAGGGAAAACACTCAGTTCAAGAACACATTTTCAAAGCTAAGTAGTAGAGATTTTTGGAGATGTTTGTCTTTTCTGTTCTCTGAGATTATTATTCAGCTCACACAACAAGAAGAATATTCTCTGGCAACAGAGCAACTTAGACTAACATCCCAACATGTGCAAGACATTTTGTTCATCATGCTTTAGAGGAAATGTTCAGGACGAATAGGGAGCCAGCTATGGGTGGTCTTCAGAACAGAACTTGAAGAGGAATGTGTTAGGGCAACACAGCTCTGGAAAACATACCTATAAGGGTTAACATACACACTTACATCTGTACTACAGATTCAGCATGTGCATCAGATAGTCACATCCAACTACGTATGCTGGAGAGGGGCAAGTACAGCATGTCGTAGAACCAAAAGCTTCCTTTTCATTTCAAACAGCTAGGATGCCACATTTCATGTCAATCTGCATTTTTTCTCAGGCAAATTGTGATAGAAGATTTTTTTCAGATATTTTCAGCCAAACAGCTTGCTAGCAAAGCTTTGCCATTTTTTCACTAGTTTTTACAGACTTTAAGTAGCCGAAGATATGAAATTTTCTTTGCCATTACAATAGATTTGAGTAAACAGAAGCGGATTGAACGTGGCAAAAGATGGAGCACAATGCAACCCACATATGTCAGCTGTGCTTCTTTCCCTTTAAATTGCAATTATTCATGTCATATTGCTGAACAAATCTGAACCTGGGTACCTAGTGTACTAAAAGGTCATTGAAATATAAAATTATGACAAATGCAGCATGGAGTAGATTTCTGCAACTCATAAGATAAAACTGACCTTCACAAGAAAAAAAAAATCAAGAGTTAAGGTTAAGGAGTTCATGGCACAGTTATCTCACATATCTGCTTTTGACTGTTGCAGAAGATGCACTTTACAACTGCTCTCCTAAAATCAATATTGCTGACCTTTTAGACTGTGAACTCTGTCTAACCAAAGAAGTATCCTTGTACTTTTTTTTTTTTAATATTTGAACTGCTTTATGTGGATGCTGTCCATAATCTGTGAGGTCACAAATTGTTTATAGACCTGCTACAGTTGTATATAAAATGATAGCATAATGATAATTTCATAGTGTGATATCTGCTACACTGTTAGCAGCTCCTCTGTATAACTGAAGGAAATCTGAAACATTTGTGCTAGTGCTAATCACAGATTCCAAAGTAAAAATGACTGTCTCAGCCTGGACCATCTAACAAACTACATTTTCCAACAAAAATAACAGTGTGTGCATTTGTTAGGTTTTAACACACATCCTTAGGAACCCTATACAAAATAAACATGGGGTCAGGTAACCTAAGGACAAAGTAAAGTTTGTGAGACAAAGATTCCAAAGTATATAGTGTGATTTGAAAATACAAAAAATGTTCTTTTATTTCTCAAATGCAGTTAAATCCAGCTTACCAGCGGAATCCCATTAAAGTTCAAAGCCGACGAGCAGATAACTTTAACACAGGGCAGCTGTAGTCCCAGCGCCAATTAACAACCTCAGCCCACTTTCATGAAACCTGGCTGGCTCCTGATTTATGTGCCTGAATTGTAAAGCCTCTAAACTAATTTCCAAAGCCAAAATAAAGTATGGTCTGCGCAGCAAACTGAAATCTCACTGGAGTCACAGAGCAATGCCATGTTTCAACCAAAGATTTCAGGATTCCTGTGTTAATAACAGCACACTGAGAAGCTGGTAGTGGGAATGTGCTTGCGCATATGCTGCTGTCATTAGATCACTCATTTGTTTGTATACAGATCCCAGACTTCCAAGCTTAGGCTAATTTTAGCTGGACTCAGATGATCCTGCCAGACTTGCTATCGCTCCTTTTGCTAATTATTGCTCAGCAATCTGCTCCAGCTGACTTACCTTTTTCACTGTCTGTGTATTATTTCCAGTGAGGAAGCAGTGAGTGGTGCTTGGAGAGATCTCCTTGTATCTTCCTTGCTGTGTTTTCGTCAGTTTGTTGGGTGTAATCCCATTAACAACTGTCGAAAGGATGTTGCTGGTCATGAGAGGAGTCAGGGTTTGGCAAAAGAGAAAAATGGCCACCACTATGGCCAGAAGGAAGGGACGAGGGCGACAAAGCCTGCGGCACCTGGGGACTTGCCCACAAACCATGGCCTCTTTGCCGTCCTCACTTCACCCTTTGCCGCATTCCAGATGTAGTCCAAGGAGCCACGTCTCTCCACGATAGAAAAAGTTAAAGGTACACTTTATCCAAAACTAGAATGAGTTTTCCTATTTCTACTGCTGAGTGTTTTCCTGGTGCCAGGCAAGAGTTCATGGGTTCTAGAGGAGCTCAGGCTTGGGGAGCACCTTCCCATGGGGGTACTGGAAAAACCTGTGAAAAAACAGCAAGTGAGCAGCAGCAAACAGCAGCATAAGGCATCCTGCAAGGAGCTGTGGTGAGCTATTCCACACCCTGCTCTTGGGAGAGCAGACTTGCCAGCAGACTGGTGAGGAGCAGAAATCTTCACTCCCTTTGCAGAAGGAACTACTCAGCCATACAACAGTATCCAAGAAAGCAAGAGGTTAAAGCTTAACACATCCTGTCTACAGTTGAAAAAGTAAGAGAGTGTACCAACTTTGCAAACAATCATTTGCTGTTTTTTCTCTCTTGCATTCTCAATTCCCACTTTGTTTTTAGTTTCCTTCATTCCAGTCCTTTTAAATTTCCTCCTTCCTGTCAGCATGCACAGCTTTCTCTCTAAAAGTGATAATTTATCTGAAAACTGACAGACTATCAAGATTTCATTTGCATTTGTTTTGTCCAGATTGAAAGTTCAAAGTTAGGTTTACTTACTTGCTTCTTACGCTGTTTGAAGTTTTCCGTTCTCCTCTAATGGGCTGCTTATTAAAAACACTTGGAACAACTCTGGCTCATGATCCCAGCTCGTCTCACACACTCAGGAGGCAGGCACACGCACATACACACGCCATCTGAAGCCAGTTGGACCACAGACTTCATATAAATAAAGGCTGGATTGCTCAGAGGGTGGAGCTAAACTGGGTCTGCTCAATGCATGCACAGGACTTGGAGACACTGCCTGAGGTCTGAATGGCGAACAAGAGGTGTCCCTGCTTATGCTGCATTCCTTGAAGCCACCATCACTCCAATTTTTAGAAAACTGCTGTTACAGTGATTAGCCTAATTGAAACAATATTAATATCTTGCAGGGGGCAGCATCTGCAATATTTTAATCCAGATTAACAAAAAATGCTGTAAAATAAGCAGATTTACCTGGACATAAGTGTCACTGACAAAACAGTTGTCAGTAAATTTCCGTAGTAGATATAATATCTCATAGCAGTATATAAATAAAACTTCTTACTGATGTCAAAGAGGAAAAGAAAGGAGGTCAGACAAAAATACTCCAATGAAAGCATTTAGTATCTAAGCCACAGAAGGTCTTAGTTACTACTTCCCCCTGGTGACTCAGGACAGAGACTAGACAGATGGGAGCAGTTGACAAGCTCTGATACCATTATAGACCAGAACTTCTAATATAATCAAGTTCTTTTTGATAAAAATAAGTCATCTATTTTACCCTCCATCCTTAGTTCATGATTTTTGAAAAGGAAGTTCTTCCTACACTGCTTCATATATAAGAAAAGAGTGCTGTTACATTAACTTCGAGGCAATCTACAGTTTAACAGCTGCAGCAGCATTAACAAGTTAGAGACCTATATACAGCAAGGAAGGGTAGGGGATATGTTGTTTCAACTGCTGGTTTTTATTCAGCTTTTAAATCCTTTTCTTTTTTGCAAACTAAACCTATCAATTTGAACAAAGAGAACACCTTGCACAGGACCTCAGCTGTTACATGCACTGCATTTTATAGAATCATAGAATATGCTGAGTTGGAAGGAATCCCATAAGGATCACCAAGTACAACCCCTAGCCATGCTGACTCATATTCAACTTGCTGTCACTAGGATCCTCAGGTCTCTTTCCGTGCCACTGCTTTCCAGCATCTCACTCCGTAAGCTGTATGAACATCCAGAGTTTCCCCATCCCAGGTGCAAAATCCAGCACTTTCCCTTGTTGAACTTCCTATGGTTGGTGATTGCCCAGTCCTCCAGTTTGTTTCTGTCTGGTCTGTAGTTGTCTAAATTAGACTTCTGGGTTATCTGAGCAGGAAAAAAGTACTCCAACTGCCTGTACCCTCCCATGATATATGCTTGCCAATCACAGTGAAACTCCCATCTGTGCTCTTTGGAGAAATGCTGCTCGTGCTCCCGTCTTCCCAACACACCAGTTCAGATCCTCAGGGCCTGCTCCAGCCAGCTTCTAGCAAGTCAACAAACTTGGCTAGCAGGCATTGTAAAACCATAGGTGCTCCCTGCAGCTCTCTGTGTGATAGGTCTCCGCCATCCAATGGAGAGGGGTACTCAGAGAGCTGGTACACTAAAAGGGGGATTGCAGAGGTACTACCGCCAGCCAGCCTGGGGGCTACAGTAACCCCGTCAAAAGAAGAGAATAGAGAGTTGCTTTATGGTATAAAATGTTGGTTTTGGCATGCTCTGATTTCTAGGACCACAACTGCCAGCTGTTTGGGTGGCATTTGCATGGTTGTCAGCTTTTCCCAAATTTGTAGTGAGAGTATTTTAGTCAGATCATTATGTGTCCTTGCTAGAAGATGATTACAACTAATTTATAAAGATTTGTATTAATGGTCACATGTAGAGATCATACCCCCTTGGAGAATCCCACGCTGGAACAAAGTACAGCCGGCCCTCTTCCACTTTGTGCCCCCCATATTGTGGCTTCAGATCTTAGCGGCATGATTTTTCAGCGATGAAGGAGGCCCCTTTTCGCAACTGTGCATGCAGGTCCTGGCAACATGAATATTCAATTAGGCAGTCATGAATATTCAAATCAACCCCCACACCATGCTGCACGGACCACAGGCACACTGCTCTGCCTCTCCGCTCTGGGCTGCGCTGGCCCCGCTCCTCTCCCTTTGGCTCTGCTCTGGGCCACCCCACCTCCCACCCTCCCCTCTAGGCTGATCTAGGCCGACCCCCTCCCCGCCCTCCCCTCAGGGCTGCGCCGTCTCCCCCCACTACCCTAAGGGCCGCTCAGGGCTGCCGGGACAGCAACGCGGGCGGCTCCCTGCACCAGTGTCCCTGGTCAAGAAGAAAAGGGGTTTTTCCCAGTGTGGGGTGGCTGCAAGCACTGGGAAGCGCCGACACAAACATCAATACACAGCACGGCAGTGCCAAAACAGCACCAAAGCGCAGGGGGGTGCCGTGTGAGGGTGTGGGGCAAATTTGCATATTAATGAGCTGCCAATCAACACAGAAGGCAGGCTTTGCGGGACCCGAGTAAGACCACAGTCCCGTGGTATAGGAGACCCAACTGTAATCCTCTCTGTCTTCACCACCTTCTCCTTTAGTTACCTTCAGCACAGCAAGTAATCGTGCTGTCCCTCTAGTCCAACATTGTTTTCTGCTTTCAAGTGCTTAAGTGGGGTCTTTATTCTCACATTGTCCGCAATGCTTCAGAGTCAATTCATTCTTCCTGTAACCCCAAAATCATTCATGGGTCCCAAGTCTTCAGGATAAGTGAGCAACAGATGAAGGGATATCAGCAGAGGACAGGTAGATTCCTGCCTCCTGTATACTCCTGGGAGCCAGTCTTCTGTCCATCTGTTTTTCCCAGATGTTCCAAGGAGTAAGATGAATTTTCCTCTATGTTTTGTGGTTCCTTTTCATGTCAGCAGCATGGAACACACATTTCTAAAGCTGTAAATACTTTTCTCTATTACAGCTAGAGTGCAATGGATGTGATTCTTGTTACCTTTTGAATGAGGCTTCAAACTTATCTGGGCTTATATATCTACTGAATTATTTGGTCACATTCTGACACTTCAAGAAATTAATTCAGGACTATTGCATATGGAGACTAGTTCCCCTGGCATTGAGTAGTCACAGGATCACAGGATATTCCGAGTTGGAAGGGACCCACAAGAATCATCTAGTCCAACTCCCGAGCAAACACCCACACAGTCACTTAGGAAAAGGATAGAAGTGGTTGAAATGTCAGACTTCTTGGGTCTCAAATTCATGACAAAGATTCTTCAGTGCATAATATTCTAATAAGTATTGTTAAGATCAGAAAAATCCAGTTGAATATTTATACTCACAGGTATATGTGCATATTTCAGAATTGCTAGCAGGAAAATGTAAAAATCTCCTTCTAACACAGAAAACAAATTTACAATTGATATCCTATTTGGGATTACCATTCCTATTTCTTTCAGTGGCTGCTCCCATTGCATGAAGCTCTTTAGTCTTCTTACCTCTTCCTACTCCTCCCACTCACTTAGGATTGCTTGTCTGGCTGCTTGCTTCAGCAGCCAGTTGCTGTCCTGTCTGGCACGAGGCAAGGTTGTCCGGGGATCACTTCTGCAAAATCAGCAAGCCATGGCTGTCAAGAGTGATCTCCAGGGCTTGTAGCCAGAATTCCAGTTCCATCTGCATTGTCTGGTATAAACTGTAAGTGTTTAAAACTACTCTGATGGGGAAAATGTGAGAGGAAAGTCACAAGACTTGCTAAAAATGGCCTGGGATTTGAAATGACTTAGCCAAGGTGTGATGCAGGCATGTAATGTTCATCACTCATCATCTCACTGGGGTTTTAAGCAACTCGGCTCATACACACAGAGCTTCCATTTTACATGAGTCTCCATGTTTATTCAGTGGTGACAGCTAGTGACCACTGAAAAATCATTTCCATGGTCTAAGTAGTGACCTGGACACATAATTGACAGGAGCAAGGAGAAAATACTAGGCACATAAGTTAACAGGAATTGAAGGCCAGCTGAATAGATCAGTTTTATTTGTGCTTAACTTCACTTGGAGATCCATTAAACGTAAATAATTTTGCCACTATGCATAAAATTAAGTCCACATATAAGTGCTTGTAAGATCAGGTCTTGATATAAGAAAAACATTTAGCATCAATAACTTCAACATAGAAAGGCTGCCAAAAAAAACATTTCTTTTCACAATTGCTTTTCTGGAGAAAGTTTCAAATTTCAAAGCATAGTATCCTAGCAACCATTTCAGTGACAAATGAGATAACGATAAAAAATAAGCTCAAACTGAAAATTTCTAAATTAACTAATACTCTAGTGCTTGTAATCATGTCTATCATCTTCACAGTGCAAACCTATATGCAATTTTCACTGTTTATGGTTAATCTGTTAATTTCTTTTTTATTTTCTAGCATACTAAAAATTGTGCCAAGGGCCATAAATTCTCACTAACTTCAAAAATCAGTAAAAAGTTTCAGAAAGAATAGGCATCAATAGTACTGTAAATATTCAAGCAAAGCATCTGTGCTGGAGAAAGCCTGGTCAGCTGCACCCTCCATGATTTTTTCCTTCACCCGAAACTCAGCACAGATTGCAATTAGATTTGCAGTGTCTTCAATACCGTGTGTGGAGCCACTATAAGCAGTAAATGGGGAAAACTGGCAGAAAGTGAAGAAAATAGGAAAAATACATGATTGCTGATGCCCCTCGGGACACGGTTGGCCCTCCTGGCTGCGAGGGCACTGCTGACTCATATTCAACTTGCCATCAACTAGGACCCCCAGGTCTCTTTCCACAGCACTGCCTTCCAGCATCTCATTCCCTAGTCCGTACGAACAGCCAGGGTTACCCCACCCCCACTGCAGAACCTGGCACTTTCCCTTATTGAACTTCCCATGGTTGGTGATTTTGCAGTCATCTAATTTATCAATGTCTCTCTGAAGGTACTGCAAATCCTTGGAAAATGAGACACTTGATGTTAATGGGAGATGAGTTTTAGGGGAGACTCCTTTTTGGTTTTGCGCTTCATTATTTTTCAATGTAATTGAATTGGGATTCTTTTAAGAACTTAAAATTAACTGGATATCACAAAAGCTCCCATGAGAAGGAGACAGGGCAAGAGGAACAACAAGTGGTAGGTATATCGGTTTGAAGACTACTGCAAAGAGAAGGATTGATCCCTCAGCCAGGCCTCCAGGGTGAAAGTGGTGGGTATCCTAAATAGCTGCCTCTGCAGTGGGAATATATGATGCTTGCAGGCTGGCCGTGGAGTTGTTTGAACAAGAGCAACAAATATGAAAGAAAGGATCAGTCTTTAAGGGCATTTTGCAGAGGGAAAAGAAGCATTTAAAACCTTTTTAATTCTAATGTTTAGCATTCAACATTACTTTCTGTTTCAATAAACTCCAAATATAGAGCTACCATAGTCCTCCAGGTCCTGTTAAAAGGTCTTTCTTTCCTCTTCTTCTGTGGGAACTAAACTATTTCATTGACATGTTCGCTTTCTACTTTAGCCTGGCCTCATTATGTAAGTAGCCAAAACTAGTGGTGTGTTCTTTTTTCTGCACCATAAGTGGACCCAAAACAGACCAAAAAATGAGAAAATACAAGGTCACAAGAAAATTCACAAAAGTCATCCCCAAACACGATTTCTTTACAGTTTCCATAAACACTCATCTTCCAATTCACCCCCTAAATTCCTTGAACTGTGTTTTATTCTGTCCCCTTACCTTTGGCTCACTTTGTTGCTCTTCACTTTATTTCACATCCATTCACACTTTCACTTTCCTTTCTTTCTTTAGCAAAGCGTTTGTTTTGCTGAGACCCCTCATAGACTTTTCAATGGCTGTCCCAATATTTTCTAGGCTTAGTGGTACAATGATGCTCCTTGGCAGCAAGGAAACAAATGAAAGTCTCATACAAACCAACAAATAGTGTCACCTATTGTGTGCATGTAAAACAACAGTGTAATGCTCTCAGGTACCAACAGCTGTTCGTGCTATTCACTAGATCACTTAGCCTGTGCTGGTGCGGATGGTGTGCCTGACACCAGCAGGCTTGGCAAACGAGCTCCGTAGTTTTGGACCAAGTTTTCTGGGTGCTAATAATTTCAGACATTTTGGTCATTTAATTTTTGGTAGCCCCAATACAGTAAATATACATGCAGACATAAAACTTAAGCCTCATCATGGCCTCCACTGATTTCAGAGGATGAGTTCATACATGCAGATGTTTCAGGCACAAGGGAACAAGAACTTGATTTCTTCATATTAAAAGGATTTGTACTTATGGAGATTTGTTTAACAGACCTCTTATGTTAGCAGGAAGAGTTTTAAGACAACCATAGTACATGGAAATGTTGACTAAATCCTTGCCTGTGCCTCTCAAAGCACCCATAGATTTAATGAGCTCCATCAAGGCCAGACATTATTGTTGCATTCTTATGGTCCTGCCAGAATATATTATAAGCCAGTACAGGAATGTGCCACCCAGGGCACTTCACATATTAGGTGCACCTATATGAGAAATTATTGTACAAGTGAATAGAACACGTGAAGATGCAAGACATGCTATTTTTTGTTCTTATGGATAGGCAGAAAAAAATAACAGTATATTTCTGAGCTTATCGACCTGATTTTAACTGCACAGCTTCTCTCATGAGTCCAGGTGCTGCAGCATGATTGCTGCAGAACAAGATATGTAGCAGCAACCCCTGTGGCACAGAAGTTACTTTAGAAATACCCTTAAGTAATTACATTATATTACATTATATCTTTTAAGCACTGACTTTCGGCAACCTACTCCGTATGATATTTCTAAAAGTAAAGCTGAAAATCAGATTTGACAATTTTTATATCTTACAAAAGCAAGGTGACTGGAATAAATAGAGTGAAGGAGGCCACACAGAATGTCTCCATTGGAGCTGGCACGAGGTCTGATGAGTTCTTTTTGTCCTGCCCCATGCAGAGTCACTACGCTGCCTCTTAGCTTTGCCATGTTGGACTGCATAACTTGCGTGAAACATGCTTGATGGCTATTACATTGGGCTGGAAAGCTGAAACTGGGGAAAGACATCATGCTGAACTGCTGTGATATGGCTGCGAGGAAGCTGGGTGATCTTGACCCAGACACTGTCAGTGGGTGATCTTGACCACTTTGATTAAAGAGGTCATGTGTAAAACTAGCATTCCAGACAAGGGTCTGTTGACAAAGCAAGGATTAAGGAAGATATTTCTCAGCTTTGAGAGATCTAAAATGTTTTGCTGTGATTTTTCTATATTTCATACACACTTGGAATTGCCATGGGGGGCTGAGAGTGATTTGAAGCATTTTTGTTCATTGGTAGATCACTGGGTTGTTTGGGTCTTTCTCTTTTGTGAGTTGTTTTGTTATATTTTTTAATTATGGATGTATGTTCTATGACTAGGGGCAGATGTAGATGTACTTAGGATTGCATTTTGAAAAAATTAAAATATAACCAAAACATAACCAAATACAGTAAGCAGTAGCTGAATAACCGCCTAAAAATTTTTTTAATCAATCACTATTTCCATAAATAGCTACATTTTCATACACTTTTAAAATTAAAGCACATTAAAGAGTCTCTTTGCTTTGGAAAATCATGTCAATCCAGGTAGTGTCAACACATAAAATTAATAATATATATATAATTTGCTTGGTTTAAAACAGTCTTTAGAAAGAGAATTACAGAGAATTTTGGGGATTGATTTAAAATCATACCTTAATTAGCAAAATACAAGATCAGATTACAGTGCTGAAATAATTTGGAACAATATATTTAGATAATTTCCTCATGAGTTTAAATATGACTGCTTAAGATTCAAGCAATAGGGAAGAGGAAAACTTAGAATATTCTCTATTACAAAGTTTGTCAACCTCCAGAGAGAGACATTCCCAATACATTCCTTTCACCCTCCTAACAGAAATCTTTAAGTAAATAGTAGGTGAGTGTTTAGAAAGCATTTTCAAAGTGAAAAGTACTTCAGCACTGGCAAATCTTGAACATTAATACAGATACTAGCCAAAACACCTTAAAGTTGGATTTCCTTTATTTTATGCTTTGGAGAATCATCTTTAGTTTTCCTGTCCAGGGCTAAAATTTCACTGAGATGTTTGCCCAGTGTGTATTTTAGATTGTATTTATGTCTTACAACAGCAACCAACAAGGTTATAGAAGAGAGGGGCAGAACAGTTCTGATGTAATTAACACTTTCAAAGGTAATCAGCATTCTGAAATCAGTACTTCTGTGTGCAAAAGCATTCTTAAGTCAGTGTTTAAGAAAATTTCTGCTCTGCATTAAAATGATCAGCAAATCATTTTAATTTTTGAGGGTAATTTTAAAATAGCTTCTAGCTTAACTTTTGGTTATTCCTCTGTTTCACAGCCTTTCCAAATGCATTAGGCTGTCAGCAAGATCCCTGGGAAATGTATGAGATACCTTCAGAGATTAAAATAAGAGAACTGTTTCCTTTTCCAGACCTGACTACAGAGCACATGTTTTTATTGACAGTTCATTCCACTATTGACTAACCCATCCATCTATATAAGGTGCTATCTTTAAAAACCAGAGATTAATTTAGTCCCAAATAACACGACAGAGAGAATAAACACACTTCTACATTATTTAAGTAAAGAATACCATATGCAAATGAATTTGTCACAGAAGAAATACTCCAGCTTGTTGTCTTTTCAGGCAAGCTAAATAATTTTTAAATTTGATAAGCACTTACTTTTACACCACCCCTCCAGCCCCTCAGTAACAATGTAATTTCAATCTCACACACACACACAAAAAGATAATAGAACTGTAAACAAAATTTCCTTTGTCAATAGAGGGAAAAATATTCCTGCACATCTGACAATAAAATACAGTAAATCCCTGCTGCATCGCGACCTCTCCATTACGACCCCGCGCATCTGCGATGTGAATTTATCGCAGTTTTGATTCCACCATTTGCGAAATTTTGCGGCTCACACATGTGCAGTGCCTCTGCTCCACTGAGGGGCAGTGCCAGAGCTCCCCGTGGGGGGCACTGGCCCGGCCCCACGGGGAGGGCCAGGAGTCACCCTGTCCCCTGTTACTCTAAGCGCAGCTGGGGAACTGACCCCCCCGCAGACACGTGTTACTGTTTCCATGGCTACAGGTGGGGAAGTGCAGTGCCCCAGGAAAGTGGGGCTGGGCTGGCTGCAGCNCGAGTCAGAGGGGGCTCAGAAACGGTTCCCTTTTCTTCCCCGTGCTCAGAGAGTCCGAGGGGAGAAGCAAAAAAGTGCCCGGAGCCCTCCGGAGTTCCAGGGGGTGGGGCAATGGGCGTGGCCTGCATGCATATTAATGACCTGCACTTCTTTGCGAGGTTAGGGTTTTGCAAGGGCCATCGCCTGTCCCTTTCCTTGCGAAGGATGGGGTATAACTGTATTCTGTAATTCCATAGCACGTCCATGACTGACCCCTTCTGGCACTTAACTACACTCACACTTGGAAAGTTTATCCAAACATCTATCCCACATGTCTTTTTCTGAAATCATAGATTTTGCTTTGAAATTGTAGGGCCACGATTTTGCACGCAGAAGCAATATAAAATTATCTTCGCATTTCTTCCCTATTTCTGTTTCACTAATCCTCATGGGTACAAATATTATAGTATACTATACTATACTAATACTTTACTATACTATATAGTAGAGTTATATAGTTATATTTATATAGTTATATATATTATATAGTATGACTATACTATATATGTATTATTCTTGACAGAAAGGCTTAATACAACCTTAACTGAATAAATATTTAGAAAAGAACAGAGCTGTCATAATACTCAGAAGTTTTCATAATACCTATAAGATACAAGGTACAAATCAGTATTAGGGCTTGTGGATTCTAACATTATTCATCATTTCCTTGCACAGTGATGAGGCAAGTATTTCTCCACTCTAGCTGTACAGTAGTAGCTAGGGTGTATTTTTTTCAATACCTATAGGAATTTTTTTTAATACTTTTAAGCATTTTTTTAGTAGAATGCATAGGAATAAGAGAATTACGTATTTCTTATAAAAAGAGAATACAGTTACCAAACAGTTAAAGTCATGTACTCAGTCAGTATATTTCCCCCTCTATGCTGCTGTTGTGAGACCCCACCCTGGGGCACTGCCTACAGTTCTGGTGCCGCCAACATAACAAGGACATGGAACTGTTGCTGCACATCCAGAGGAGGGACACAAAGTTGATAAGAGGACTGGAGCACCTGCTATGAAGACAGGCTGAGAAAGTTGGGTCTGTTCAGCCTGGAGGAGAGAAGGTTGCATGGAGACCTCACAGCAATCTTCTAGTATCCATTCCAAAAGGGAATAGGAATACAGGGAAGTTGGAGAGGGATTCTTCATCACGAACATAATGATAGAACAAGGAGTAATGAGTACAAAATGAAGAGAGGGGAAATTTAGATTAGATATTAGGAAGAAATCCACTTTAGCATAGTGGTGAGTGTCCCTGCCTCTCATGCAGGAGACTGGGGGTTCAATTCCCACCAGGAAGGCAGTGGTGCCATTTAAGAGTTAGACTCAATGATCCTTGTGGGTCCCTTCTAACTCATAATATTCTGTGATTCTGTGTTTCTGTGAAATTCTTTACTGTGAAGGTGGTGAGATACTGGAACAGGTTGCCCAGGGAGGCTGTGTATGCCCCAACCCTGGCAGTGTTCAAGGCCAGACCGGACAAGGCCTTGAGCAACCTGGTTTAGTGGGAGGTGTCCGTGCCCCCATTGGCATGGGGTTGGCATTAGATGATCTTCAAGTTACCTTGCAACCCCTTAACATCCTATGATTCTATGATTCTATAATAAAGACTTTAAATGTGTCATGAATTTATGTAGGCTTTTCTAAAATATAAGCTGTATGCAAGCACAAGTCTGTAAGTGATCATGCAACTTGCTGACAACTTTTGTATGCTCAAATAGCTCCAAAATACAAGATTTATCTAGAGGAAAAAGTTGCTGTTTGTCTTTATAGAATATTATATGAATATTAAAGCAAGATAGGGATTTGAAAGTAGGAAGAGGAATATTACTATAAATTTGTATAGATATACTGAAGTGTGTAATTTTTCTTATTTTAGTTACATGCTTAGAGTATTTTAGTCAATCCTGGGAGGAGTGACAGAACTGCAGAGACTATTGATACAGTGTGACCTAACTTTTTTCATGTATACCCAGAAGACAGCATTAAGAGCTCAGACCCTTATTCTTCTTGGAATTCTGCTTCTCAGAGCTTTTTAGTCTAAATGTGATACACAACTCTCTGTTGTCAAGGTGAAGGCCACCTCTGTTCAGGAAGAAAAGTGTATGGTCCAGACATTCCAGCAAAATAAGGGAGATGAAAAATCTTGACAAGAGAATACAGCTTGCAGTGGAAAGTACCCTCTGGTGAAGGAGAACAAACCTCACATTTTCTAATCTTTACTGTAAACAGTTGAACAATATTTTGTAAAATTCAGTAAAGACAAGAATGCAAATTATTCTGTGTTATTCAGAGAGACAACCTAATAGGATTTCCAGATCAGAAAACATAAATGTATTTCCTCTTGCGTTTTCATTTCAGATCTAGAATTGGAGATCTATCACTTTTATATTTTGTAAAAGTATATAAGGTCTTGTTGGTAACATAGAAGTCTCATTATATCAGTGTGGTTATATATATCACTTTTGTATTTTGTAGAAGCATATAACATTCTGTTGGTAACATGGAAGTTTAAGTATATTAGTGTGGTTAGAACTAATGGAAACATTTTTATAAGGATATTGGTTTTCTCAACCTTGAGAGGGAATTCAAGAGATAAGCTGAACAGCAGGCTAGGCCGTAAATTATACACTCCTCATCTCAGCAAGGCTGGAAAGGAAACTCCTCTGCTAGATGTCGATGGTATAGGCAATTAGTGGATGGAAGAAGCAATTAGCACTCGGAAAGGATGCCAAACACTGAAAAATCTAGACGAGTTCAAAAGTTCACCTGAGGAAGACTCCTTACTTCAGTCTCAGAGACCCCCAAAAGACCCCCAAATGAAAACGCAAGAGGCGGAACCAGAGTGGAGACTGGGAGGAAACTTATGCTAAAGAGACACCAGACACTAATCTACATAAACCACTCCTATCCTCAGATACTTAAATGTTTATGCATGTTTTCTTTAATGAATATGTATAATCATGGGGCATATAATGGGTGTCTGGAATGTTAGTTGTTAGGTGGGCAAGGAAAATTTTTTCCCCTGACATCGCAACGTTGCTATTAAAAACATGCCTACTCTAAAACTCTTTGGAATCTTGGGGTTTGTTCCATAAATCAGAATAAATAAAACCTACAGCTCCCCAGTGCAAAGAGACAATACTGTTTACAAGGCACAGACCATGTTTTGCTCTATTACAGCACTTAGCACATTGGTTCTCAGTTTGTGTTATTACAGATACCTCCTCATCCTAAAGGTTTACCCAAATGCTGGAGCATTGAGATGAAACTAAAAGCATCTGCACTGCATAATGCTGAAGGGTTGCCTGCATCAATGTCTGATGTGAAATAGTGGTGCATGCCAGAGAATTGTAGGACTGTCAGTCACTCTGGAACTATTCTGGTTACAAACTCTTTTGACTTCCAGTGATCAGTCTTCAGTGGGTTTCTAATCCAGGTACCTTGGGTGTATGACCCATTTTGTAATGTAAGCATGCCACATGTGAAAAAATGCTGCTCATTTTTTTATTTTGGACTAGTTACCTCCATACTACTTTTCTGTGAAAAGGCACACCTTTTCCACATCACTTCTGAATTTACAGATTCCTGTTACATCCTCAATGAGCTGCCTCTTTCTCATCCATAAGACTCACAGATAATTCATCTGCTTCTCAGCTGTGTTGTCATTACAGAGCTTTGGCTGCTTTGATCCTCCTATTTGAGCCTTTGCCTAGCTTTGCTGCCTTTTTATAACATAGCAGACCAGAATTTTACACTGTGGTAAGACCTAACTGCACCATAAATTTACACAGTGTTAAACTGTTTTGTTTTATACTTCATCTCCTACTTAGTCATTCTTAGCACTTGTCTGAGCTGCTGCTGAGCACTGACCTGAGGTTTCAATAAAATTACCTAGATAACACCAAAATCACCTACCTACACAGCAATAGCTACCTCAGAGGACCTACCTGCAGGTAAAGTGAGAACTAAGTACTACTTTATATATTCTTTTAGTAAAATGTTGAAATACATCTTCCACTTTATCAGACACTCAGTATCTTGAGATTGGTCTGCTGCTTTTAGCAGTTTCCATTTTTATTATTTTTGAGAAGTGAACCCAAGTGGCAACATTATGGTACTATTTAGACAGTTTTAACTGATCTTTTTTGTATCTATTGAGCAGAAGTCCTGTTCTCCTTTAGCAGCATGTGTAGGGAATATTAATAATTTATTCCTTTACATTTTTTTATTCTATTTTGCAAATAGCCCTGTGGATGGCCCAATATCCCAATCCAGGGACTCCCACTCTTCAATCAGTACATCACTGTTTTTCAAAGAAGCTTTAATGAGAGACCTTGCCTAAATACCTGTACTTGTCTACTCAAAGAAGCGTCCAGCAACTCTGTATGTAACTACTCAGTGTTTTTAAAATGTAATCATTTGCTAACCTGTCAGCTTCTCCCATTTACAAAAACCACCAAACATAAGCATGGACAGCTTTCACTGTTCTTACACCTTTGACTCAGCCATCGCATTTTTTTCCACATTGTTCACATTTGTCCATTTCTTAACTTTGACACAAAATACTTAAGTACTAAGGACAAAGATCTTCCTCTTGCAAGTTCTCTAACTAGTTTCTCAATGAAAAAATAAACTATATTCTCCAGTGAAACACTCACACTAAAAATTGAAATTTTATTTGGATTTGTAGTCTCTTAGATATGATTACCTTCAGAGTGAGAAATTTTGCTCTATATGGTCTTAATTCTCAATGGTCTTACTTCATAGCCCCAGAGACGTTCAGTCTAAGGGAAGTCTAGATTACTGGTTGCTTATTTAATTTCAGTTCATAGCATGGCACCAGTTTCTCATAGAACAAATAGTTTGCTATCTCCACTGTCTCAATAGCCTCTCTTAAACCTACATATTTCTAACACTCAAGTGCTTTTTCTTCAGACTGAGATTTCCACAGAAATATATACAGAGGGTTCAGTTCCCAGTTTTAATGGAACTTTAGTTAAATTGCTCCCTGCTGTTTATTTTCACCAACTTCTACCTTATTCTTTTACCAAAGTATATTTACCATCCATAATCACATTTCCCTTCTTATGCATCTACTTTTCCCCAGTTCATGGACTTTAAAAGCCTACTTTTTTCATTTCATAAAAAAATGCGGCGACACAAGCCTGGTTTCATTCTCTGCACATACTCCTGTTACTAGTGGGCCTATCTGTTTTTATTCTCTTGACACTATTTCCACAGCTATGTAACAGAACATTGCTTCTTTCCCTCTCTTCTTCTCTTCACTGGTCTGGAAAGCTACCACATGAAGGCAACGCTCCTCCAGACTGACCCAGGGTTGAAGTAAAATCTTTATCCCAAAGGGAAAGTGTATTTAGTATGTAAAACCATTTCAGAGACAGAGACATTTTTTCTGACAAATGTACAGAAAACATTCATTTGAGGAGTTGAAATTGTTTTATTTTACACCTAATACAATTCAAATTTAAAGGATTACTTGCACAAAAAAATAAACACATTTGGTATAAAAATTTATTGTCACTTTAACACCTTTTTTGCCTCTTATGGCCCCGCCGTCTCTGGAGCAGAAACATATAAAGACTAATGGCACAAGTTTCTTTTATTCTACAGCACTTTTTTTGTTTTTACTTACTCAAGTACCCTAAAGGACAACAGCCCGCTGTATACAAGAACCATTTTCTTCAGCCTGCTGAATTAAGTTTCATAAAGAACAAAAACTATAAAGGCATTTTAAAAACATTGTCTTTTTCTTTTCAGAAGCACTGACTTTTTGCACCATTTATATACATAGAGTTACATAACAGCTCTTGAGTACAGTACATGCAGCAGAATATATCTCTTGTATATAAAACATACATTTAAAATCTTGATTTATCAGAATTTTTTGAAGATTAAATAATTGTAGAATGCCCACTGTTTAGAGAAAATGGTTTGATAGTACAAATGTCTGCATATGTTGGCCACTGGAACAATCCAAAGGCTCACTGGAATAGTATCTGTAGCACATAAAGGTGCGTAAATAATCTACGTAGAACGTTAAAACACAGCTAGCAAATCCAACAGTTCAAGATCTTATGACTGGGGTTGGAACTAGATGATCTTTAAGGTTTGTTCCATTAAGGTCCACCATTCTATGACTGCTATGTTAATTGTTCAGTGGTTGCAGAGAAGTGTGGTGAGAGTTCCCCCTCCCCTTCTAAGTCCTCTATAAAACCTTTTATACATAGTTTGTTTTCCAGATGAAGAAACTTATTTATGTCTACTGCCTCTTCTCTTCATTGCAGCTGTACACTGTGGACAGTACCATTTCCCTTTGGGTGCTTCTGTCAGTCCAACACATCCATAATGGAACCACTCAATAGGGCACTATAAAAACAGATTTAAAGAGAGAGTTTGGGTTTGGGGTTTTTTTTCACAATTTTTCACAAATACAATTCCATGAAAACAAAACATGAGTCAAAAACATAGATTCTTCTTTTCATACAAATCACAGGAGAAAACAAGAAGAGAGGAGGATCTCAGCCTCTAATATACACTCAAAAGACTCAGGAGAGTGATAAAAATTCTTGGAGTCATAATTGGACTCGCAGAGCAAAATAACTCTTGTGCTTTGAAATGCGTAGTTTGAGAACACTACGTGACACAAAAGTAATGTCATCACTCATTTTTCATTGTAGTGTCTCAGTAAATGCATGATTACATTCACCTGTTCTTTTAAAACTTTTTTATTTGACAACTGTTAGTAGTAGTGACATAGCTAAACATTCAGTGAAATAAACAGCATTTTGAAGTCTGGAATTTCTGAACCCAGTAACGGCTGAAGGTTTCTAAAAGAACCTGAACCGTGGGGAGAGATGAGAAGTTCAGATCATATGCCCTTTACTTAAAAAAAAAAAAAATCTACTCAAAAATCAACTCTAAACAAAGTAACTCCTGCAAGCAACAGTTACATGTGCAAGCCTGGCAGGTTACTTACATCTTGGTTATCACAGCCCACCATTTCACCATAGGACACCTAGTAAGTGAGGAAAAAAAAAAATCCATTATTCTTCATCATATTACTAATTAAAACCAAACAACATTTCCAAAGCGCTTCAAGTTGCTTCCTTTGAGGACTCTTTCCATTAACAGCAGCAACATTTTGATTTTTCTTTTCAGAGTCACCACAGAGTTGGAAGAGACCCACAAGGATCACTGAGTCCAATTCGTAAGAGAATGGCCTCTGCAGGGCTTTTTTACACAACCCAAACATCATCATGTTCATAGTGAATTGATTTTCTAAAACTTTTTATGCTAAAGAAGATGCATCTGACTATTTCAGGATAAAAAAGGTCAACATTCAACACCTGAATGAAGCACATTTTGATCAAAACAACAGTGCTCAGTGTGTTATCAGCCTAGTTTTCAAGATTATATTGATGTCTGTCATTTCCCTTGCATACCTGAGAATTTCACATACTTTATTTGAAACAATAAAATATTTTAAAGAGAATTATAGAAATCTATAAACTCTAAAAAAGGTCAGCTTTTTTAAATTGTTTGAAAAAAGAACATGCATTTTTAAGTAAGTTTCTCATGTTGTCATTCATCCTCTGCATAGCTTATCTAAAATTAGGTTTTTGTTTGGTTCTTGGTTTGGTTGGTTGGGATTTTTAAAGTTTTTAGGATTTTCGGGGTTTTGATAGGAGTTTTTTGGGGGTTTTTTTAGTGGTTATTGTTTTCTAAGGGAAAGTAGCAGAAAACACGGAAATTCCTTAATAAGTTAAAATATTAACTAAATGCATGGTGAATTCCATTTAAATTTAATTATTCCTAGTCTCCACTAGCAGATTTAAAACACTCCAGGTATGTCACACCACTAAAAAACTGATCATTTTTAGCTTCAACAGTTGAAGTGTCAGTATTGATAGCACTATTAAGTAAATAAAACCAGAGCAGAATTTCAAGGGTAAAACAACAGTTTTTTTAAAATTAGCAATCAAGAGAAGAAAATTCAACTACATCAAACCAGCAGCTCTAGCTGTATTTCAGGTTGGAGGCCATCATTACCTGATTACAAATGCAGTAACGTGGCTCGTTTGGATCATAGGTCCAGTCAACCTGGCTATTAGAATCAGACTCTGGTATTACTGCTGTTTGCTGAGACAGTTCTTGTGCCAGTGCAGATGAAGAAGAACATGATGATAGAGAGGAAGAAGATGATGATGAGGAGGACTGCTGACTTGAGGATTTGTTGTTGTTTCTGAGGAAAGGGAAAAAAAATAAAAAATGGCATACATCATTTAAATTTATTTCCTGCCAAGTGAAAGAATCACTAAATAAGTGCTTTGTTGACTCTGAAATATTGCATTATGTAAATCCCAAAGCGTCATTTGCTAACAAATTTCATTCAACTACTGCAAGCACTAGTATGGACCCACTGAATGCTCTTTGGATGAGGAAACGAGTCCTACCAGCTTAAAACTGCAAAACACACTGTTCTGATCAATGGAATTTAACAGCTTTAAACTGTCAAATGGAATGCTTTTCTTCACAAAATTTTCCATCACCAGTCTTGGTGTCAAGTCCCCACAAAAATATTAAAATAAACCAGGAATTTACATATAAATAATGTCGTATGTCATGTGCAATAGATAACTGTTTGGAAGATGACTGATTCTCTGTTTATCTCCACTCAAGTATCACCAATCACTCCATAGGAATGGTGCCAGAATAAAAATTATATGCTTTTGCTTACAGGTCAGATCTGATACCAAAGATATCCATAGATTAAAAATCCTTCTAAAACAGCATTATTAACTGAGCTGTGAACACATATAAATTTGTATGAAGAAAACTCCGGTCAGTTTAAAAGGACAAATTCTTTCAAGTTGTGATTGTAGTCACCATATGTTATGACTCTGTGTTGTTTAAAAACTTCATTTTAATCAGAAACAAAATTCATTCCTTCCATTTCCTGTCCTAGATGGTCAGCCATCAGAATGTGCTGTGTTTATTTGTCACTTGCATAAGGCTTATCTCCAGATCATTTCAAAACCATCTATAAACCATTCCATGGTAATTCCCAACATTTGCTGTTAGGTCAAACCTCTACAGAACATAAAAAATTGAGGTAATAATTTGACAGATGAAAAACCAAATCAAGACATTTATTTAAAAACTTGGAGTGAGTTTGCTTAAATAAAAAGGAGAGGACTAAAGAACACAGCGCTGAACAAAAAATGGCCAGCAGGCATTAACTACCTTCTGCTGATCCACCCTCACAGATATTAAATGTGAAGCACTTCTAATATGACCCATGACCATTGCGGTCAACAAGGAAGAAAACCTACTTGCTTTTTCTGCCACTTCGTGAATCTGAGGTTGATGAACTTAATGTCTGTGTTAATGTAGATGCCAGAGCTGATGATGAATATCCAGTTGAATCCCTGGACAATGAAAATTCTCTTCCAAGTTGAAAATCATTATTTTTAAATGCTTCATAGCTGGCTTTTAGACTTGATGTTCGTCTTCCCTCCTTCATCTAAAAGGAATACTGATATTGTATCAGATTACACAGTAAAGCTCTTACATAAGACATACCAGACTGCTAACTGCTAATGATTTGCACAGGTTCATTAGCTAACTTGTTAGCAAAATATGTAGAGCAATCAGAAAAATGTGTAAGAATATCCCCCAGGAAAAGCCAGAAATCAAGCTGTCCATTTAGGCAAGTTATATAGGATGAAACTGTGGCACATGAACAAAATTATAATATGAGAACTGAATCACATTAGCTGAAAGTGATCATGGGAATTCAGATTTAAAAACAAATAAAGAATTCACTAGCCTTTCTTCTTAATCAGTAGCAGATGGCAGAATGACAAGAATATTTTGACATTACCTGTGCCGTGGCTTGCACTGCTTGAGCTGCTGCCATGGTAATTGCACCGGCCCCGGATCCTGAAGATAATGAGCCCAGGTTATATGATGCCAATGGTTGAGAAGAGTTTGTATTGTATGCATTGTTTGAAGAGGATGATGAATTACTGTTTCGACACCCTTGATGAATAGAACACATTTATGAAATTCAAAATGAAACTAAATTCCTTTGCATTTTAAGAAGAGTTATATATGTCAACCAGTGAAAGAGTAGGAACTCTGTTAATGGATCAGAGCAGTCTAATCATTTGGAAAAAATGTTTTAAAAGTATTTGAAATAGCCAGTATCTGTTTAAGGAGAAAAAAAAGTTTGTTCCCTATCCATCCTCATGTGCAAAGAGTCCTTTTAGAAAGACAGCTCTCAAACTCAGCTATCAAAGAACAGATGAAGCTGCTGTAACTGTATATATTGAAACAATGCTGACTAACTATCAAGAAGAGAAAAAAGAATTTGACTGCACACCTATACTGTTTCCGAAGTAAAACTTTAACGATCCTAAGTCTAAAATCTACAAATCAGTTTTAACGCAGCACAGATTTCCTTGCCCATGTACAGAATGACAACTGCTCAAACATAGTTACATTTTATGTATTTGTGACTTCATGTGAAGTTGCTTCAAAAGCAAACTGAAATAAATATGATGGAGACTATTTAAAGCTGATGAACACTTCTAAATTCCAAAACATAAGGTAGTTTACTTACTCTAACCTGTCATAATCTTTCCTTTTCAGAAAAGAAACTATGAAATGCCTTAATTTTGAAAATGGGCAGAAAGTTGTGGTGGGTTTTTTAAAATTCACTATCCAAATAAGCCCCTTGCCTCTTTTGACATAGACAACACATGAAAGAATTTTATTTTATTGTTGCCAAAAGGCACGTTAGATCAACCCTTAAAAAAAAAAAGAGGTGTCTTTTCCCTTACTTTTGAAATTGTTGCATGAGTTTCTTTTTTCTGAAATAATCCATGGGTCTCCTATATTGCTACTACTGGCTGAATAAAACTATACTGTTACCTTCTTCAAAGCAGTGTAAATAAAAAGAAATATCTAACATGCAGTTGTTTAATGATAACAAAGCTAACCCACTTCATGGGGAACACAGATGAGTAACAATGCCTGCAAAATCTCAAGTGACTGAAAATCCCAGAAGAAAGGGTATGAGACTGCTTGAAGTGCAGATCCCAGATAGTCATTATCGATGGCACAGGGTCTAGTTGGACGTCGGTCACTAGTGACGGCCCCCAAAGTTCAATACTGGGCCCAACATTGTTTAACTTATTTATCCATGACTTGGATGGAGAGGCAGATGTCTCCCCAGCAAGTTCACTGATGGCACAAAGCTTGGGAGTGGCCAATACCCCAGAGGGCTCTGCAGCCCTTCAGAATGGCCTCAAGAGGTTAGAGAGCTCAACAGAGAAAGAGTCATCTGAAACTCAGCAAAGGCAAATGCAGGGTCCTGCACCCGGGAAAGAATAACTCCATACACCAGTACAGGCTGGGGGCTAACCTGATGGAAAGCAGCTCTGTGCAGAAGGTCCTTGGGGGTCCCGGTGGACAACAAACTGTCCATGAGCCAGCAGTGAGCCCTGGTGGCCAAGAGCATTGCGGGCAGGTCGAGGGAGGTAATCCTCCCCCACTACTCAGCCCTACTGAGGCCTTACCTGGAGTACCATATCCAGTTCTGGGCTCCTCAGTACATGAGAGACATGGAGCTCCCAGAGCAGCTGCGATGTAAGGGTATGAAGATGATTAAGGGACTGGAGCACCTCTCTTACAAGGAAAGGCTGAGAGAATTGGGCCTGTTCAGCCTCAAGAAGAGACAATTAAGAAAGGACCTCATCGATGTCTGTAAGCATCTCAAGGAAGAGTGTCAAGAGGACAGAACCAGGTTCTTCTCAGTGCTGCTGAGCAATAGGACAAGAGGCAACAGGCAGAAACTGATGCCCTGGAAGTTCCACCTGAATGAGGAAGAACTTTTTTACTGTATGGGTGAATGAGCACTGCAGAAGACTGCCCAGACAGGTTGTGGAGTTTCCCTGACTGGAGATATCCCAGAACTGCCTGGACACAATCCTGTGCTGTGTGATCTGCGATGACACTGCTTTAGCAGGTCAGTTGAAACAGATGACCCACTGGGGTCCCTTCCAACCTTACTCATTCTGTGATTTCAAAAGAGTAATTCACAAGTTTCTCTTCTTCCGCTTAAAAAGCAATGAAATGAAAGACAATTAGGATTACCTGGTGTATTTTCTTTAGAAGCATCTGAAGTCAGAGTAGATAGAAGAGCTTCAGATTTAAATTTCTTTTCAGGAACGTGATCTGTTGTACTATGGTGAGAAGATGGATTGTGTTTCCTTTCTAAATGAAACAAATGGAGGGAACTTAAATGTAAAACCTACTGAGCTTGAAAGTCAAACTAAAAACCCAGCACTTTCAACTAATTTCGACTGGTAAAACCTTCCCATTTCATTCTTGCACTTCTTCTTACAGATATTGTTTTCATTTATCATGCCTGTTTTCCCCCTTGCAATATTTGGAAGGGAAAAAAGTTCTCAACCTTTTTTTTTCCTAATACTACTCGAAAAAAAAAAAAAAAAAAAGGGAAAGATAAAATGTGGTCACTTTTTAAAGTCTCAAATACTTACTCTCTACTGGGGTGTGAGAATGGGCATGATGGTTATTCACAGGCTGTGATGGTGTATCCAGTTCCAGAGACCCTGAGAGGGAGGTAAAAAAAGGATAGAAAAATTTCAGAGTTGTCATTGGCATGGTTTTGACTTTCATATACTAAGTGAATCTTTATCATATTAATCAAATCATTACCCAATTATATTTTTATATTAAATATTTATTTATATTAAGAAAAATTATTCTAGAAGAGGTTCAAAGCTACTTTGACTTCAACCATGCTATGAACTCGCCCAAAGGCTGCCCTCTGGTGAGACCTCAACTCTATGCATTTACCCTGAAAAACATTAAGAGACTTCTACTTTCAGCCTTATTGAAACAAACAGTCCCCCTAACCAAACTAACCTTAAAGGTGCAACATACAGTTAGGTATTTTTTTATCTTGAGTTCTTGAAATCCTACCTAGCAGCCTCTCCAAACAAATGGCTCAACAGAAAATAATATCATAACCTAAAAACAGCTGGGATTTTAACCAAAATAAACTAATCATCTCTTGTAGCTGCTAGTTCATTAAAAGCATTTAATTTACAGTTTTCTCTTTGTGTGTGTCATTTGTAATAGCAATTGCAAATAAAATATGCCAGAACTCCCACCATCTATGAAAAAGCCACAAAAGGTTCCAAGAAAGAATATTTATTCCCAATATCCTCAAGTGACTTTAGTTACTTTTCACAATCTTTGGATATGAGGACAACCACTGCTTCCATAATCACAGTAGCTAAATTGACTAAAAAACTTTTAATCATCACACTGAAATTCAGTACCTAAATGCTGTTCACATTCTGAACATCAGCATTGCTGTATTTGTTCAACATCCAGGGCTCTTACCTAAAATCCTTTTCCCTCACTACCCCATTGCAAAACAACCCATTCTCACCCCTTTAAAAAAAGAAAATCACTGAGTACCTAACTTTATTTGACATTCCACACCTAGAACTAAAATAATGACTCTCCTCAATGTGGTGGCAATCAGTTCAAGAAAGATATGGTACACTTGCAACTGGGTAGGTGGCAGGCTTAGGCCGAAGTACTTGTCCAAATACTGACAATCATTAAAAAAAGGTTTAAAGAATTCTGTATCTTACTCTAGCAATTCACAAGGGCAACAGTTGTATGAAAAAAAATATTCTAATTACTCAGTAGTATTTTGACTCCACTGGTTAAAAATTGAGGTTGAAACTAAAATTTGAGAAACACCGATGAAGTGGGTTATTGTGAGCAGTTTTAAAACAAGTGGGAATACTGCCCGCCACTAACAAGTGTACGATATTTTGATTTTGCAAAGTCTTTAAGGCTCATAAAGAAAATCATGCAAACTTACGTCTCTCTAATATTTCTGTAATTCCAGCATTATCTGCTTCAAGTTCCATTTTAAATTTAGCAAGTTCCTGGTCCAATTTTCTCAAATGACGGTCTACCTGTATTTTAGACAAAGCAACAATAAACAGCATCCAGTTAAGGAACAAGAACATCTACATCCTTAATCTCAGCCTTGCTAAATATTTCCCTTCCAGCAATTTTATGCCATGCAGCACTAAGCAGCTACAATAATTCACAGAATCATATCTTCTTGGTCACTTCCACTTCCGTCACTCAGCAGAGACACTGATGTTAACATCAAAGTAGCATTAGGCAGTGCCCCAAGATAGTGGTACGTGTTTCTTTCAAGAAAAAAGATGAAGAGGATTTGGAGGTGCTGTGGATATACAAATAGAAAGGGGAAGAGAAAGAACAGTACATGGCATGGACTTTGAAGAGGTTGGGCTGCTTGGGGATATTGAAAGTTTATGGAATTGAAATTTGCATGCAATTTGTGAGCCACTACACACACGAGTAAACTAAGGTAGTACACACTGAAAGTGTAGAGTCCTATGCATTTAAGTAAACCATGATGTGCTCTTGGGTACTAAAAATTAACAAAAAAATTCTGAACTTACTAAGTATCATGAAAAGCAGCACTATGTCCCAAATTCTTTCTGTGTGTGTAGCCATATACCAAAATGTACCTGCCTCTACTGAACAGGTTTTTCCAGTTACCAGCTAACCAATAGTTTCGGTTAACTGCAGTGAAAATAAAGCAGCTGTTTTATGTCTATTATATTTGAGTGCAGTCTGACTTGCAGGTTCTGTTCTCTGAGAAAAATATAACTTAAATATACTTAAACTTCAAAATCCACATGCCACCACTCTCTGGGCCCAGCTGTCCAGCTAGTTTTTTACCCAGCAAATAGTGCACCTATCCAAGCCATGAGCAGCCAGTGTCTCCGGGAGAATGTTGCAGGAAACAGCGGACTAAAGTCCAGGCAGACAACACCCACAGCCCTTCCCTCATCTACCAAGCAGGTCATTTTGTTGTAGGAGGAGATCAGGTCAGTGAAGCAGGACCTGCCTTTCCTAAACCCACGCTGTCTGGACCTGATCCCCCTAGTTGTCCTGCTCGTGCTATGTGATGACTCTCAAGATGATATGCTCCATGACCTTCCCCAGCACCGAGGTCAGGCTGACAGGTCTGTACTTCCACAGATCCTCTTTTTGACTCTTCTTGTAGATGTGCAGCATTACATTTGCCAATTTACAATCAGGTGGCACCTCTGGTAAGTGGCTCAGTAAACTCTTCCATCAGCTCCCTCAGTGCCCTTGGGTGAATCCCATCAGGGTCACAGACTCGTGTGTGTTCAAGTGGCATAGCAAGTCACTGACCATTTCCCTTGGATTATGGGGACTTCATTCTGCACCCCACCCATTTCATCCACCCCAGTGGGCTGGGTACTCTGAGAACAACAGGTCTTGTTATTAATGACTGAGGCAAAGAAGGCGTTAAGTACCTCCACTTCTTCTTCATCTTTCATCACTGCGTTTACCTCTGCATCCGGTAAAGGATGGAGATTTTCCTCAGCCTTCCTTTTATTGCTGATGTATTTGTAAAAATATTTTTTGCCGTCTTTTGTGACAATAATCAGATTAAGTTCTACTCGGGCTTTGGCTCTTCTAATTTTCCCCCTGGATAAACTCACGAGATTCTTGTAACCTCCCAAGTTGCCTGCCCCTTCTTCCAAAGGTCTTTTTCCTCCCTGAGTTGAAACCAAAGCTCTCCTTTTAGCCCAGCAGGTCTTCCCTGTTGGCTTCTCTTTCAGCACACAGGGATAACCTTCTTCTGCACATTTAAGACTTCCTTACTGAACAATGTCCAGCCTTCCAGGAATCCTTTGCCCCTGAAGGCTGCATCCTGAAGGATTCTCTCAACCAGTTTCCTAAACAAGTCAAACCCATGCATTAAAACCTTAAGATTTCTAATATTATTTCTCTGGTTTGTATTTAAGTGACACTACCCAAACCAACAAAATTTATAGAAGTCAATAAAATTCTTTCAACAGAAAAGTATCGGTATGTAGATGACATAAATGCACAGGTAGCACAGCTGCAGTGCTGATCAAAACACTTAGAATGCCTTAGGGCATAAATGAAGGTAATTCATCACAAGTTTTGTGTCCACTTACCAAATCATATATTTGATTAGCCAGTTGCACTTTTTCATCTGCATCTTCCAAAGCCTTATAATAATCCTGTTATGAAGAGAATTTTTTTAAAATTATGAACATAACTGATTTCAGTCATTTTAAAATATTGTTATTCAGCACAAAATATAAACTAAAAGAAGAAACTCAAGTCAGTTTTGAGAAAGACTATGAAAGTTTACTGTAAACAACTGGCTAAATTTTAAATAAGAGATAATTGATATCAACTTATTATCTGGGCCTTAGAAAAACTACAAGATGAGGACACTTCCTCCTACAATGGTATTTATACTACTGTAAGAAATGCTACAAGAAAAGAAACAATCTTGGATTTATTTTATATTACACAGCATAAGGTTATGGACTAAAAATTAGCTTTTTTCCCTTTTTACTTCATATGGATCTTTAGGACCACTACAGATCCTACTGCTCTTCAAAAAAATGCTGAACAGTACTGTGCAGGAAGGCCCTTCCAGCACTGCAGCTAAATAGAGACAACGTTGTATACAGTTTAAATTATTTTAAAATAAATTTCTGTAACTCATAAGTATATTATAAATAATCTGACTAAACCCATCCAATTTAAAAGTCTGCTCTAACCAACGAAAATTCAGACAAAACCTTTTGTTTTAAAAAAGTATGTTTTCACATGTTTCTACTTTAGATTTGAACAGATTTTACTGCCTTCTAATTCTCAATTTCTACTGAATAGTATCTTGCTTATACAAAAAGTAACTGAAATGTTGTTCAGCTGAAGTCAAAAGCAAAACTGCGCTTTGACTTATTTTTTAAAATACAGAAGCCTATTTGCATTAATTAAAGAGGAAAACAACCAAATAAGATGGTGAAGTAGCCAGTGTAGGAGACTACAGAGGATTTTGTCCTGACAAAATGATGGACTACTATATTGCTAACAATACCACCACCAATACCCAAATATTGAAGGAGAAAACAGAACACATCCATCTTCTTACTCCTCCCTTTCTCAAGCTACATATGCCATATATGTAACATATACAGTACAAAGACAGAGGCAGAATCACAGGAAATGAGAAATCTAGCTTGAAAATTATCCTCTAAAAGAAAGCAAATTAACTTATGCAACTTCAGGTCACACAACCAGAAACAAAAAAGTTAGTACCTGGTTCCCTCACCACTTCAGGATCGTACCTTTTAAAATGCTAGCAAATACTGAGTAAAATTTGACAGAAACACTTGATCACAAAAAATCTTTCAGGCATTTTTCTCCTCCAAGGTAGTTCTATCCATCTCTATGAAAGCCAAAGGGAAGGCATAGCTCTGAATGCTTAAGTTTCCATCAATCACAAGCTATTTCTTCCTAAGGTTATCTGAGTTTGCAAAAGAAAAATGTGACCCAATCGTGTGATATTCTTACTTTTTTGATTGATGTCATTTGTTCTTCTCTCCATTCAGGTTTGTTTTTCTTTGCGTTCATAAAAAATTCATTTACCCTCTGCTCAAGCTGATCCATTGCATCTGTAGCACAGGAAAAGATTAAGACCAATGTTATCTTCTCATGTACGCAAACATTAGGAAATAAGGGGAATTATTTTTCTCAAACAAAGTCGACAGGACTGAGGTGCAAACTATTAGAGAGAGCAAAAAAGAAAAAACCAAAACAACCAAGCGACAGTGGACAGCAGAGGGAAATATTTACCTTAAATTTCCAAGAAGCAGAATTGCATTCTGGTAGGATTCTCATCAAGGTTCTTGTGCTCTCCAGCATGGGACAGGCAGGACTCCAAGTTCTAAAGGTTTTTTGTCCCTAAGAGCAGTGGTAGTGACTTAAAGCATGACCCAAACTCCTCACCCAGGGCTCTAGACTGCTGACTTTGGAACATTCTAGCCAGTTACAAACTGAGCAGGAAACAAAATTTTCTCCTAAGAGAAACAGTCAAATACAAAACCAAATAATTGAAAAAAATTAGTGCCTCAAAAAGGTAGAGCAACTGAAGAGTAAAGTCACTGCCTTTAAGTCAAGGCTCTCTCCGTTGTGTGATAGGAAGGGTCAGGACAAATTGAAATCACTCAGAAGTTATTCCCCCCACCCCCACAGGGGTAAATGCACTGATGAAATACTATTTGGGCAGCATTCTCACTTACATGAAGTTGAGAAATAACATATGGGGAAAAGAATAAAACAACTGATTTTCTAACATTAAGAAGGTCTAGAAAAGAAAATGTCAACTACAAGGTGTTTTTTTTCCTTTGCTGTTTATCAAGACAGGAACAGGAATTTCCTTCCCTTTCTCTCCACACTCTTCCCACTGAGTTTACTACTTCAACAGCTGGACACTTGTGCACACAACAGCTTGTATATTTCCAAAACCATGCAGCTGCCTCAGTCAAACTACCTTTGACAGTCTTGCTAGTGACAGGATAGATGACAGTACTGAATTTCTTTCACAGCACTCTCAGCACTACTGCCCAGATAACAGTTTCCAATTAAATGTGACAATCCACCAACTACCTACAGACTTCAGGCTCTGGGTGTAAAACAGCTAAGAAACTTTCCAGAAACCACCATCAAAACTGGATCACATGATGAGCATCTTTCCAAAGAAAGAAAGTGAATTAACTACACAGTTCAAGCTCATGAATCTCCAAGTACGACTGACTCTTAAAACCCAACAGAGGCCAAAGGTCTCCTCACTCTGTGAAAATTCACAGCTACAACTAACTATTTACATAAATAACCAAAAATAATTCCTACTAAATGATCACAAACATTCATAAATTTTCCCTATGCTGGGAACATCCAACATCAAACTCAGCAGGAACCTAACAACTGACACCAGTAATCCCTAGCCAAAACAGTTGTGACACAGGTTGACATTAACTTAGACTCAGACAAACAAAACAGTCAAACAGTTTTGGTGTGAAACAGGCTGAAGATGAGAGAATCTGGTCAAGAAGCATTTTCCACTTGCACCATGTTATCCAGGGAGAAAATCAAGAAGCCCGAGAGGCAAGCAAGAAGCACAGACTTTATGTGAAGATTCTGAAATCTTTGTTCTTTGACCAAATGACTATAATCTGGTCCATAAAGCCAACAAACAGAATGTTCTGTCTCCTGCCTCCAGAGCTAAAACACTTCAGGTGATAGTTATTCTAACAGCTCCACAGACAAGAAATGACAAAAAATATCTTTTCTCTTCACCTTTTATTGAAGACAAGTTACCAGTCTGTTTGAAACTGTGTAAGACAAAACTTCCACAGAAGCTTGGTATTTCCTGAAAGGGCAGAAAAGGCAAAGGGGAGTGCAGGTGAGATCTCCCAAATTAAATGAAAAGTTCTTTCTGGTATGCTCAAATTCACCCACCTTCCCCATCTCCCTTTTTAATCCAACTGTGATACTATATTCTGAGATACTAATATCTCAGATCAGATTTCTCAAGAGAGGTGACAGACACTCTATTAGAAAAGAGATCTTTTTCCAGAGCTTTGTATTTTACTGTGAAAGCCTGATTATCTATGATTTGAGCTTAAACAGAGAAACACATTTTATGCTTCATATGGAGCTCAGTTAAAGCTCAAGCCACAACTCAGATGATCTTTGGTTTCCCCACAGCAGTCTTGTCATAACATATAGCAGATAGACCTGGTTTATTACTTCTTCCAACAACAAACAGCAGCACTTGCCCCATTAGGAGTCCATGTGGTCCAAACAGGACAAATGTAAAGTCACACAGAATCATCAAGGCTGGCAGAGACCTTCAAGATCATAAAGTCCAACCATTACCCAACAACACCATCATAACCCCTCATCCACATCCCCAAGTGCCACAAGATTCCTTCAGACATGGAAATCATAGATCACAATGCAAAATTCCTGGGTTGGAAGGAAGAGCAACTTATTTATCATGAAAAAGACTTTTTTTATAACCCCATCCAGGGAAGTATTTGGGAAAGAATATCCAAGAAAGATTTATTAATTACATTAGCAACTTCCCATGTCTAATAAAATAAAGTCAACGCTGACTCTAAAAGCAACACAGATATCTCTGAATTACACATCATGCAGATTTCTGGGACAGTATCACTTGTCAAAGTACTGTTTTCAAGTACTCCTGAGACACTGAGTCTTCACAGCAAGTCACCACGTCAGAGCATGAGAACAACCCCCAGGTTTGCATGTTGCATTTACCAGGCAGTTTGGCAACTGATGTTAAAGAAATACTAGTCCAGAAATTTTGTACAAATCTTTGGATGATCTGTCACTCAGTGTGCTAAAATTACAGGAGTATCAGGGTCAGAGAGATTTTTCCTATGGGCCCAAGGTTGGTCCTAGTACACAATACTCGGTGTCATTTGCTACTTCCACTAATACAATATAGTATTATTTGTCATTTCCAGTTAAAGCAGCGGAAACGACACTCCTCCAACCTTGGCAGTACTAGTTGGCTCAATTCTGAAACACACTTTCAAAAATCCCTACCAGCTTCTTTGCCTCCTTATGGAATAGAAGTAAAAATTATAAACTCCTTCCAAACTACCCAAGTCAGTGAGCTGCTCACTCCCTCTCCCAGAGCTCCCTGGTGATATTGACTTCAGAGGTGTTATCTCCCGTGAGGAGCCATGACTATGTTCCCACAACTTTAAGCACTGAACCAAGGACAGCACTTACATCATCATACACCAAAAAGTCTCATAGCCAGCTCTTACATGTGTCAATAGGGCCTCTTAAAGAGACCTGCTGGGTCTACTGAAGCTAATATCCACGGGAAAGCCTGAGACTGCACTTGAAAGTATTATGAGGGAAACTACAGTCTTCAAGAACTGTTCTCAGTTACTGCTGCACTGTGTATTCCCATACAGCATTCCCTTGTTATTCCAACCTTTGCTCTTTCCCTCATTCTGAGCGCCTCTGTATTGATGATTTCTCTCATCTTTTGTGCAGTAACAGCTTCATTAACGAAGACCTTTGGACCACAACGGCTAACTGGGTGTTACATGACACCTAAGTCCCAGATGAGATCGCATTAGAAAAGATGAAAAGGTTCTGAAACCAGCGTAAGCAATGTAATATATTGGGATACAAGCAGAAAGATACAAAGTGATCTAAAAGAAACCTGAAGTAAATTTGAAGAAAACCTAAAGGGCATTTATATATATATATGTATATAAAATATGCGATTATAAATTTATACTGTTATCTAAAATGTAGTTTGTATAAAACTTAATGTGCATTTGGTCACGTGGCAGCTACGGCACGAGAAGCAGAGCAACAAGCACCTTCACAGATGCTAAAATGGGCAGCTGGCTGGAAAGTTTCAGGGACAGCATGCCGCTGCCTGCTGAAGGAGCGGGACATAACTCATGTTGCAAACCACCATCACTGCTCTTAGGGATCAAAAATCTAAAGAGTTTGGGACGTGCCACCGAAAATGCCCTTGGGAGCAGCACAAGCCCGCCAGCTCAGCTCCGCCTGGTCCCTCCTTGCGCGGAGAGCCGGCGGCGGGCGGGGGTCGGGNGTGCCCGGCAGCCCGGCGGTCCCGCCGCGCACACACTCACTCTCCAGATAGTCCTCCAGGTACAGCATGGCGGCGGCCGGGCCCGCGCCCAGGGGCTGATCGAGAGCGGGGGCTCGTCCCTTCCAATATGGCGCCGCCGCCAACAACACCAGCGCCTCGACTCAGCGAAAACAACATTGGCGGCGGACGGCGCTCGCCGCTGCCGCGCCGCGATTGGCTGCATGCGCCACTGACGCACGGCGCGCCTCCGCGCAGCCTCATGGGAAATGTAGTCTGCGCAGGGAGGCGGCGGGAGTATCCGGTCCCGCCGTGCTTATCGTTCCAGCCGGTCCGCGGCCGCATTCCCGCGATCACTGCCGGCATTCCCGCAGTCCTGGAGGCGCTCCCGCCTTGGAGGCCTGCAGGATTGTTCTCCGGGAACAGCTCTCGGCCCCGGTCGGCTCCCGGCCCTCCGGAGCGTCCCTTACGCGAGCGCAGCGCCCCAAGTCAGGGGAATGGAAAAGGAAAATTTGCAGCTTCTTGTCTAGACCTGGGGCTTTTGTTTATCCGTTGTTGTTTTAAACGCGTTCAGCAGGCAGGAGTGCATAAGAAGCATAAGAAATGGTGAAACTAATGAAATTAGACTAGCCCATGGCCTCTCACGAGTGGCCTGAGGTAAACAACCTGCGCAGTTCAGCACAGGCCACAGGTGGTGACGGCCTGAGAGAGCAAAACTTTCTAATCAGCTGATACTGTAGCATTTATTTTAATCTAGTTGAAATACTTATTGCACTAATTTGCATTTGTGTGTTTGTGGCTGAGGGTTTTTTCACAGTTGCAGTCTCCCAAATAATTTATCACTTTTACTGTTGGTATTTATTGCTCTGTTCATGGGCTGGTGAATTTAGCCAGACTGGGTTTTGGACTGGGGGGAAGAAATTTTCAGGACTTGGTAATGTCAGCTGTAGGTACAGGAGCATGGGAACTCTTGTAGCAGGTTATGTTTGGTTTCCACTGTGCTCTTTGTGTCTTCATGTTCTCATCTGAGCCAAACACATTTAAGCAAGGAGAGAAATGGATGCTTAAGCCAACTCTGAGTAAAACTTGCATGGGATGTTTTTGAGAATCAAGACCAATGGAAAATAATATTCTTTTCTCATATGTTCTTACATTGTGAGTAGTTACTTAAGGTTGACTAAATTTTGGGAAGTGAAGCAAAAAAAATGTATGTAACCTTTATGAAGACTCATGGTAGCAATGTGCTGAATATGTAGGTAATGGCTAAGCAGGTGTTGGGGTCTTTTTTAATTCCTGTATCATTAAAGATGGGGGGAAGGTATTACTATAACAAAAGATGGTATAACTTCTCAACTTTGTGGAGAAGTATCAAAGTGGTTACTTTTCCATACTCATTCCATCATTACCTGTGTAGCCTGTGCTGCCAAACCAGAAGCATCTGATATCATATGTAGAAATGAACAGATTTTAGATGGTCACTAAGGTCAGTGAGCCTTAACTGAAATAATCTGTGTATGTTTGCTCATACAGATCCAGATTTATGATGCACTGGTATAGGAATTATAGTATGTTTGGAGTTTTGTGTGAGAAATTGCTTGGCACCATTTTGGTATGTAGAAGAGAATATTGGCCATTCCTCGGAAGATAAATACCTGCACTTTTATTGAAGTGAAAGGGTTTGATACAGCAAAAGAACTTAGCCCGTGCAAAAGCCCAGCAAATTAATGACATCCTATATTAATTAGGAGAAAAAGTAGGTGAATTTAGAGGAAGTCTATTGTTATGGTCACTTGCTTTTATGCTTAGTCATGCTTTTCATGCTTTTTTTAAAAAAAACCCAACTCACAGACATGTTTGGAAGCACATTTCATGGAGCAGAAGTTTAAGAGAACCATATGGTACACAAAGACACCACTATTAGAACCACAACTGAAATACTGTCCTTACCGTTTGCTTCATGACCGAACTCCCAAGGCAACACAGACTTTAGGACCTTGTGACTTTCTCTACGCTCCAATTTGCAAGTGTGAGTTTGCCACGTTCTTTGCAAGCTTTGGAGTAGCCAGCAAAATTCTCATTGTGGGATATTGGACCACAGGACTTTTCATTTGGTTTCTGTATTTTGTGGTGCCCAGACCAAACAACCCAAGAAGAAAACACAGCTCTTGGAGCTGTTTCTCAGTCTTGCCCATTAGCAATGGCATATGCCCTGCCTGTATTAGTGAAGAGGCAGAAGGAAACTTGGGTATGCCAACAGAATAACAAAGTGCTAGGCTGTACTGTCTTCGATGTATGAGTCACCCTCTATGTTTTATGGCTTTTGTAGAGAGTGAGGGCAAACTATGTAGTACAGTAGAAATGCAAATAAAATTCAATTTTGTTCAGTATCTATTTAACAGAAAATAGGAGGCTATCTACCTGTAGTCCTCTTCCATATTTTTTTAGACAAATGGAGAAATTCACATTTTTCATTTCTGCCAATGTTGATTCAAATCAAATGAATAGCCACCCCAACTTTAGTGGGCTTGCTTGTGTAAGTGGTGCTTATCATGACAAACCAATGGCACTGAGTTTAAAGTGACATTTAAGAAATGAGAAGCCACTCAGGACATAAAAGAGAAACAAAAGAAAACTTCCTGATGTGTATAAATGTAAAGAATTAACTCTATTGATTAACTCAACTCTTAGAACAACCTAATTAGAACAGCTGCTGATTAGGAAAGATAGATTAATGACTGTTTATTGGAATGTAAATAGAGTGAAAAAAACCTGAACACCAACTGTGAACTCAAGGTAAAAAGAAATTAAATTTGTGAATTACAATCAACATTGCTTAAAAAACTTCCGTGCATCAACAGAGCTGCTTAGCAAAGGAAGGGATGGGAGGCCACAGGAGCTGTTGTTTTCTCCTGTTTATATAATGTTATTAATGTTGATGGCATTTCTCCACCAAATGTTCCACATAAATCATGTTTCATCACTATGACAGAGTGATGGCATAAAGGAATATTACAGTTGCCCTGTGATCTACCTAAAGCTAATTGCTTGCATAGATTTCATTTGTTTCCAGCTGACAGGAAAAAACCTGATTAAAAACATGGATTTATGTTATAATTTGTGCTTCTCAGATGGAGTTAAGACTTTCAAATCTTCCCCCTCTCTTCTTCCCTTACCTATTCCAGATCGCTGTAATTTCCTTTGTCATTATTCTAATTTCTTCGATCTCATCCCATGTGTAGGGTTGTTTGACGCATCTAACTCCATCATTCCCATCTCTATATTTCACTTGCTATCTCTCTTGCTTTCCTTGTTCCTTCCTAATCTGTTTTATCCTCTAAGCTGTATGATTGCCGGGTCTTTTTGTACCCATTTAGGACCATCACAGTTGCATATTTACTTCAGAACTCTGATTTTTAATTCTTGTCTAATACGATGTTACTGGACCTACTTATGTTTTGTTGCATTGTTTTTGAGAAGGACACATTTCTGATGCTCTGATTTGAAAATATCAGGAAAGACCTACCTAGCCCATTCCTAGATTGATACATCAGTTGCTGGTAGGTTCCTGTACTTCTGTTTCTCCTAAGAGAGCCTTACTGCCCATGATGTACACAGAAACTGTGGGTGCACACGTCTGTTTCTGAGGGCTAAACCACTCTCACAGGAGAACTTCAAGACAAAGTGATAGCTAAGTGGCATCCACCCGTGGTGCAGCAGAGCCTACATTCAACTGCAAGCCTGGGTAGTTCTTAAACTGCTAGAAACAAGCAGTTTGCTTTTCTTTGGCACCTGCTCCTGCTGCACTCCAGCAGTCCTGTCTGGCAGGCTGGAATCCATTCACCACGGTGCACTTCTGTGAGCATGTGTTGTGGATCGCAGCATTCCTAGCAGTTTTGTCTGCCAGTGTCAGTGTTAGGCTTGCTGGTCTCCTGACATGCTTTCGGCTGTTTTATTGTAATTCCTCCTGACTTCATGTTTGTTGCCTGCTATTTTTCTGCTGCTGTAGCTGTTTTTCTTTTCAGTCTTCCCACTTTTGCAGTCCAGCTGTCCCTCCCAGCTGCCGTGAACCCCACCATCTCCCAAATTCCACCCCTTCTGCTGCTGCAGGGGCATCACCCACTCACTCTCCTCCTGCAGGAAATAACTATCATTCCTGCTGTACTCCATGCCATGGCTATTGGAGGACATTAGTTAAATAACTGAATTGTCGTGAGACTGAGCACCATGTAAGGGTTACAGCGAGATCGTATTTTTAATGGGCAATCAACTTTATGTAACAGGAAACTCCATCCAAAGCTGGACCTTAAGGAAAAGCTGGGTCAGAGTATCAAGAACATAATGTTACCCTTGTCTAGTGCAGCACTATGGAGAAACTTCACACTTACGTGGCATGATCCTGAAAAGGGTAAATTTGGCCCAGAAATATTGAGTCTGGGTGATAATCTATCTGAGAAATCACTTTCTTTTTCTGGCTATAACAAATTCTTTTGGATCCTGAGATTCACATTCCTATTTCTGGAAGCAAATCTGTGACCCTAGATAATTAATTTGCTCTAACAGTCAACAGGAAAATGGAACTGCTATTTATCTTTCAGCTTGACTTTGTGTACAGACTCAGGCAATTATATCTCCATCTTTTAGTTAATTTTATCTGCTACAGACTCAGATAATTTTGCTTGCAGATTTCAGTTATTTCCTGAAAGTCTGCAGGATATGAACAATTGCTGTTTACACGTATATATTAATCACTCAAATGCTTTATCTTGACTTCTTAAGGAAATAAAGCTTATATGAGCAATCCATATGTTTATGTGCACACTTCTTTATCTGTCCTTTCACTCTGCCCTGTCTTTATTGAATTAATGGACTAATTTCAACCTTACTGAAAAAAAGTTCTTTCTTTTAGAGAGGAATGGTGCACTCATTGGATGTTGTGCTGCCTCTAATAGTTTTGGATTGTTTTCTCCCTTTCACTGAGGAAAAGGCTATAATATGAATGTTCTACATATTAGACTCAAAAAAAGCCACATTAAAAGCAGTGAGGGCCCCAACCACACAAGAACTTCAGTTGGTGAAAATAACTTGTGCACAAGGAACCAACATAAGCAGTTTTGCTGCTCGCAGAATATCCAGTTTTGTTTGCTTCATTTTCTTAAAGTCACAAAAGCTGTGTCACGTGGCATGCATGGCAATAAAGTTTCAAATTAGTTTAGTGTTTATTTAAACACTTCTAGTAAATGTCTAAGTTTTAAATGCCTTTAGCTGTTTATCTGTAATGAAAGACATTTTCTTCTTTTTTCTGTCAGACTATACACGTGATTTTTTTCAGCTACAGTCTTGTAACTCAAATCAGTCCATGTCTGCTAGCTTTCCACCAAGAAATGCTATAAATGTCTGCTACACCATGAGTGGCACAGAAGAATGTGGGATATGACACCCATGATGCTCGAAAGATGTGTCCTCTGAGATCTAAGGTCTACAGATAGAGCAAGTAAAAATATAAGAGTTGAACACCAGGAGGTGACAATGCAGTTGTATTATACTCCACTCAAATTCATGCTCTTGTAGCTTTCTTTGGCCCTGGAGCAAATCACAGAAGTTGAAAGTGGCAGCAGGGAAAGGAAATACTCTCAACAACTTTGCCAAAATAGTGAAATTATGATTGAAGGAACACAGCTACCACAGGAGAGGATGCAGACTTTAAGGGCAGGTATGAATCTTTGCTGCTTCTGGGCATACTGTCAGATATGTGAGGACAATCCAGGAATTCCCTTCTTCATGATCATTAGGCAAGAGCTGTGCAGACATTAGGACATATAAAAAACTGGCATTTGGACTCAGAGGAGTTGGACAACAGGACAGTCACAGACTCAGAGAACATGGTGAATTGGAAGGCACCCACAAGGATCATTGAGTCCATGTCCTGGACCTGCACAGAACCATCTCCAAGAGTCACATCATGTCCCTGAGAGTATAATCTAAATGCTTCTTGAAGTCTGTCAGTCTTGGTGCTGTGACCATTTCCCTGGGGAGCCTGTTCCAGTGCCCAACCACCCTCTGAGTGAAGAGCCTTTTCCTAATATCCAACCTAAACCTGCCCTGACACAACTTCAGGCCATTCCCTCGGGTCCTGTCACTGGTGACCACAGAGAAGAGCTCAGTGCCTCCCCCTTCTCTTACCCTTACGAGGAAGTTGTATCTGCAAAGAGATCTCCCCTCAGTCTCCTTCAGGCTGACCAGACCAAGTGACCTCAGCTGCTCCTTGTATGGCTTCATATTGTAACTTCTTACCAAAGGAGAAATGCTGTACTGCAATTTAGCATAAGATAAGAGTTTTGATAATGTTAGGCACAATTTGGGGAAAAAGAGGAAGAAAACGGACTTCCTATAAACTTTATGTATTCAAGGTGATAATGACATTATAACTGTGATGCTCTCAAGGTACAGTCAAGTGCTCTTTCTGGGGACGCTAATTTACATGATAATTAATTTTTTAGAGATGTATAAATATAAAATAAAGACAATTGGGAGAGCACAGAAGCTCTTCTCCAACTGTCCTATTGACTTTTTTTTGTGTGATCTTTTTTTAAACTTTTACAAATATGTATTTAATGTCATCTAAATATACCTATTTTATATATCTTTGGTCAAATTTGCATCATAATGAAATGTATAGCTTATGTTACAAATGATTTTTCCATACTGACTTGCATCAGCATACTTTCAGATTATTATTGTTTATAATTTTTGTTCTGAAATGCAAATTCATGGTCCCACATGTAGTGAGCCCTGTCATATTAGCTACTCTAGAAATAAGAAATAAAGAGTGGCCACAGGCTAAACTAATATCTAATTTGTTTTTCATATTATGCATTGGGGAAGTAACCTTACCATATTTTTAGATGACTTCTAAACTTTTGCAGTCAGCACATACCATAATGCTGTACCAAATTGCTTCATACTTGCATATATGCAAAAATTCTTAATGTAAGCATGCACAAGGTCATTTGAAATTGCGCTGTTAAAGCAGAAGAGTAAGTAGCAGCAGTCCATTTTAGAAGGATTTATCTTGTTTCAAGTTTTCAGACATATTTCTAGGCCAATTCTATAAAAAAAACATATCTAAATCTTAAGCCTTCAATATTCTTTTATTTTAGTGCACATGGAGAGCTTGCCTGTTAGACATCTACCTTGTGTCAGTACTGGATTTCAACAAAATAAGAAGAAAATTAGATAGTCACTTTGGACTTCACTGGCATAATAATAGTTGGCATTCATTGCAATGGAAAACCTACTTTCAGGATAGCAAGTGCAGCTTTTCTAACATGAACAGAAGATCTCACAAAAGAGTTAATTTTGGTCAGTAGGTTTTAATACAAGAAATTTTCTACTTCTCGTTTTCATTTGTGTTGTTGCATAACTGGCTGATCTTTTATATTCACATATGTTACATCTCTTAATTTTGTTGGTATCACAGAGGTATGATAAATAAGGGCTTTACCAGAAAAGAGATCTATACTATGATAGGCCACAAGCTGATTTTACAGTAACCCTGTGCTAATGAGGCAGGGGAACGTATTTTTTTAAAGTAAAGAATTCCTTATTGCTTATTACCTGTCAATAATTTCTGCATATAATAACTGCATATTTTTTACTCGAATTCCATTTGAAAACAAAGAGTAAGTATCTTTTTCCTGTTAATGAGGATCCTGTATTACACTTAGGTACAGTCTCAAATCTTAGTTTTTCTCTGTGTCTCTGCACTTAAAAATTAATGCAAACCACTTGGGATTGCAGCTGACTGGGAATTCTTCAATGAAACAGTTTTTTAATCTGGAAAATATTCATTCATTTTATACTAACATGCTTACAAGAACCTGAGTGCTTGGACAGGGCTTTTACTGAAATGCAATACCCAAAGAGAGCAAGATGTATAATAGGTAATAGTCTTGTGATCACAGAACTCTCTTGGTAGTTAAGCAGCAAACTCAGGAGTTTCTTCTGTCTTATTTAGGTGTTGGCTCTGAGATTTTTTTCTTCTAGATCTGCCTGGATGTGACTGCCAGGTGTGAGAAAACCATTATGGAGCTAGTCCAATGATTGTTCTATCTGTGTTGCTGGGGACTCAGATTAACAACTTTGTTGCAGAGAATCTAAACAATATATGCAAATACAGAAAGTCATAATATATCTCTAGCTTAGGAAAACCACTGCAGAGTCGATTTCCTGGGAGCTGGAGGAGACTTTTGGGACAGAGAGAAGTCTCAGACCTGCAGACTGAACCCAAGCCTTTCATGTCTTAGATAAATTCCTCTCATTGCCAGGCTACTAGCTGCACATTCTTTAAATTGAAAGTGTTTAGTGACATTTAATAAAGAAAAGGAACATTTAAGAAACCTTAAAATGTTTTACAGGATCAAAAAACCCCGTTTCCTAGTCTAATCTGATATTGAGCATTTTTCATTGATAGGGGGTAGATTAAAAAAAAAAATCTTATACATGATTAAAAACTCATTTCAGTTTTAATGTGATTATATCCTGATACCATTAATATTAAGGGTGACTTTTGTTAGCAGTGAAATCTGTTATTCTATGAGTGACAGTGTTGTATGTATAGAAAGGGAGAATATTTTGAAAAAATTGATAGAAAACAAGAAGTTCATATACCTTCCAAGAGAGTGGTTTATAAACTTTTAAGAAAAATTCAATGGCTCCTAGTTTAGATGCAAAAGGTATAATTTTAAAACTATCAGGTAATGCAGTATTGTAATTTTATAATAACATTTAGCTGCTAATTAGCATAGTAACATAAGTTTTTGGTAAAAATAGAAAGAGGTCTTTTAAATCATGGGTGTAAACATTGCTGCAATTATGTCTGGGCTATTTTTCCATTTTGAAGCTAAATGCAAATTCAGATTACAAATGGTTCCTTGTAAAGAATATTTACTGCAGGAAGAAAAGTCTAAAATAGTATGTCTTATCACTTCTGTTCTTTTGTAAACAGGGTTAACACAAATGGTGCTGCCAGATGATGATGATTAATGGCTCTAAACACTATAGATCTGCATTATGTAATGCATCTCATGTCCTTGAAATGAGGACTGTAATTTGTCATTGTTGTCTAGAACTAAAATTTAAGCAGGTAATTTACAAGAATAGATTGTAATGGATTATAGTTTCATAACTGTATTTTTTAATTCATGTGGTCTTATACTTGAATAAATATTAGATCTCAGAGCAATGTATTCATTTGCTGTGTAGTGATGTTCAGTGGCTGGATAATTAATTATGCATTTTTAAAGTAAAAATGACTTTTATCATATTTCTCGTATAGTGTGGTACTCTTCAAGTAGCCCAGAATAAAAAACCACACCCCTCCCACCAAGTAGTGTTAATTTTCTACTTTTATTTCCTGTCTCTACTCAACCATGTGACTAGCAGGGTTCACAGCTAACTCTTGGGGTTAGAGTATGTTCTGCCTTCTCATGGCCTGTATCAGGAACAGAGTGGCCAGTAGGACTAGGGAAGTTATTCTTCCCCTATACTTGACACAGGTCTGACCACATCTTGAGTACTGTGTCCAGTTCTTGTCTCCCTAATTTAAGAAAGATGATGAGAGGGTCCAGAGAAGGGCAACAAGGATGGTGAAAGGACTTCAGAACAAGCCCTACGGGGAGCGACTGCAGGACCTGGGGTTATTCAGCCTGGAGAAGAGGAGGCTCAGAGGTGACCTCATTGCATTTACAACTACCTGAAGAGAGGTTGCAGCTGGATGGGTGTAAAGCTCTTCTCTAAGGCTGATGGCACCAGAACAGGAGGACAAGGCCTTAGGCTATGCCAGGGGAGGTTTAGACTGCATGTTAGGGAGAGCTTTTTCACAGAGAGAGTGATCTTTCATTGGAACTCCCCACCCAGGGAGGTGGTGGAGTTGCCATCCCTGGAGGTGTTTAAGAAAAGACTGGATGAGGAACTCAGTGACATGGTCTAGGTGATGGGAGGCTTGGATGGATGGAGCGTGGTGCCCATGGGTCTGGGGTTGTGGGTTCGATCCCTAGGTGAGCGCTCACTTGGGAGTTGGACTAGATGATCCATATGGGTCCCTTCCAACTCGGAATAACCTGTGAACCTTCATGTCTTTTGCCAGCATGGCCATACAGCGGGGCTGTTTTCTCATGGGTACTTCCCTGGCACCTTCCTTTGCCCCTGCTGCGTGCCCCTGTTTTAAACAGTGCCCTTGGCTCATACCAGATATATGGTTCATTGTAGGCTGCAGAGTCTATTAAAAGGCTTATGATCATTCACATTCAAAAAATTTCTCTCTCGGAATCTCTTTGTAATCATTTACAGAATTAGCAAAAAAACCCCAGATGACAGTCAGAAAAATGTGATTCACAGCAGTTTGGTTGGTTGGGGGTTTGTTGTTGTTGTTATTGTTGTAATGCACTAAGAATCCAGTGTTTTGGCTTGTGATATGGTCTAATGTGCCCTAATTTGAATGGGAAATTCCATTCAATCACTGACTTTTGGGTCTGGAATTGCTCAGTGACCTCAAGTGCTAGAGGACAGCTGTAGCTTTCCTTCTTTATTTACTGATGCTGGCTCATAATTGTATCTTGCTAGCTTGGACAACAGAGACAAGTCCCTTGTGGGCCCCCTTCTGGAACTTGCCTGAAGAATGTCTGCCCTGGAAAGGAAAATATTTGCTTTCCAGTAGAGAACTAGAAGTTTCTATGCCAAATGGGACAGTGTTTGAAACAAGCCAGAACAGAATGGAAAGAAGATGAAATTATTATGCTAAGACTGAATGTTATTATATAGATACTCAAAAGACACCTACACGGTGTCTTTGTCTACTGTGAATGTTCTTAGTTTTCCATTTTCTATCTGTGTGAATTGCATAAATGTAATATATAATAATTTCTTGGCACTTCCTTTCAAAAATACAAATAGATGGAAAGTGATATGGGCACATTAAGCTGTTCAAAAGAAGACAAGTGCAGGTCAGATCAGTCTTCAAAGCCTTTATAGAGTCCTTGAAAAATTCATAGTAGCCAGAGGTAAATGTCTTTCTATGTATTGACACATACAACTAAATTATACTCTGGATGTACTCTGTGTCTGCTGCCCATCTAAGAGATATGGGAATTTATTAACTTTTAAGAATCAATATATTACAGTCGGGTCTCCTATAATGCGGACCCGCAGTCTTATTTGGGACCCGCGCAGCCCGAATTGTGTGTTGAATGGCGGCTGTGCCACAGCCACCACCCAGGCCGCCCCCGTGGCTACTGCGGCCACAGCTGCTGCCCCCGCCGCCACTCCCCGCGCACCCGCCTCCACCCATAATGTCCCTGCTGCTGCCCGAGCCACCACCACTGCCCATTTTGCCTCCCTGTCCGCCACCGCAGCCCCATCTGCTGTAGCAGCAGGTCACGCATGTGCAGTTGTGAAACAGGTCTCCTACATTGCTAAAAAAATCATGCCGCTAAGATCTGAAGCTGCAATATGTGGGGCGTGAACTGCAAGAGGGCCGACTGTATATGTGTTTTTAGTTCAGAATCAACATACATGAATCAAGGACAAGTATTGTCCTCTGGTGATGATTTCATATTTAGTTACACTCAGATTTTAATTTTAATCACCCCCTTTCAAACACACATTCACTCCATATACGTGCATATCACAGAATCGCAGAATCACAGAATCACAGAATACTTCGAGTTGGAAGGGACCCACAAGGATCATCTAGTCCAACTCACCATCTAACGCCCGTACAGAGATTGAACGCACACCCCAGAGTGGTGAACATAAATCTAGTTCCCTCACAGGCGCACAGGCCACTCCGAGCCAGGAGGGACCTACAGGACTATTCAGCCCAACCCCCCCAGCTAGACCATGTCTCTAAGCTCCTCGAGTTTTCTCTTAAACACTTCCAGGGACGGCGACTCCACCACCTCCCTGGGTAGTCCATTCCAATGAGCGATCACTCTCTCTGTGAAAAACCTCTTCCTAACATTCAGTCTAAAGCTCCCCTGGCGTAGCTTAAGGCCATGTCCTCTCGTTCTGGTGTCGTCAGCCTGAAAGAAGAGGTCCACACCCACCTGGCGGCAACCTATATTTGTGTGAACACACATGTTTATACACCTGTGCTATTTTGGCAGTGGTACTCAGCTCTTGTTCATTATACTATTTTCCATTATCTGTCCCTGCATAACGTCTTTCAGTTGACACAGTATAGACTTATACATTTAAAATTTGAAAGTGATAGCAAAAGAAAAGGATCCATATTTTTAGTGAAGCATCTGTGTGGTTTTATGCAAAATTTTTATATGACTGAATGGAGAAAAAGCAAAGAAAACATCATAAAGGTAAGCCTATAAAACATAATGAAATGTTATAACTTTGTTGTATTTATTTAGTTATCTGACAGATTTCATGAGAAAGTCATAATCATATTACATAATTTTGTAAGATAGTGTCAAAAAGTAAAAAAGACACATAGAAGTTCTGTAAGTTTTAAAGTACTTTTTGTAGAACCCTGGTAGCCCACTCACCTCTGGTAAGTTCTCAGGGATTTTCTGTAGAGACTGTTCTTCAGTCTGTTCACAGGAAGGCTGAAGGCATGGATACAGCTGGACAAGACACGTGCCTTATTCAGTGAATTATTAGTAGCTATCATTTACTGCCTTGCTACAGCAGTGACAAAATAGCAACAGAGAGCAGAACTCCCATATCAGGTAACACACACACCCCAGCTGTCCCTTTAACCCACTGGTCTTCTCCTTTGTCATAAAATTGGTTTTTTTCCATCTTTAAATACGTATTACACGTTTCCCTCTTATGAATAATAGTTTGTTTACAATGTCACATTTTAAGCACACAGTGAATTATGGAAAATGTTTGTAATGGAAATTAAATACTTCACACCAATGAAAAAAACACTGTAGTTTTTCCGTCGTGTTAGTTAGTATCTGTGCAACTCTAAGAGATTTCTTTGCATCATATAAACAGGTGCCATGTGATGCAAGAGTTACCATGGAAACAATACTAGTGAATGGCAAAATCAGGCTTCATAATAGCTTTATATTAATCACCTTAAATTTTTCCATATGTTCCAAGTATTTTACCCTGTTCAGCATGTAGTGAACATGAAACAGGCCTGTGGATTGAAGGATGATGAGCTTCACTTGTACAACTTTTCAGTCATGGCCATCCTATTTCAGTAATACAATGAGCCTCCGGGTATCGCGGGCCCATGGGTCCGGGTCCAGGACCGGGCACGAAAGCTGCAATTTGTGAAGACAGCAAACTCACGAATATGCAAATAAGCCCCACCTGTTGCCCTGCTGCTGCCACCCGATCACCCAGCTCTCTCTCCCCTCACCGGAGCCAGAGCCCAAACTGTGCAGCAGGCGAGACCCGGCTGGCCTGGCCCCACGAAGCCTCAGCCAGAGCCAGGGCTGCCGCCCCTGGACACCATTTCAGGGAAGGTGCTGCTCCAAATTGCCCCAGTACTGCTCGCCCCCCCTGGCCCGCAGCCCCCTGGGCACTCTTGCCCTGCAGTCCTCAGAGACCCAGCCCGCTGCTCCCTGCGGGGAGGCACCAGCACTCACAGGGGGCAAGGGTGGCTCACCCACCTGCAGTCCCTGGAGATGGGGTGAGGGCTCGTGGGGGTGTCCTGTCCCAAGGGACCGTGGACAGTCGGCTCCTCCTGTGCCGGCTGGGGAAGGGGCCGAGCCCCTGGACACCATTTTGGGGAAGGTGCCACCACAAATTGCCCCGGCACTGCTGGCCCCCCCTGCCCCGCAGCCCCCCAGGCATTCTCCCCTTCGGGAGCCTGGCCCACCACTCCCAATGGGGAGGCACATTAAACATATCCCAGATGGGATGAGACAGGCCACGCGGCTTGTGGCTCTGGCTCCCTCTCCTTGTTGCCCCTAGTGGCTCCTGGACAGATTTACATATTCATTAGTTCATTTACATGTTAATGAGCCAGCATTTTCTGCACATGTGTGCGGCGCTGCTTTTCGCTAAAAATGAACCATGAAATATTGAAACTGCAGAGAGGTGAACCACAGATAAGTGGGGATCTTCTGTAAATTCAGTTTGTTCCTATCATTACTTACATAAAAAAAGACAAGTAATGCACAAAGCATATATGTACTTTACATATCTTCAGAAGATATTGTAAGGCAGACAAATCCCAGTGAGAACTTCATTACTTTAATGGCGATCCCATAAAAGGTCCATCACTGTTGCCACACTGTGCTCTATGGGACAAGGTTATGGAAGAAAAAGGTTAGTTTTAGAGGGTACCACTGAACCTGTGGATACTTGTTAATTGAGCACAGCTACTACTCATTCTTAAACCTTTATGTTTTCAGATATAGAGAAAAATAACAGTGGTGAAAAGTGTCAGTGTTTAAGAGTACAATATGCAGTGGGTAACTAAGTAGGTTATGTTTAACGATAGCATGAAAAAACACCAACACAATTGTATTTTATCAAATACACATTTAAACTAGAAACATGTCAAATATAACTCCCATATTTGTCATTCAGCCACCTGAACTTTTATTTTCTTATTTGGGCACAAGGGAAACTTTCTTTTTTTATGTGTAGCTAACACCTTACATGTAATGATACATTATATGGTTCTTAAAACACCTTATATGTAATTATATGAAAAATTATGCTTCTTTACAGCTGCAAGTGAATCATCTCATGATTTCAGAGAAAGAAGGAACCAGTGGAGACTGCATATGGGCAAATACAGAAAGGGTGGAATTTCTAGGAGATGGATTTTCCTTACATTGGATGGTAGAAATGAAGTTTTACTGAGGAATGTTTATAAGAAAATTAAATAATTTCCTAACTTTCTGAAAAAGTAAAACTGGAGCACATGAGAAATGTCAATATGTAAAAGAAGAATGAAAAGCTTACAGTAAGGACCTCTAAGTAGCCATAAGATTTGCCAAGCAGAATGAAGGATACAGAAAATGAAAAGGAATTGTTAATCATAATGTTGTGGGAAGAATAAAAAGAGATCTTGAGTACTGTGTGCAGTTCTGGGCTCCCCAGTTTAAGAGGGATGTTGAGCTGCTTGAGAGGGTCCAGAGAAGGGCAACGAGGATGGTGAAGGGACTGGAGGGCAGGCCCTATGAGGAGCGACTNGTATGAAAGAGAAGAGGGGAAACATGGCAAATGAATAATGGAAGGAGAAATAAGAGGAAACTGTGAAAGAGGGTATTGCAAAGTCATGGGCAGTGTTGAAAGGCCGATATGTAGCCAGTAAGCATGTTGGGAACAATGGTGGCTGGTCAAAAATGCAGTTGGCCCTCTTGCACTTTGTGCCCCCCATATTGCAGCTTCAGATCTTACCAGCATGATTTTTTAGCGATGTAGGAGACCCATTTCACAACTGCGCATGTGCGACTTGCCGCGGCAGCGGCGGTGGCAGCGGCGCTGGCCCAGGCAGCAGAATGGGTGGTGGTGGGGCGCAGGCTGCAGCGGGGGCAGCACGGGTGGTGACCGCAGTGTGGGTGATGGCAGCGGGGGCGGCCACAGCGGCCATGGGGGCAGCGGCGGTGGCAGCATGGCTGCCATTCAACATGGAAGTCGGGCTGCACGGGTCCCAAATAAGACCGTGGGTGCGTGATATAGAAGACCCGACTGTAATTTTGATTGCCATCTCCTAAACTGATCAGTGTTTAATGAAGAGAAAGAAAAACTGAATGGATATTTTGGTAAAAAGAGCAATAACTCTAGTTTTAACATTTTTTCTTCTGAAGTGATTGGTCTCGTCCTTCATACTTAAAAAATTAAAATGCCTTATTCTACTTTTGAAATTATACTTCCACCCAGTAACTTCGCTTTATTTCTATTCTTCTCAAAATTTGTTGCCAGTGCTGCTTTTCCTTCTCAAAAAAACGTTCTGTGCTTCTCTTGGCTTGTTTAATAGTCAAACATAACATCTGGCCTATGATTTTGATACGGGTGTGGACTCACTAGTTTACAGAGCCACATAAACAAAAAGGATGTCATGCACAAAAATTTCATTGTCCTTGTAGTTAATTATTATTTAAATCAGAGATTCTATAGAGGATTTTTTATGAAAACAGTTGAGCATTCTGCAATGAAAACTGCTATCCTTAGTTCCTGAAAATGGAAAGCATACCCTTGCTGCTCAGTGTGAGCTGTGGCTAGCCCTAATCATTGTAGCACTAGTACCAAGAAATTGTCATGATAACACACAGCGTTTTTTGCTTGTCTCCCAGATCCAGTAGCTCCTTAAAAATGTAATAATTAGGAAGCATGTATAATGGTTTGGGTACTCAGTTGCTGATAAATCTGAAAATGAATTCTAACTTGAAAAACAGATTGACTTATTTTTCATTCACTTACAAAACAAAAAAAGGAAATCACAGACTAAAAAGATTACCTGAGCCAGATCTCATTTGCAAAAGTAGCAGCACTATAGACATACATGATGTAAAAGTAAAAGCAATTAATATTTGCACAACAAAGTGCATAAAGTAGTTCATACACAATGAGAACTGTGTCTATTAAACTAGCCTATTAATCTATAATCCAAACTTCATAATCAGTCCAGCAATTTTTCAGTCTCGAATAAGCCATTTTATGGGAGTCTAATTAGATTTGTGATTCAGCTCAGGGAATACCATTGTGTACATTTTCTCTATGGCTTTATAGGCCATAAACAAGTTGTTCCCAAGACACTTAACAGACAAGTCACATTTTCATCTTTCATTGGAACCTTAAGTACATTTAGGACATGTCCTGCAGAGCTGTTCTCTGTAGTGGTTCAGGGACACCTGGTGCTGTGAAACAAATGCTTTATTTACAAACATACATTTAATGAGTTTCTGATGTGCAGTAGGATATCCTTTGATCCTGAAAAAAAAGAGCTAATGCATACTAGTGTAGTGAAGAGAACACAATTTAAATTAAGGCATGTCACAGCTATCAAAAGCATCCCATTGCGATAGTACTGAAGTAAGGGCTCTTTAATAAGCAATCCCCCAGGACTGTAATGCCTTTTAACATCTATGGAAAATCATGGATAAATAACAGTAAGTGTCCCAAGTCACTGATGTGATAGCTCAGAACAGACAATTCTCTTTAATAATGGTGTTGGACAAAATTGAGCTTTAAGGTATTTGGCTCTCTAACTGTATTTTCAGAATTGCCGACACAGTCTATTGATACTCACTCTGGCATTGCTAGGATGTTGCGCTAAAGTTGCACAGCAGTTCTATATCCCTGTTCATGTCCAGTTTATCTTATCTGGTGGATGATGTAGCTATGTTCAGCCATGTCAGTGCCAACGGGTAGTGGCACAAGAAGTGATAATGTCCTGCACCACTGAGTGGCAGTCCAGTTCTGCTTGCTTATGTCTGCATTAAAAATCCAGAATCCTCCCTCATTAAGGTGTTTGGTTCATGGAAGTAATGCATCAACATTTCAGTAACACATTGTTTATATTACAAGAAACCAATTCACCCACTTGAAAAATGGGCTACATTTAGGACTCTTTGTTGTGGAATTTTAACAAATAAATGCCATACATTCTCAGCTGCAAAACTAAAATTCAAAATACTTAAGAATTACAAGTGTACTTGTGAAAATAATGAGTTGTGCAATACTTCTGCTGTATACGTTTATGAATTTTTGCCTTTTATTTATGAAGTTTGTCTTGCAGAAAGCATATAGCAGCTTCAAGGGAAAATCAGAGCCTATAGAGAATGCTACCTTTAAAACATTAGCACAGAGATGGTCAGATTTAGTGTACAAGGAGCCTACCTTGGATAATATGCAGGAGATAGAAAGGGCAAGGAAGTCACAATCATCCACTGTCCTATGAAAGGTCATTTTTGATTCTAACTTCAATAAAAGTTAGTTACTTGCTGACCTTCATGATATTAGCCTAATATGTATCTCACATGAAGAATCCTTCAGACTGCCAAAACGAGAGACTGATTACAATGTGAAGGAAAAACCCTGGTCTCATTCATGCTTCTGTGGAGAAAAAAAGTTTTGGCTTAGATACCTAAATATGTTCACATCTTCCACACATAAATCCAAAGGAATTAAAACATACCATTTGGCAATTTAAGATACTCAGTAAAAGAAAAGATGCATTGAGAGGCATTCTTCTCATACAGATTTTTCATGCCTTTTATAATTTTTCTGTTTAGATAAGCATCTTGGCAGGCATATACATTTGTCTGATAGAGATCTAGTTATGTTACATCAGAATTAAAGTCATGGTAAAAATCTCTGTCGGAGATAGATACAGAAAAAAACCCTGTATTAGAATGAAGAAAATTGTAGCCAAACAGATTACTTTTCTTTCCTTCTCTGAAGGGCTTCAGTCAAAAGCATCTTCACTTCATACTTCCTGGCAGACTTTGTAATAACAGCAAAAAACCATATAGGTCAGATGTCTTCCAGGTTTCTTTTTCAAGCCTCAGCATCCCTCTATCATTCTGTAGATTTTTACATTCTCCTTTATTTTACCTGATTTTTAATTGCCACTCATCTCTGTCATTTCTGTGTCCTACTTTCTCCTGCATCTCACTCAAGCCTCCAATGACAGTTTCAGCAGCAATTTTCATGGGAACTGTGATCATCTAGGAGGGATTTCAGATCCAAGGAGGAGGGAACATCATTTGTGTTAAGGCATCTTGATTGTAGCTCCAGGCTTTGTCATCAGAAGGCTTAGGTGTAATTGATTGACCTGGTTTCAGCCAGGACAGTGTTAATTTTTTGCAAAGCTGGGAGGGGTCATGGCCAGGAGTCTGATGTTGTTAGATACTACCCCAGGTCTTTGCTACTGGCAGGGGATTAGTGAAGAAAGGAACAGTCTGGTACTTACACATTTTGTTTTTAATATAATTGCTGTTAATGCTTTCTTATCTCATTGCTGTTTCCAGTAAATTGTTCTTATCTCAACCCCTGATCTTTGCCTTTTGTGCCTTCCATTGAAAGAGCAAAGGGGAGAAGCACATAGGGATTTTTAGGGGGAGAACACCATTCCTAAACCATGACAATAATCGAGACACAGCATCACCTCAGACATTGCTTTATCTGTATCTTGGATAATAATCTCAATGCAGAGAAGTATCTGGATAAAGTACTAAAACTAAGAAGGAAAAACAGATTTAGCAATAGAGGATATTTAGAAGAGGAGGAAAGAAAGTGGAGATATGTACAAAGAAGGATAAGGACAAAAATAAGGTGAAAGAAAGGGAAAGAGTGGGAAGACTTGTCATCTTCCCACCAGGACACTGATGACTACGTAAATAACACCAGGTTTTACTTCGCTGCATCTAGTAAGTTGTCTGCTAATTCTCAATCAGACTTGAGCTCTGAATCCTGTAAAAATATGTGTAATTTGATAGAGCAACTGGATGCAACAGTAATTGTACTGAATAGCAACAATGTGCAGAGCAGCATATTCATCTTATCTAGAAAGAGAATCTTCTATAAAAATCTATTTTGTATGCACCCTGACCTTCTCAAAGAATAACTGCCCTAAGAAATAATTTATCAAACACTGAAAAATAAGGAAATGTCAGAGTTAAAGATGGCTGTGAATTCTCTTATTAAATAAAGGCTTTAGCTATACAATCATACACATTTTTCTCCTTGACCCCTGCTTCATTATGTGCAAAGAATGAGCTTTTTAGTATATTCTTTTAGCTTCATTCACCATGAGGTCTGTTTACTTTCTACGATTCCATTTCAGCTGTGAGGACAGCCACACATGTCATGCTGGCCTGTTCTGTGACTCTCGTAGCATACACGTTTCAGTATGTCTCACAAACAGTCCTCCCTACAACATTTCCCTGAAAGAATGATGTTTTATTATCTCCACCCTACAGCTGGGAAACTCAGGCTGTACAAAATAAGTATTTGAGAATTCAACTTGATCCATCTGAGTCATTCATAATGGGTTACATTTCATATTTTTAAAGGACAGTTCCCAGTAGCTTCAGATAGAGTGGTGAATATTTAAGCATTTCTGCAAATTAGTCTTTGAGATCTCAAGACGGACAATGAAAAGAGAAAACAAAATAACCGCCTGGGAAAAATGTGATTAAAGAAACTTGCCACACAGGAGCTTTGCAGCGGAGACTGACGACAGTTCTCCAAAGTAGTTACTGTCTAGTGATGGGATCTCCTTTGTACGTATTTCCCTACAGCAGCAGGGCTTTACTACAAGAAGTGTCAGGCAACCTTGATAACTAGCAGTGCTGGCACATGAAATGTTCTCTTTGCTCATGTAAAATCCCCTTTTGTGCCTGAAAAGGAAGAATGGTCTATAATAAACAGGACTCTGTTGAGAGATGGGTGTGTGCAAACCTCATGAAGTTCAACAAGATGAAGTGCAAGGTCCTACACCTTGTTCAGGGAATTCCCAAGAACAAATACATGCTGGACAGAGAATGAATCCAGAGCAGCCCTGAGGAGAAAGACTAGTGGGTATTTGTAGACAAGAAGCTCAACATGACCTAGCAGTGTATGCCAAATGTATCCTGGGCTGCTTCAAAAGGAGCATGGCCAGCCGTTTGAGGTTGGGGATTCTGCTCCTCTACTCTGCTCTGGTGACACCCCATTCATAGTACTGTGAACAGCTCTTGGGGCCCCAACATATGAAGGACACTTGTTTGCCTTGTCACTGCTACTGCTGTCCTCTAGTTACATAAGAAGGAGGGTATTGCTCACTAGTCTAAGTGTGACTTCAAGAAGCTTCTAAAGGGACACTGATAGCCAAGACAGGAGTGAGAAACTAAATAAATAGAAACATAGGTTTAGAGACTAACTCAAGTTGTAAGGGATCAGCTGTGAGGTCAGACCATGTAGCTCAGGGATTTATTCATCATGGGCTCTGCGGCAAAGCCTCTGAAATGATCGAGAGAAATAAAAATTGTGCTAGATTCCACTAAAAGAAAAAAAAAAATCTACAGAGTTGTTATTTCAATTCAAGGAGCCCAGGAAAGTTGCTGAGCTAGGAAGCAGGGAAGACCTTTGATAGCAGCCCATTAAACCAGTGTTTTCAAGACTATAATTTTAATCTCTTAATCTTGCTAGTGTTCTGTATTTCATGTTTTTTCAAGTGCTACCTTATTTCAGACTGTTGTTTTCGTGTTTAAGTAAAACCAAGCTTTAGAGACAGGAGGAAGTTGATCCCTTTTGATGTCTTTGTTTCAAAAGAAAGAAGGGCACTTTTATCTTATGATAGCAATGCTGAGTCTAGTTACAAACATGCATTTACAAGACAGGTTATTCCTGAGCCAACTAGAATGCCTTCGATTTTAAAGATGGATATTTGTGTATCTCTTAATTTCGTTCTTAAACAAACCTCCATCCTGCTCCTGGCATTAACCTTGTCATTAGAGAGGGATATTCACTGAGCAGACAGTTGTAACCAGTGCTGAGGATCAAGCAAGCGCCAAGCTTAAAAACAAGACAAACCAGACCCTAGAGAAGTTAAGGGTACAAAGCAAGGAGCAGAAAAATGGAAAAATGGAGACAAGGGCTCTAGAGAAAACAGCTCAAAGAGCAAAGAGAAGGAAATGGAGTAAGTCCGAGTCCTGGCTAAGAAGCAGACAGATCCAGAGCAAAGCAAGCAAGAACTAAGCCAATTCCTTGATACCAAAGTACAGAATACCATTACAATGAATTTGCTCATTGGAGTAGACCAAGCTGAGTAGATACCACACAGAATTAAAACAAATATGTGCTAAAGCACATCTACGTGTATGTTCCTCTGTGCAGTGCTCATCTGAGTAATTTTAAGTATTATGGCAGCATATAAAAGGACATTACTTTAACTCATCTCTTTTTCAGCGATGAAGTTTCCTGCCAAATATTATCAAGCAATTATTACGTATAAATCTACATCTGTGTTTAATGGTATTCCACTTGATCACATAGTTTGAATTAAAGACACTTGCAGCTATGTGCTGGATGGATGTCTTTAATATCCACTCCTCTCTTAGCCAGGTTTCCTGATGAGGAAGGGCTTTTGAAATCATACTGTAGTATTCTTGCAAGCTTAATGTCTGTCAATCCACATTCTTCTAATAGCTTTTGAGCCTGTGGGCCAATTTCAAGCACATTTGGCAAAGAGGATCTAAGTTACACATAATAAGTCTCCATACATCAAATTAAAATAGGCGGATCAGCAGAGGAAAAAGAGACTATTGGAGTTAATTGTATTTTCATCTCCCTTCTCTGTTACTGATGGAAAGATGGTATCATGAACACTTTATTTAAAATCTACAGAATTAATATTAGAAAGTTATTGTGGATATCCTGTCATAGAAAAAAGCTTTTCAAATCATAGTTTATTAGGCATTAGACAATTCAAGCAGAAAATACCAATTGACAAGGCTTTCCATGCTCATAAGTCTGTGCATTAAAAAAGCATTACTTGCTAAAAGGAAACACATATTTCAAAAACTTATAACGAACTTCACTATTAGACTTCTGTTTGTAAAAAATATTCTCTTGTCTTGCACTAAATAAAGTCTGAGGAATTTAGTTTAAAGGAAAACAAAAAAGTATGGGCTGAAGGAGCATTGCAGCTTTACTGATTTCTTTATTATTTTGAGTCATCAGCTAGTACTTTCAGTGTAGTTACTGTTCTGAATGCATGGGAACTGCCTGTGTATTTCTTTCCCAGTGTTGACATCACGGAAATTTCACAAAGTTTGACAGCCTAGTAGAAAGAAGTACTATTCCAAAGGGACCTTCCTCTGGGCCCTATAGCATTTGGCAGACATTCATAAATATGACCTGTTTACTTTAGGTTTTGAGCAAAATCTCTTCTGGACAGCGAATGATTTAGCTAACAAAAAAAGTCAGAAAAAAATGTTTAACCAACTAGGAGACCTTCTTTATGTTTGTAATGGAGTTGTTGCAACAGAATTTTTTAAAAAACTAGTCTGAGAGCACCTTATGACTAAAGACTTCAAAGAATAAAAACTTTTAGGATGTAAAACCTTAAAGTGTCATTTTTCTAGAAGGATTTTTAATTTGTAAGATGTCTAAGTGACTGGTTTTCTTTTTTCTTTCCTTAATTTCCTTATTGCACTACAGAAATAGTGTGCATTTTTTATAAAACTTTTCTCGGTTAATTTGCTGTCTTCCAAGGAACGATCAAGAACACAAACACTATCTCAAGTTGTTTTTGTGTTGGTTTAGAACACACTGGATTGTCCTTAACTAAGCCTGGAGCTCAGTTGTAGACTGACACTGTTTTTGTAAACCACCATGGGTTCACTGAAAATGCCATACCTGTTCAAGATCTGCCTCACTGGCGTGAAGTCTTCAATAATAAAAGGAATGACTGGTATGTAAACAGCACAATGAATGTACAATATCAGCTACAGTTGTAGCTCAGTTTGCCTTATTCAGGTATGGAATTGTCAATATTCACTGAATATTTTAAATGTGGATGCTACACTTCCCAGCGAGGCTCTTGATTTCACAAAAGAGGATCAAAATAGGGGTTGAAGCTTACCACATTTTAAGGAAGAATAATCTTCACGCACCACATTTCTGCAATATTACTGAGTATTTTCAACTTTACTACGATTTTCACTTTTGTAAATTTGGCATAAAATCCCTGTCCATCCATGTCCATTCTACTTTCTCTTTAAGGAGGGATAAATACACCTGGAGTTTGTGTGCCCCAGTTCACTATTAGTGGCATGAAACAGTTAAATTAAATCTGAATTTAGATCCCACCAGCAGCTTCAGTGACACTGGAAAATCTCGACTTTGTGTGGGTTTTTTTCCCAAGTCATTGTTTCTTCAAGAAATAGACTTTTCTTTAGCCTTGTAAGAGCTAGATTTTATCAATTACATCTTTTTTCCTCTTTCTCAGCTTTCATTAGAACTTGTTAAAATAATCTTTATATAACACGAATTGAAGACCATTTTCCTCTTCTAGTTAAGGAACAATTTTCAGTATATTTTCTTCTAATTTTTGAGATGGTTGCACTGCAACACCTTTATGTGTATTCATGGAAAATTCTTTGCTAATCTCCATGTAATTCTATGTTTTAAGTTATAATCCTTCCATTTAACATATATATGTGTGTATATATACATATACATTGTAACAATAGAAATGCTGGTAAGAAATTAAAGAGAACAGATTTAGGTCAGTTATTAGGAAAAAAAATTCTTTACTGTGAGGGTGGTGAGGCACTGGAACAGGTTGCTCAGAGAATTCATGGATGCACTATCCCTAGAAGTGTTCAAGGCCAGGCTGGATGGGGCTCTGAGCAACTTGGTGTAGTGAAAGGTGTCCCTGCCCGTGGCAAGGGAGTTGGAACCAGTTGAACTGCAATGTCCCTGCCAATTCAATCCATTCTATGATTCTATGAAATTCCTACCCTGATCACCAGATACACACACACTTTAACAAGTTCCAGAGGATCACTTTTTCAGCTCAGCTGTGGCATCTGTCAGTGCCATACACATTACAGAACAAACCAACAGCCACTGCAGGGTTTTGTAATTTCTGTAATAATGTATCTTTACTATGGTTGTCCTTCTATATCTGCTGTTTAAGAGTGGTGAGTGGGTGCCAGGCTGTTAACGACCAGATTCAAGTTCGATGTTGGCAGAATTTAATTTCAGCGCAAAGGCGCTGAGATGTTTGAGATGCCTGTGAAACCTTGCGAACACGTGGCATTTGCCGCCCCGGGCCAACGTGCTGTAAGACAGAGGGTTTCGTGTCATTGAGCTCTGCTCTGGCCATTGAAGGAGAAGCTGCCACCAGCCCCGGATCTCCGCTATGGCAGGGGCGGGGCTCTGGGCGTGAGGGTGTGTCCGCAGGACCCGGCCCAGCGCCTGCCCATCCGCGGCATCCCCGGCACCGCGGNGCCCCCCGGCCCCATGAGCCCTCACCGGAGCAAGTGAGTGCGGGGACCGCTCGGTCGGTAACTGGCCGCTGGCCCCCGGCCGCCCTCCCGCCCCGGGGCAGCGCGTCCCTCCTGGGCTAGGAGGGAGCCGGCGCCCCCCGGGCCGTGCCTTCTCTGCGTTCAGCCCCGCTCTATCGCTGGGGTAGCCCGCGGCTTCTCCCTTGCCCGCGGTTTTAATATTTTTAAGAGCGAGGCTCGCCCGTCACTGTCCCCGGGCGGGGCGGGAGAGGAAAGGAGGCTGCGGGGGTCCGTGCGGGGCGCGGCCGGTCCGGGCTCGTTGCGGCTCCACCTGCGCGCTGGTCCCTCGGCAAGGCGGACTCGCCGCCCGTCCTTCTCCGCCTCTTCCCCTGCAGGGCGCCGGCGACCCGGCCTCGGGAGGGAGGATGTGGTAAGAGGATGGGGCTGTGTCCCGCATGGGCTCGCCATGGCCAGGGAGGACTCGGTGAAGTGCCTGCGCTGCCTGCTCTACGCCCTCAACCTGTTCTTCTGGGTGAGTGCAGCGACGCGGGCCGGGCCCGGGCAGGTGCCGTCCTGGGGGTGCGGGGTGCGCACGGCCGCCCCTTGCCGCGGACTCTCCGCGCTGGACCAGGGGCTGGAGGTGCTGCCTTGGTGCCAGGCAGCTCCCGTGGGGAAACGCTGAGCACTGCGGGAGGGGGAATGTCTCTGAAAACTAGTTGGAAGTACAATTGGATTAGTGTTACACGTGTGAATTTGTGCACCTGTGACTTGTAAAGAGGGAAATATTCATGGTGCTGTGGCTTTCTGGCTAGGTGAGTATCAGAGCATCCTGTGACCTGAGATGAACTCCAATCTCTCGCAGGTACCTGAGCAGTACCTGCTCTGCCAAGGCCTTCCCCAGCACCTTTTTGTGTGTTCAATGACAACATTGAACCTTGGCAGGCAAGGTCCCTTTCTTTTGTTTTGAGGCTGTCGGTGAAAGCTTCATTTGTAGCAGCAGAGTTTCTCACTCTCCAGCATAAGTGGGTGCGATCAACACTTGTCTTTTAAACTTCGAGACCTCTGAAGAAATAGCAAGTTGAATATTGCTCAGAGTCCTCACTCACTTTCACCAAATGTAATCTCTCACCTGAATAGTTGAGATTTATGCAGGATGAGGGTAAGAAGGCAAGAGGCATGACATCCCACTCCTGCTGACTATAGCTTACTTCTGAAGCGTTGTAGATTTGAAGGATGCAGGGTTAATACATGGTCTGGGACCAAGCCTAGTTTGTATCTGATTTTTTTTTTTCCACCTGCATCCAAATTGGAGGTTCCCAGCACAGGAAGGACATTGACCTGTTGGAGTGAGTCCCAAGGAGGGTCATGTAGTTGATCAGAGGGATGAAGCGCATCTCCTGGGAGGAAAGGCTGGGAGAATTAGGATTTTTCAGTGTGGAAAAGAGACAGTTTTGAGGTCATTTAATTGCACCCTTCCAGTACCTGAAGGGAGCCTACAAGAAGGATGGAGAGAGTCCATTTACAGGAGAGTCCATTTACATGTAGGGACAGCCTAGGAGGGAATGGCTTCAAACTGTAAGGTTTACATTAGATATTAGGCAAAATTCTTTACTATGATGGTAGTGAGGCACTGGAACAGGTTGCCCAGAAAAATTGTGAACTCTCAATTCCTGGAAGTGTTCAAGGCCAGGCTGGATGGGGCTTTTAGCAATGTGTTCTAGTGAAAGGCGTCCCTGCCTATGGCAGAGGGATTGGAATTGAGATGAAGTCACAGTATCACAGTATTAGCAAGGTTGGAAGAGACCTTGGAGATCATTGAGTCCAACCTGTAACCCAACACCAACCCATTGTCTAAACCATGGCACTACCCAGAGGACCATCCCCATGACCACTGAAAATTAAGTGGGTCTTGGAGTATGAATGAGAGAGAAAAATGTCAAACAGCATTTTAAACAGAATGGTACTCTCTATATAATGCAAATGATCTAAAAACCTGTTGAAAGTATGTAGCTTTATATATTGTGTTTAATAGAGATGAAAAATAAATAATTTCTTTAGTGTATGTAGGAATAAAACCCTTTGATAGAAGATGAGGAAAGGGATTTTTTCTCATATAAAAGAGGATGTGTGATTGTTTCTAGCAGCATAATGGTTTTCATGGGATTCTGTACAAAATCTAAACCCTGATATTTTCTTTTAAGATCAAGGTTGCCTGAAGTCAGCTGACCTGAGTTCAACTTTAGACTTTTACACATATTCTCTGAGAGTTGAGTGAATGGACACATTTACATGATTGAAAATGTCATGTCCTGCTTTTTCCTGGTTTCTGTGATTTCTACTTCAAGCTGTCCTCAGCAGTTCCTATTTGCGCCTTAATTCACTGCTGTATTTGTCCCCTTAAGTTCCCTCTGCTCTTTTTCCGTACTGTCTGTGCTCATTGCCGGCTGTGTCCCAGTCAGATGTATTATTCAGCTATGTATTTGTAGTTGTAGGCGTTTAAGTGGTGCCCAAATTACACATGAGGCTATACCCTCATACTGTGTCAGATGTCTGTCATGTTGTGATGAGAGGCTTCCTGCTGGAACTGAGTGCTGTGTTTTTCAGTCCTGAGATACTTTCTTTGCATAGGAAAGCTTGCCCTTATCTTTTGCGGGGACTAGTGTGTTGTGTTGCAGCTCCTCTCTGGGAAGATCAAGGTCTTACCCAGGTCATTTAAGTGTGACTGCCCACGTTGCTCAAATTTTAAGTTCCTTTCCATGTCAGATTGCTCCTTCCTACTTTTCATTGTTTTGAAGCCATGACATTAATATGTTTCTGTTGCGAACCTCAGGCATGGAACTACACATCATCTTTGAACTTGTCAGTGGAACAGCACTAATCACATCTGTAATGTGATGCTGCTGTTAAGTTTGTCCATTCTTGAGTCATATCTAGATTTGGTTTAAGCATTCATTGCTAGAAATAATTTCCCATTCTTTAATTTTGTTGTCCTTGTAATAATAATGTCTCAGATCACCCTTACCTATAAAGTGTGATGATTTTTTTTTTTCTTCTCTGCCTGTCCGCTGCCTCCTCCCAGGGATACAGGGTAAAGGTTTCTTGAGGCTTTTGTGGTATAAGTTGTGGGGAAGAAAAGGGCAACTCCTTGATCTTTTGGCCAAGATACAGTGATCCCCTGTTACTTGCGGGCTGTTGGGTCTGGGCCTCCTCATGCGAGTTGTGGGATCCGTGAAGATAGTGAACCCACTACGTAGTTGCGTATGCCATGCCTGTAGCCACGCCCCCTCCCCTAATAAGGTCTGGAGGATGGTCCTGAGAGTGGGGCTTGTTTCAGATGTCTGGCTGTGCTCCACTGGGGCGGGGGGCGAGTGGTGGGTGGCGGTGCCCTGGGAGCGGGGGGAGTCCTGGTAGCGTGGGGTGTCCCGGTGCCGTGGCAGCATGGAGTCCTGACAGCGCGCGAGCGGCGGGGCCGGCGGCCGAGCAGACTGTGGTCGCAGTAGGTTCTGCGCATGCGCCAGGTCCCACAACTCGCTGGAAAATCAACAGCGAGTATGGGATCTTGCAAATTACAGATCAGGACTATGTGAAGGATCACTGTATAAAAAATGTCTGTAATTTATCTTTCTAACTGAGCCTGGACGGTGGATAGTGCACCCAAGCAGTGAAGTGAAATGTATATGGTGCTAAAGTATGTGACTATGTAATTAAGTAATACATGCCAGTATAGCCAATTACTTGCACCACAGATGTTGCAAAGATTTAAATCTGTTTTTTGTAATCTATGTGCAATTAAAGGTGTTGGAATTCAAATGAAAACTTGACCAGTTCATTTGGAGTCGTTTGCATTTTGCAGAGCAGATGAATGCATTGTTTTTGTTGAAACTAAGTAAAAAAAATATGCAGAAACCCTCCCTTTGTCTTCCTGAACTGCGAGTTGAGAAATAGGGTGTGTGGTGGGTGGGTAGTTAAATGTATTGCAGTTACATCAGACTTCTTGGGAGGAATTAACATGTATAACCTCTTTTTGTGCCCTATCTGGTTCTGTTTGGATGCATATTTGACAGCTAAATGTAAATCTGCTATCAGCTGCTTTTTGTAGTGAAATCTTCCATATCTTTTCCTCTGTCAGAGCTTGAATTTTCTTCTGTTTAGCTTAGTTGAAGTTTTGCCACTGCCTTCTCTGACTGTCATAGTATGACCCACTGGGCAGAATATTCTTGTAAAAAGTTTCCCTGGCAGTAAGTGCTTATCTACTAGTGTGGGCATGGGGGCAATGATCTCGCTTTGCCACCGCTCCTCCTTCCATTTGGAAAGTTTTGGTGGTTGCTTATACAGTTATAACCCCTCGTTCGCGAGGAAGGGGACAGACCAGGGGTCTCGCAGAAAGCCAAACTCGCAAAGTGCAGGTTGTTAATATGCATGCAGGCCACGCCCATTGCTCCACCCCCNCCCCCCTTGCCCCCCCCCCCCCCCCCCCCCCCCCAGCAGTCCCGAGTGCTCTGGACAATTTTCTGCTTCTCCCCTCGGACTGTCAACACAGGGGAGCAAAGGGAACCATTTCTGAGCCCCCTCTGACTCAGGAGACAACCCCCCCCGGAGAATCTGTTGTCTTCGTCATGCTGCTGCGGCCACGCTCCACAGCACAAACCCCGTGCCGCGGCTCCCCCACCCCAACCCCGATGCGCGTGCCCACGGTGTCCTGGCATGGCATCTCGGGCCAGCAGGGCTGCTGCAGGCCGGGCTGCCTGCCGTGGTCTGGGCTGCCTGCCGTGGGGCGAGGTGCTGCCGTGGAGCCAGGCGCTGCCGTGGGGCGGGGGACTGCCATGGGGCCCGGGCTGCTGCAGGGTGGGACTGCTGCGGAGCCAGGGCTGCTGCGGGGCTGTGGCTGCCGGCACGCTGGGGCTGCTGGCCCACCGGGGCTGCTGCGGGCTGCTAAATGCCAGGTTTAGCCAGAGAAACTGCACGCCTTCCCTGCGTGCCCTCCCCCGGGGGGTGGGCCCGTCCCGTCTCACAGGGAGAGCCAGCACCGCCCCTCGGCAAAGCAGAAGCACTGAGCATGTGTGGTATGGGGAACCTCGGAGACCCCGGAAGTCAGACTGCGAAAAAATTGCTTCGCAAATGGGCAGGGTCGTAAAGGAGAAGTCATGATGCAGTGGGGATTCACTGTAATAGTGTTTACTTGGATAAATACCAGCCTAGGTTATGAGTTAGATGTCAGGAAATTTAGGTCAGCCCCTTGAAAAGGTGCAGCTGCATTCCTCCTGAGCACAGTGGGTTCTGTCCCAAGACAAGCGTGATACCGTGATTCCAAGGTCTGTACAAACCTCCTGGTTTGGGATATACAGGATATCCTCATTGCATTGCGAACCCTCTATTACAACCTCGCTGATTTGCGAGGAAAATTTCTTGCAATTCGGTTTCAGGGGTTTGCGATGTTCCCCAGCCGATGCATGCCCAGTGCCTCTGCTTCACTGAGGGATGGTGCCGGCACTCCCTGTGGGACAGGACTGGCTGGGCACCATGGGGAGGGCGCATGGTTTCTCCGGCTCACCGTGGTGTTTAGAGCCCTGCAGCACCATGCCCCGATCCCTGACCCAGTCCTGTGTGTCTCCATGCCCAGTGTCTACAGTGGAAGGGTCACGCTGTAGTATGCCCCAGGCGGCTGCTGAGACCCAGCACAAGAATGCCAACCAGAGCCTGGGGACACCCTTCTCTGCCACGGAGGCAGGGCAAGCACATGCAGTGGCAGCCGCCAGGTGGCGGCTGCAGAAGTGGCTGGGACAGTTCAGCGGTGGGATATGCCCACCCCGTGGCTGTCCCGCACTGACAGCCCCAGCGGGATAGGACGACGTGCGGCTGGGATGGCATGGGGACAGGGAGTGGGGGAGGAGCAGTGCGAGGTTTGTGCTGCCGGTGGGGCAGTGCAAGCACGTGGGGTTGCAGCAGCCCGGGCCCGGCTGCAGATGCGGAAGCGGCAGTGTGGCCAAAGAGAAGTCCAGGGATTCTCCAGGGGGTTTCCTGAGGCAGAGGGGGCGAAGAAACACTTCCCTTTCCTCCCCTATGCTTCAAGGGCCTGTGGGGAGGAGTTGAAAAGGCTCCCCAGTGCTCCTGATTGGCTGGGGGTAGAGCAGTGGGCATGGCCTGTATGCATATTAATGACCTGCGTGTATTTGCAAATTTAACATTTTGCGAGACCTCTGACATGACCGGTTTCTCGCAAATGAGGAGGTAGAACTGCATACGTACATGTAATCCTCTTCAAGTCTGATTTTGGAGAGTTTTATGCTTTCTCTTGCTTTCTTCTTTCCCAAGTGCCATTGCCTCCAAATGACTTCAAGCCTGTTTATAACTGGCCCAGTAGCTGTATCTGTTATCAGTATTTGGCTGAAAACAGTGAGGATATGCAAACAGTATATGTTGACTTTTTAGAATCATGGTTTGGTTATGGGTCCTGTTTGGAATAAGGTGACGTCCTCTTCTTTTTCCTCTGTGATGGTATTCAGCAGTAGGTGTAACCACATATTGTGCAAAAAAGGATTGGTTCCTTCTCCAAGCTGGGAGCTTGAAGCCTTTGAAGTCCTAAATAAAACTGTGTAAGAGCCGCTAGTCACTGTCTAGTAAAGTCTGACTCTCAGGGACTTAAAAGGGAACATCTGAACTAAGCTTCAAAGCATATCCTGTGTGCAGCTGTCCCAGTGTGTGTATGATGGGACTGCACCATTTGTCATTGCCAGCCTGGTGAGGACACACTGGTTCCTGTGAAGCTCCTTAAGATGACAGAACTGACTGATCTAATCATGAGTGCTACTGATGAAGCGAAGATGCAAATGGTTGCTGCAACACCCTCCTGTGTTCATAAGTTGGTTGCTTTTGGCACCTACAGAAGTAGAGAAGTGACAGAAGTGTATCAGTCAGTCTGTTGCCACCTTTGTAGCTTTTCCAGAGCATTGCTTGAAAGGGTACAGCTCCGTGCTGTTTGGAAAGAAACGTTTTTTACTGAGCTCAGCTTATGAGTTATGATTTACCTGTGTGTACGTGAAAGGGAGGCAGGCAGGAAGCGGTGTCTGTAATGCTTTCTGTCATTTTTGATATAAAGTCTGCTTAACTAGAAGTAATTCATAAGCAATCAACTAGAAGCCCAAGGCTGTGTTGTAGTGATTCATCCTGTTTTATAATGGACCGGTAAATGCACTTCCTTTACTGCTGTAGAAAAACCCTGGGTTTGTGGATGGGAGTAGATTGGTACTTTAGGAGCTGCAACTTGCAGCAGATCTTGAAAGTTTTTTTCTTCTGAGGTGGAAATAAATCTGTTGTCAGTGCTCTAATTGTTGTTGATTAAGTTACTGACCTTGGTAATAGGTCTGATGATACCCTTCTGGAAGCTGTTTTCAGGGTCAATTGAATCATGCATCTTGACTGCAAGATGTCTTTGTCAGAACTGGGGAAGTTTCAGTTTCAGGACTTCCTCAGTCTTGTAAGTTTATAAAGGTTTTTTTGACAGTGCCCTGGACAAGGGATATCCTTCAGACTAATTCCTAGGGATAACATTTGGTTTCATTCTTCTGCAATCCTCACGCATAAATAGGCATCACTTTCTTAGCGTAGTCTACAAGACTGAGAGATCAACCTTGATTCTTGATTCTGCAGGTATTTAATTTTACACTGTAACACTATTTGCTGTATACCTTACATTCTGGACATGTAGAAATATGGACAATAGAAAGAGGGGACTCCTCAAAATGTGTGATTTGGTGTTTCGTTGTCTAGAATTAGTGCTTAGTTAAGTAGATTATCTTAGTGGTACTGGAGAGAACACATGCTCCTACTGCTTTCTGTATTTCTGTTCTTTGTGACAATATTGGTCTTCATTATGTCTAGATAATGTGTGTCAGGACTTGGAGAAATTTGGTTTTGATAGCTCTACAAACATATTTCATGCAGTTTATGAAACTTCGAGGTCTTTCCTTGTGATGGGAATTGGCATGCTTCTGACACTGCTCCTGCTCCATAGCAGTCATGTAACACAAGCATCTTCATTCATTTTGAACATTGTATAACTCATCTTCCCGGATACCCTCTTTGCCACGCTATACAATGCTGCCGTTGTTTTCCTGTTCTTTGCTGTGGTCTTTTTCCCAGTTAAACCACCTTTGCAAGCATTTGTGCTGGGTAGACCTGCAGTCACAGAACTCAGTCAGCCTGTAATAGTGGCACGGGCATAACACAGGAGATACTTGAGCTTGGGTAGCCCCTAGGGATTGTGCTGGAAAAGGAACTAGCAAATGGTGCTGAATAAAAGGAAAACTCAATCTCCTGGCTGCTTACAATAGTAGGGGATTAAGCAAAGCGACAGCTTTGCGAGGCACAAGTCTGTTCTACTTTGCAGCTCAGCCACATGTGTTCTGTGTAAAAGTTACAAATAGTCAAAGTAGGTGACCCAGACAGTGATAGGGGATGCAAGTAAAAACAGCACAATTATTTTGGCCATTTTCTCATTTTTTTAAAAAATAGCAAAGTGTAACTTTGCAGGAAGAAGTCTGTACAGACTTTGCCTTGAAAATTGCCGACTTTTTTTCTTTTTTATCTGGTGAGCCTGCGAAGCAGTAGCAACACAACAGCAACTGCTTGTGATTGAGGATGACAGTACTCTAGTGCGTTGGACAAATCAAGGTTGTAAGATGCGGATGACTGTGTCATAGGTGGTAAGGATCTCTTAGCCGATAATTAATAGTGTCAGTGGATGTTTGAGCCAAGCCAAGCCGCTGATGTTGCCGCTGCCTAGGGATATGCTGTTTCTGTTGAGCAGTGTTTAAACTTTCCTTCGTGCACAGAGCAGTACCATCTAATTTCAATCATATGGTTGCGGCCAATAAATGCTTCTGGCAGGCAGTGGAAATTGTTTTGCGTATACTCTTGAATTTCTGTTGATGAACAAAGGGGGGAGAAAAATCACAGAAAATGAAAGTGGAGCAAGCTTCCAGTTAGTTTTCCATTTGTCTTGGGTGCTTTGCATGCTTAACTCTTCTAGTTTTGCTTATATGTACCACTTGAGAACTCAGAACAAGGGAATATGAGTGTTGTGAGAGGAAGCAGTAAGAGTGATTAGAAGGAGTGATATTGTATTTCCTGGTTTCGCTAACTTCAAATGTATGTATTTAATATTGTGATTTTTTTTTCTTAATTTTTTGAATCTGCTGTGATGCAAGAAAGCCAACAGTCAATTCTCGCTTCTGCATAGAGGTGATTTCTGCTGCTTTTCAACTTCCACTCTGGTGGGATTTGCAGATACTTGGCATTAACAGAGTTCAGAACAATGTTTTCGGTTTAAATGGCTAATAATATCCATTGAAATGATCACTCCCTGGCTGGGTACCTATAGCACTGTAAACAAGGGGTTCATTCTAGGGTAATACACTCTGACTTTAGAGACTGTAGTTTAGACCTGTGTAATTGAAACCTGGTTTTCTTTGCATTCCTTGTATAAAAACAATAACTGTGGCTTCTGTGGGAATATGGTGTCTTTTTAAAGGAATGCATTCAACTGGGAAAGCTATAGGAGGAGTTTTAAAGGACCAGAAATATTTTTGATTCTGCTATTTGAGAATGTGTTTCGGCTGCATTATTTATATAACATCATTACATTGCCAGACTATGCCCTAATAAAGTAGAGTTTGGCCATAAGTCAACTTTGTATCTAGTTCTATCTAACCTTTTATCCCCTTTTATGTATTTTTGTAGGTGGTATGGCTCACCCCAAGTGGCATGTCAACAGTGGATTGGTAGATGAATTTCTGGAAAACTGACCTGAAAAAGAATGGCTTGATGTGCTAATGGAAAAGAAAAAATACACTCAGACCTCACTGCAATGTTAGAAATTACACTAATATGCTTTTTAATTGGCATTTAATTGGTCAGTGAACCACAGACATTTTTTAGCTAATCCTCGCATTTGACTTTGTGGAACTCATTGCGTCAGCTTTGAGGATGATGCACAAACCTGTGCTAACGAAATTTGAGCCCACAGCTCAAGGGGAAGGAAAAACTTCTGACTATGTCCTTACCTTGCTAAGACACAATCTCTAGCAAACTAGGAAGGTCCATCTGGACTGTAGATATCTTCAAGGTCTTTTCCAACCTTATCAACACTGTGATACAGACTTTTTTTCCTTTCAATTCACATCTCTTTCTCTAGAAGGTAGCTACCCAATTATTCATTAATCTGCAGGCACTGCTTCTGTGCTGGGAAGATTGTCATCTCAAGAGTCTGTGGTAGACGCTAGACAAGCCTTGTAGGAATAATATTGATTTAAATATCTTGTAGCTATTTTCCAAGGTACAGGGAACAGTTTCGTTTTATGCATTTTTATAGGAATGTGTGATTTAATTAAAAATGCAGGTTCACTTTAGTCATCTTCTTGTGCTCGTGTATTGACATGTTTAACAGAGAATTTAGGCGATAAACCCACAGCCAGATTGTGTGTAGTCCAGTGGATCGTAAGACATACATACGTTTTTTTGTGTCGCTCTTCCAGTTATGTGTATGTATATGTATATATATGTGTGTGTGTATATACATGTTTGCTGAGTTTTAATATAATTTGCCTGAATCCATGAGATTGACAACTGTGGGGAAAAAAAGCAAGCTCTTACAGAAATGAAAATAAGAGTATACTGCGTGTATGTGAAGGCATGCCTGTTTGATGGTGATGTGTGGTTTATGATATGAATTGGGACACATGAGCTCTGATCATTGCTGTGAATTGCCTGTGAGGAGCAGCACATGCCTTGAACAGCCAACTGCTGGAAAACCTCGTCCTGTGCCCCGGGAGGGTGACCCGTTAGCAGCCTGTCAGTGTTCCAGCAGTTGCCGTACTGCAAAGTGTGCGAGTTCCAGCCCGTGCCAAATGAGGAGCAGGTTGTTAACTTACTGTTCCAGCTGCGCAAGCAACCGTGCGCAATACAAATGCAAATACAAATGTGCTTCAGCTGTTTGCTAGTGGGAGGGGACCAAGGCATGACCTTGTAGGAAGCTCATAATCTGTATAAATCTAAATGTTGGCAGGTCTGTAGAATAAAAGATACATGAATAGTGAATAGAGAATTTTCCTTTTTTGTTTGTGTGCCATTACTCTTTCTGTAAACATTGAAATGCTTTGGCCAGGTAATATAGAAAAACAAGACCTCTGCAGCCCTTATGTCCCTCCGTCCCCCAAAAATGTAGTTGTCTGTTTATCCAGGGATCTGAGTTATCTGTGTTTGTTCAATGATCTGAATATTGAACCTAATCGTGAAAATCCTATGCAAGCATTGCAATGTGTTTTGTTCATGACCTTGTAGTGATTTATCCCCCTGCTCCCTTTTGGTAAGTCACAGCTTGTGTTACTCAAAGCAATTTTAACTGGAAAATTTTCTCAAGGGTTTTTGTTTTTGTTTTTTTTAACCTAAAATAAAAGGACGTATTCTAATGAATGTTGCCATTCCTTGGAAGTAATTTCCTAGGAGCTGGAAATCTTTTCATGCAGAGCAAGTTGCTCTATAGTGCTGCTAGTCAGCATTTCGTCATGGGTACCAGTCTGTGACCTGAAGTTGTTTACCCCATCTGTTAGAAAGGAAAGAATGGTATGTGATTTTTGATATGAAAGATACTTTTAATCTTTTCTCTGATTTCATAATTAAAAAGAACCCTTCTCAAGTTTGAGCACAGCAACTTTCATTGTCAAAAATATGTTAAGAGTGTTTGAATGAAAAAATAAGAAAGGATGAACACAAGTGTGCAAATAGGAACAGCAATTGGTCTTGCTCCATTAAAGACAGAAATGCATGTTCATCTATTAATTAAAAATGCAGATTTATTTTCCTGTTTACTTATGGCCTTGAAGACACCGTGAGTAGGACTTACACAACAATGGCTTAAAATACATATCTACTTAATGAGTGATTAACAGATAATTTTGTCTTTTCATTTAAATGTGTAATTTATATCAGAGAGTTCTAAAGACAATTAAACTTCCAATGCTTGGAAACAACTGCTCCTAATAGTAATAGTCTGGTTTTTGATATTGTGATTCAGTTGTCGAGAAAACCCTAGTAGCTTTAAAGACTTCACATTATAAAATCATTTGAAATTTAATATATTATTGTGTGCATATTGCTTGCATACAAAAATATAATTTATTACCTTTGCTTAATCAGTGTGAAAATATATTTATAAAATAGAGTATGACAGCAGGCAGTTTTGTAAACTCTTCAGTGTCATGCTGACGGCTATTTAACATACTGTGACAGTTCAGAATTAAAACCAGAGTGACTTGTGCAGCCAGCTGCACCAAATAAAACATGTTTTACTGCATGCTATCACATTATGTTTACAACACATCAGACTAACTGTCATCAGAGAAGCTTCAATGAAAAATTTTTGGTGAAATGATGTAACTGCTAATGTGAGAATTATCTTAGTAGTTTTATTTGTCATAAACTTGTGTTCTTTCATCTGATTGCTTGATACAGGTTTCTAAATGTATTTTACAAATGAATTAGCTACAAAACAATGACTGAAGTGAGGGTTGCCTGTTTTTTGGGGCCACCTTTTTACCATTCTTCAAATGAACCAATAAGAGCTGTAATCAAGACCTTGCCCCTGTGCCCGTGACTCTTGGAAAATCTCATGGCAGTGAATTGCAGTGATGTGCTTGCTGTTCTTTGCTGCTGTGTTTGGATGTGCACCAAGGTTTTTGGGAAGGTTGTGGTTGTTCTTGTCTACTAAGTGCCTGGGCTGAGTTTTACTGCTGGTACATATTAGGATATTTCCTGTGCTGCTGACTGAAGATCTCCATGTGCTGTAGGTGGTATGAAGTGGTGGATGCCTGGAGCATTCTTGGTGACAACTAGCACTTGAGGATGTTTAGTGCTTTTACAGGGCAGGACATAGGCATGTTAAGTTATAAGGAGGAGGCTGTGGTGGTCAGATGTATGTCTTGTGTTCTGGTTGTGTTCCCCTTTGGCTGTGCAGCAGGTGAGCAAATCAACTGATGGATGTGATGATGTAATGCGTATCAAGTGATATCAAGCTAGTGCTTGATAATCTTTTGTCACTGAAGTAATCATCAGTTATTATGCAGGGCAGTCGGATGTTGAAAACCCACCTTTCATCCTTCATGGTATTCCTGCCCAGAGGCTTAGTTTTGCTGATGAGAGGGGATGCAACATTTTTCTATCATTTCCCTCTGTTAGTGAAGCGCTACCAAGCACTTGATGTCTTATGTGCTCTAAACAGAATCACAGCATCACAGCGTATTCTGAGTTGGGAGGGACCCACAAGGATGGAGTCCAATTCTTAAATGGCACCACTGCCTCTCTGTTGGGAATTGAACCCCAGTCTTCCACATGAAAGGCGGGGACACTCACCACTGTACTAAAGTAAACAACACCTTTTGTAATCCATTTATTGGGCAATTGCTTTTTTGAGTTACTTGCTTGTGTGCCTGGTTTTCATCCCGTTTTTTTTTTTTTTTATCTCACTAGTTGGTGTCAATCATGGTTTGCTCTTTCACAGGCTTCTTTGTTCAAGAAGAGTATCTTAAGTGTTTTCCCTTTTCTCTGGTTGAGCCAGGCCTTTATGCCACCCCAGTTTGACAGTGTTACTTACTTTCATGGATGTGAATCCAGTATGTCCCAGCACCCTGGCTTTCTGGTTATTCAGAGTAATAATTCACTTTGGACTTTCTTCAAATTATAGGTCCAGAGGTACCTCCCAAGGAAGTTTATTGGCAGGAGGGTGTTGCACAGGTAATCTGTGTGTAACATCTGTGTAGCGGCAAGGCTGTGCATGTACTTTTCAGTACATCCTGAGCTAGCTCTTGTGTTAGTACCATATGTGCATTTTAAGAACAACAGAAGTTAGTAACACCTGAAGGAGGTTGTGGTGGTGAGATCATGCTGAGCACAGGGTAGGTGAGTGGATGAGCTGTAGCCTGGCTGTCACAGACATCAAAAAGGAATGTTCTTGCATGTAATTTACATCAGCAAGCAACAGTAGTAATTTGCTGTTACCTATTTACACTAAATGAGAACAGCCAGGGGAATCTAAATGGCTGAAAGCTTTCTAATTGATGCAGGAGACCTTTCATAGTGAGTTTGTTCTTCTGAACTGGTGTTCATATAGTTACATTATTGGTGAAAGTGATGTTCCCTAGGAAGCAGTCCTTTTCTTCCAGTTGCTGTTCATAAATGAAAAGGGAGTCACAGACATGTGGTGTTACTCCTGGGGATGGTCCTGTGCAGGGCTAAGTGTTAGACATGGTCTAGCTGGGGGGTGTAGGGCTGGATGATCCTAAGTCCCTTCCAGCTCGGAGTGGCCTGCTAGACTGTGAGGGAACTAGGTTTGTGTTACCGCTCTGGGATGTGCTTTCGGTCTCTGTACGGGTGTTAGATGGTGAGTTGGACTAGATGATCCTTGTGGGTGCCTTCCAACTCATAATATTCTGTGTGTGAAAGAAACTTCAATACCGACGCCCCCACCCCGCCATAAGTGCACGGGGTGTCTCAGTGTTGCAAAGTTAAGGTTTTTCCTGGCTTCAAGAGTAGTGACCAGAGCTCAGGAACGCCCCTTCCCCGCCATGATGGCAGCGCGTGTGGGACGGCGCGAGCAGCGGGGCCGGGGTGGGGGGAGCAGCGGCGCAGAGTTTGTGCTGGGAACACGCACACGGTCACAGCAGCCACTTTGCTCGCTCGTGCCAAGGGAGACAAGGGGAAGGAGCAGAGAATTGTCCGCAGAGCTCCGGAGTTCTGGGGGGTGGAGCAATGGGTGTGGCCTGCATGCATATTAATGACCTGCAGTTCTTTGCAAGATTAATGTTTTGCGATGCCTTTGACCTGTCCCTTTCCTCGCAGTGGAGGAGGTATAACTGTATAATGCTAAGGTGTCCTGTCATACCCCTATAGTAGGTACAGGAGAGTCAGCATGCTTAGATCTCTGTCCCTCAGCTAGACAGTGATGCTTTTAAGGTCCTGTGTCTTTTAGGTTGAGCCCCTGAGCTGAGGTTCAGGCTTAGGTCCCCATGTGAGATTGAGTGAAGGGTGCCTTGATGTCTGGCAGTACCTGTGCTAACAGCAGCAGCAGAGCTGGTGCTGTCACAGCATGGCAGGTTCTGAATGTGTTCAGGTTTGACTTCTCAAGAAAATCAGAGGCCAGAACTTCTGCTGGTAGGCCCCACGTGTGCTGGAGTGTACAGTGGCATCAGGTGACAGAAATCCATGTCTACTGAGGTGGTGGCAATTGTAGGTGGTTTCAGTCTGAGTGTGGGAGCAGTTTTGGTAGACATGTAGTGGCTTTATGCTTTTTAAGTGTCTGACAGGTTAGATACCCAAATGCTTTGATGATCTGGTGTTTATAATTGAACTGCAGTTAGTTTTATTGTTGTTTTATGGTTCAGGAAACTGAGATATAGTGTTCATGGTATGACTCAGTCTGAATGAGTGAAAGAATCAGATTCTTTTACATTTAATCCCAAGATACATTGATGCACAGGAGAGGAGATTTATCAATACTGTTGTATCCTGTATGGGGCTTCAGACTTTCTTCACTGGCTCTGTACCTGAGCATGGTTTAATGCAGATGGATATCACGTGTGAGCCCTGAAAGAGTCACTGATTTTAGTAGCATAAACCCTCCCTATTGTTTCTGTGGTATGTTATGTAGTGGTTGAGCAGGCAGCATCACTGGGTGAAAGGGAATGTACTTGAGACATTTGTTTTGCATACTGGAAAAGATTGTCACTGGCTCCCTAATACTTGAGTAACAAACCAACTCTGAACATATAGAAGTACAGTTTTCGGGACAAGATGCTGTTCAGGTAAATGAAAGATGTTAGTGGTGATTGATACCCTACTTAAATTATGAATGATGCTGGAATTTGCTTTAAATGCATGACAAATAACATAATTTTTTCTTTTTAGTTGATGTCCATCAGCATATTAGGTGTTTCTGCTTGGATGAGAGACTACCTGAATAACGTTCTCACTTTAACTGCAGAAACAAGGTAAAACTTTAGTTAGACCTGTTAATCTGTGATGATGACTGGGGTGTATGTTGTTCATTCTGTTTGACAAGTTTCCTAATTAGGATTTGTACAATCAAGAAACCTTCAGTTAAGCTAATTATTGTTTTGTTGAAAGGTGTGTTTTTTGTCACCATTTCTGGCACCAGTTGAAATTAGGAAAAGGGGAAAAATAAAAATTCAGTCCCGTGTCTTTCCCCTCTGACAGGGATCCATTTTTGGCCCTTTGACAATATATAACCATATTATGTTACTGTTTACTTTTTAATACTTCATTCAGTCCAGAGATTTAGGAATTCTGTTAGTTTTATTACAGCAGTGCTTATGTGCCCTAGTGATAAAACAGGGCCTCATTGTGCTACATACTGTGCAAGTGCAGGGCAGGAAGACTGCCTTTGCTCTTGAGAGATTTCGGACAATGCATTACTTTCTCGTACCTGAATGCAGCATTTGACTTTAAAACCACATAGAAGAGATTTCTGTGAAATGTGTAAGGCGCTGGAAAGAACACATCTGCTACTACTTCTTAATGGCTATATTGTTTTTCTTCTGTATCATTTTTGTGTGGTTGTGCTTTTTTTTTATTATGGTTCTGATTTGTTTTAGGGTGGAGGAGGCTGTCATTTTGACTTACTTTCCTGTGATCCACCCGGTTATGATTGCAGTCTGCTGTTTCCTCATCATAGTTGGAATGCTGGGGTACTGTGGAACAGTGAAAAGAAATCTGTTGCTTCTTGTCTGGGTATGTTTCATAACTTCTCAAACCAGCTAGCTTCTACATAATTTCAAGAGTGTAAGAAAGGTTTTAATCCACAGGCATTAGAGGAGTATTGATTATTTTTTAGTACTGTGTTGAGTTATAGTATCAGTGAGGAATTGTAATTGCAAATCACACAGTAGGAAAGAATTTATTGCTTAGACTGCATTGTGCTGTGACTGAAAGACAAGCAGTGGCTCAGTTGCAAAATTTCACTTCATTTAGTAGAGGAATGAAGGGAAAAATGACTCAAACTCTTAAGTACTAATAATTATAGGAACATGAGTCGTAGAACACTGAGGTAAACCCTTATGCTGCTGTTTTGACTCTTTGCTGTGCAGTAGCTAGCTACTCTGGACTTTGCTTTATTCCCACAGTTGATTGTGTGTGTAAAATAACACCATTTGTAGCTGATGAAAGTTAATTCTGAGTGTATTCAGAAACTTTGTCTTCTCTTACATGGATGTGGAATTTTGCAGTTGCATTTGGTTGTGAGCAAGTTTAAAAATAAATTCCAAGTCCCAGCTCTTCCCTTCATTCGGAGATCACATAACTGAACTGACAGCTGCTGAAAAGCTAATAGTCACTCTTGCACAAGGCTCTGTGTACAGTTTTAGCTGTGATGAGGCTTTGACTGTCAAGGGAGCCAAACACCATTTCTTCATTTGAAAGTCAGTCAATTTGAGGACAATCAAAAAGAACCCAGTGAACAAAAAGCAAACCTAAAAGACCCCCACCCAAACAAAAGACATCAAGTTTGCACAATTTTTTAAGGTTTAAGTTAAAATTTTTAGACCATTGGTAATACTGAGATTAAGGAGTGCCATCTACCTCTGTATGCTTCTTAGAAGTGTAGCTGGTAGCTCTCTGGAGAATTGGGCCTTGTCTTTTAAGATAAGGATAAGCAGAATTTGAAGCAGTCTGCAAGCCCAGGAGAGGGGGAGCAATGGATGTGAAAACAGTGTATCGAACTTGATTACTGTAGTTGCACTAGGAGAAGGTGGGCAGGTAAAATCCTTCAGCTCTTGAAAATATCCAGGGTCTTAAAAAAGTGGAGTTGGACTCCTGCTGTTTTTTCACTGCAGTGAGTGTTGGGTTCTTGTGAAGCACGTAGAGCTGAACTTTAATTGTAGGCCTGTACAGGCTTAAGTACGTGATGCATAGACCTTACACATTTTGCACAACAAGGCCATGAAAGCCTGTGAAAAATTAGCTGAGATTTATGCAACCTTTGCTTTTATCTAATAGGAAATATTCTAACTGCAGAAAAATAGTTGTAAAACCATACTGGGGTTTTGTATTAAATTGTCGTTTTTAATTTGCGAGGGTTGGAATAAGCTTTATTTGACATTTCCAGCTTCATGTCTTCAGTAGAAGTGTTCTTCACTTGCAAGAGGGCAAATGCTGTTTCTCCTTTTGGATATTTGTTAAGCTTGTATACAATATGAAGATTGCTTCAAAACTATATGGCTGGGAAAAAAGCTCACTTAAATCTGAATATGTTACAGTATCTGAATACTCATACATTGTGTATTTCTAGATCTTAACCTTGCAGTGTTCAAGGTAATGGGAACAAGTTCTAAAACAATTAGTTATATTTTTGTTTCATCTGAAGACTGGAAGTATTAGGGGTTTTTTTGTAAGTTTATAAGATAACTTTCATAATGTGTCTTTTATAGTGGTGATAGTTTTTAATGTGCGCTAAAATTAATTCAAAGGCGAAGACAACTGTAAGATGTAGACCAATGTAGACATAGTATCTGGGCAAAAATGTTATTTTTGGTAAAAGCTTTGAAAAAACCCCATCTGACTAATTCAAGAGAAAATAAAACTGATTTGGACCTTCAATTTATTTATGCTGCAAGTGAAAAAAAATAATTTATAACTCTTAGTACCATTTGGAAATAAATTGTTTGAAGTGTGTTTAGGCAGTTAAGTTATACTAAATCAAAGCAAGACATTTCTGTCATTTGGTGTTGCAATATTTCATTTTTGGGAGCTTGCGATTTGCTCTTGCTATGCAAACTGATAAGCAAACCTAAAAGATATCTTCCTCAGGACATCATTGTCTTTGATTATTTGTTAAATGAATGCATTTGTGTTACACCATATAGATGTGTGCAGACATAAGTTAATGCTTTATTCTTCAGACTAATAAGAAAAATGATGGATCAATAAAATCAGCTTTTGTTCAACCAGATGAACTGAAAGAAAAGAAGCTTCATGTAAAACATTAACAACCTCTTCCATCATGCTTTTAACCTTTTTGAAGTACATGAACAGCCATAATGGTGATGACATGCAGAGATATAGTTGGGCCTCTTGCACTTCGTGCCCCCCGTATTGCGGCTTCTGATCTTAGCGGCATGATTTTTTAGCGATGAAGGAGACCCCTTTTCGCAAGTGCGCATGCGCAACCTGCCGTGGTGGTGGGGACGGGTGACCGTGCCAATCCACCAGTGGTGGCAGCTCCACTTTGCCGCCCCCCGCCCCCCTGGGGCTCCGCCTCTTCCCCACCCCCCCGGCACGGCCACCATGGCGACTGATACACAGCAACACAGTGCCGAAACAGCGCTGGGGATCATCTGATAGCGGGGCAAAGTTGCATATTAATGAGCCATGCCATTCACAGTATCACAGTATAGATAGATCACAGTATAGATAAGGCTGGAAAGGACCTTGACGATCATCTAGTCCAACCTTCAACGCAGAAGTAGTGCTTCGCGGAGCCTGATTAAGACCGTGGATCTGCGGGTCCCCGACTGTATTTGGATACAAGTCCTGATGCTTCTGGCAGCATCCTAGTTGCTAGTGCTGATGCTGTTAATTGAATTGGATTTTAAAAAAAATACATAAAGCATAAGGAGAATAAAAGACGTATATGTGGGTGTTATTTTTAATACATCTGAATACATAATTATTTTAATTTAGTATTGAAATTTTGTCTTGCAATTAAATGCTTAACAGTCCCATTTTCACAAGGGCCATAAATACAAATTCAACTAATTTTTGCATACCTTGATAGTAAGATATTGTAACATCTCGGTTTTCTGGATTATTTGTAGAACCTGCATTTTAAAGCTGTGATCATTTAATTTTAATTATTTCAGGACTATGTAGTCCTGAGGGGTAATTGGTCTGAAGAGCCCATGCATCCCTTAAGTGTCTGTAATAAAATTTTCTTGTATGATTGACCAACATCCTCATGTACAGGTGTCTGTGATGCCAACATAAAGTGGAAAATCTGGACTCTTCCAACTCAATGACTTGAATGTATGAAAAGTCTAAGGATGGAAAACCAGAGTCCAGGTTTTATGGTGCTTGCTAAAGTTCTTTCAGGAAGATTGCTTTTCTGCAAATCCAGAACCACACTTTGCCACTTTTCTTCTGAGGCACTGTACCTTTTGGATTGTTTTTTAACTCTCTTGTGCACATTGCCTAACTAGAAAAAAAACCCCAATCCTAAAAAAGTGCATATGCTCTTTAGGAATGTTAACCTTAAGGATGTGTGACTTTTTTTAATTTCTTGTTTTGTTAAAATAACAAGATGTTTAAACAGTTGCTTGACAAGAAGAGCTTCATGAAAATCCCTGTGGAAAATACTTCCTGGCTGTAGTTGTCATTGCAAGTTCTGTTATTATAACTATAACTTGTCTGTAATTGCGCAGGATTCAAATTTGTCTGCATATCTTTTCACAAAGAGAAAAACTGTTGGAAATACGTAGTCAACAGGACAAATCCTGTTACTGTTTTTTATCATAAAGTTGGCAGAGTAATAAATATTCCTTAGAGATAAACATTGCTAGGCCTTTATTGGTGTGTGGTCAAACATCTTAATAATTCACTTATGCCAGAACCTGGTTATAAGTTGGACCTTGGCTGACTAAATTGTCAATGGAGTTGAAACACAGCCAGACAAACGAGAGGTTTCTGTAAAGTGTCTGTCTAAAGAAGGACTGGATACTACTGACTGTATGACCACTTGGGGCAAATTCTGCTACACACATATACACTGTTTAGTCCATATGGATGCAGGGTTGATAAGGCTGATTAAATTTGGACATCTGCTATATTCCAACATACCAATAACTACGCATGTCTTCCTAGAAGGCATTCTTACTCTGTGTGAAATGTTAGCTGCTCTGCAGTACCATGGCACTAACTCTTATGCAGTACTTGACTATAGTTGATATAAATTGTAATATGCGAGTTTAGTGATTATTAATTTTGATGGAGGTGGTGTTTTATTTTTTTTAGTGTGGCAGCATGTATTTTTGCAGCAATACGCAGTGTAGTTTATGTACTCTTTAGTAATAAAGGATATTTGTTCCTATCCGTGTGGACTCTTATCACAGTAACAGCTGCTCTAATACCTTGTACTAACATTTGGCACTGGAATTTACCAGCTAGAAGTATTTCTTCATTATTTAGCTACCCAGCATTGAAAGGGAAGAAATATCAAGTATGCTTGCCAGTTACAAACCCATGCAGTTTAGAATTAATCAGGACAGAGACTGAGTTAATTTTCATATTTTGTGCCTTTTATAAACAACTCATTTGAAAATGTGGTGTGAGTGGGAGGAGGATAGAGATTGTCCTGCCTTGTTTGAAAGACTGGTTTAAATGTGTTTATAGTACTGTAGTTCAGATTTGATGAGAAGCCAGTACTGTGCTAAAACTGTAATTCAAATAGTCAGTAGGTAGCTTAAGAGGCTGGACATGCATGCTGAAGTGCTGCTTGATTGACGTTCCACGGGTAAGAGAAAATAGACTTAAAATTTAGTAAATTTTTTTTTATACCCCAGTAGTTTCAAAAATGAGCAACTTTCTCAAGAAAAGAGTGTTTTAGTTCTTTCCGTATTTTCTAACTTTCGATTCAGAGGTAAACTGGTTGAGAAGATGCCTGTGCTAATCAATATTAGATATACTTTTGCCTTGAAATTGGATAGAGGCTAAGCTTCTTTCCTGTTTAGATCAGGACTTTTAAGGTTCAAACCTAGTGTTAGATTTTGAGATGGATTTTAGTAATGGCACGGTGTTGCCACAGGGCTAAGCCAGGCTTTGCAGGAACATGCACTCTGCAGGGCTCCCAGCCTTGCGGAGTGTACTGTGTTGGTCCCAAGGTCCTGTCTGTCTGCCTGTTTAAGCATGAGGTGCATTTTGCTGACCTTGCCTTTTCCAGTGTAAATAAATCTGTGCTGTGTATGTCCTTGAAAGACTTTTTCTAAGGCAAATGCTTTGAAACCGTGGCTAGTTTCCTTAACTGAGAGAGGAAGCTTACAAAGGAGAGATGAGAGATACAAGTTGCCCAGAGATAGAGGTTGCCTGGCCATGTGGGTTATTGAGAGGTATCTAGTGATGAAAGATGCTATCTGCTGAACAAACAGCAAGAGCAGCTGTGTATTTGAACAGCATGAGGGAATGTTGGAGTGGGGGAGCATGACAGGAATTGAACTGGTAGGAGTGTCCAGGACTTCTTGCAAATACTTGGCTTAAATCCAAATGTTTGCTGCACTCATGGTGATGATCTGCATCTTTCACTCAAGTACTTAGCAGCTGCCTTGAACACTTGGCCACAGTTGTGCCAGAGCAGAAGCACAGCATTATTTGTTGCAGCTAACCAGCAGTGCAAAGTAGCAAGAACTGTCTTTGACTTAGAACAGCAAGATTGTGCTGTTAGGAGGCTGTCAAGTTTTTTGGTTTTGCATGTTTCTTTAATACTGAAAAGCCTCTTGCTCATTGTTTTGGAGAGAAGCACAGTGCTGAGATAAAAGGTCTGTTGACTGTAGTTATTTCATGGTTCCAGCATGTTTTCAGCATGAAACATGCTGCCTGGACTTCTGTGGCAGAGTTTGCACTGCATACTATACTTCTAGGCTCACCTGACGGAGCTGGCTAATTTATGTGTTCTTAGGGAGTGTTCTTCTGAGTATTGGTTTTACTAGGTGTCACTGTGTTTGGCCTCAGGATCCAAAACTTTTGGAGCAAGCCTTGTTGCTCTTACCTTCAGCTGAATTCCTACAAATATATGGGGCCTGATGAGATTCATCCCAAAATTCTCCAAGACCTGGCTGATGTCATCACAAAACCTCTCTCAATAATTTTCGAGTAGTCTTGGGAATCTGGAGAGATCCCAGCTCACTAGAAGCTGGAGAAGGGCAAGGAGAAGGGTCTGTCAAACTAACAGCCTGTCAGTCTCACTTTACTGCCTGGTAAAGTCATGGACAAGATCATTCTGGGAACTGTTGAAAAACACCTGAAAAACAATGCAGTCATTGGTCACAGCCAGCACAGATTCATGAGAGCAAAATCCTGCTTAGCCAACCTGATTGCCTTCTATAACAAGGTAACTCATCTAGTTGATCAAGGGAAGCCAGTTGATGTAATCTTTTTGGATTTCAGTAAAGCCTTCAATACTGTCGCTCGCAATACCCTTCTGGATAAACATATCATGCAATGGGTGAGCAGTTGGCTCACAGGTTGAGAACAGAGGGTGATAGTGAGTGGCGTAACATCAGACTGGCCACCTGTCACTAGTGGGATTTCACAGGGCTCCATCTTAGGCCCTGTGCTCTTTAATACCTTCATAAATGACTTGGATGCAGAACTGGAAGGGATAATAAGGAAGTTTGCAGATGACAAAACTGGGAGGAGCTGTTGACTCCCTTGAAGAGAGAGAAAGCCCCACAGAGAGACCTTGACAAATTAGAGTGCTGGTCAACCACCCATGTGAAGTTCAGCAAGGGCAACTGCCAAATTCAGCACCTGGGATGGAGCAACTGTGGATGTTTGCACAGTTAATGTCAAGTTGAATATGAGTCAGCAGTGCCCTGGCAGCCTGGAGAGCCAACTGTGTCCCGTTGGGCATCAGGCAAAGCATCACCACCTGGTCAAAGGAGGGGATTGTTCCACTTTGCTCCACACTAGTGTGGCCTCACCCTGAATATTGTGGCAGTCTTGGGCACCACAAAGTAGGAAAGATATTGAACTGTTAGAGAGTGTCCAAAGGTGGGCTGCGAAGATGGTGAAGTGCCTTGAGGGGAAGCTGTATGAGAAACAGCTGAGGTTGCTTGATCTCTTCACCCTGGAGAAAAGGAGACTGAGGGGAGATCTCATTGCAGTTACAGCTGCTTCAGGAGGGGAAGAGGAGGGGCAGGCAGTCATCTCTTCTCTGTGGTGACCTTGTAACAGGACCTGAGGGAATGGTCTAAAGTTGTGTCAAAGGATGGTCATTTGAAGCTTCCCAGGAGGACAGACATGTCTGAATGGCTTGCATCTCAGAATAACAAGGCTGATACTGTCAGGCTCTTAGCCATTGGGAAACACTATGCATAACCCTCTTAAATTTTCTGGCATTTGCTTTACATATCATATACTCCTGTCTTGTGGAGATTCCCATAAGATTTCATTCTGCAGCTGCTTTCTTGGTGTCTCTTTCAGCCCTTGCCTTTCCCAGAGCTTTCCTTACCTTTCATGCCATATAGACCATGTTGCCCAAGAAAGTGGTATGATCATACTATGTTTGGTACAAGCAGGATCCAGGGACCATGACTGGGGATATGTTCATGTCTTTGATTCTCCTTTGCGTGTAGGTTAACAGCCCAATTTTACCAGTTATAGTAGCTGAATGCTGATGAGGCATTCCATAGGTAAGTGGTAAGAAACTACTGAAGCCAGCTGTAGCAGACCAAAAAAATCTATGTGGAAAACTCCATCACTGTAGGAACATGGGTAGTGTGCTCTGTAGTATGTCTGCCCTTATCAGCCTGGGCTGCCCCTATCAGCCCAGGCTGTTTGGCACCAGAGAGACTGAGACTTGTTGATGGTTAAGTACCCAAAGTCACCAAATTTCTATGAGGGCTCCTGGTGTTAACTTCATTTATATGTATCTGTATCTGTGTGTATCTATATCTGTGTGTATCTATACTGTGATACTGTGATTTCTGTTGTAATGCCTACACCAGGGTTTGGAAGAATATCCTGAGAGGACAGTCATATGAGTTTTGTATCTGGGCAGGCAGGATTATCACAATGGCTGAAGTAAGGTGCTGGCTGTTGACATTGCCCTGGCTGTTGCTCTGAAGAAGACTACTGCAGGACACTACAGTTTTAACTCAAGTTTTCCTTTGTAGTTTGTTTTTGACAGTGGAAATACTGAATTCAATATCTGAGGAATTCTGTGTTCTACTTTGGAGAAGGATGTTTGAAATGTGGAGTACAGTAGGAGGAGGAGCAAACTTTTTGCAAACTCTCTCCATGTACTGTGTTTTCTGGAGTCTCAATTTTTCCATCATCCTGTTGATAACGAAAATCAGTTCTTTTCACCTTTTGCCTGAAAAGCATAGACAAATTATATTAAGTAATTAATTGCAGGACTAGTGTGGCATATTCAAGACAAACAAAATCTCTAACTACAGTAAGAGGTTTGTATTACATCTCTTCAAAAAAACATAAAATATTGTGCTGTATACTTTACATCCTTCCCTTAAGTTGCCCACAACTGCAACCAAAACAATTCTGTACTCTGCAATATGAAAAGCCACGAGGGAGAAATTTTATATTGGGAAACACTTCATATGTGTAGTCTTCACTCTAGCTCTCTCAACAGAATAAGAGTAGTTGGAACAAACACCTTTTAAACAAATGCAAAATAATGAAGATTCAGTAAAGAGTGATTTTGTGCTTGCATTTGCTATTTTTATTTGTGTTTTTGTCTAAATGGTTCAGATGACCAAGAAAGAAATATGTTCCTGGAATTTATTGGGTAGTGGTGGGCATTAGCTTCATTTGGTAGAGCAAAGAGAATAGCAAAAAAGCATGTCATAATTTGATTGGATAAATTAATTTTGTAGCTAAGTTTTTAGCCTTAGATGGAGAGATAGGAGGATATTTTGGGATATGCCAGAACATGTTTGCTCCCTGTATGGAGCGCTGGTCCATATGGAGCTTGTACCCTCTGATGGTGCACCACTGTAGTGTGTAGAAATTTTGTTCAGACTAAAAGTTCTGAAGAATCAATATGGATATTTATAAAAGTAGTTTTGAATTATGTATTTTGATTTTTAATGCATCTTTGAAAATACCGTGTATGTTTATAATGCTTTGTCAAATTTTGATAACCTTTTTGCAGATACTTCTCTCAATAAGGAGAAAAGCTATTCAATATTCCCCATTTCTGATTGTTTTGGGATTCCCCCCATCTTCTTTATTTACTTGATAGTTTTGTCCCTTTTATGATTGAAATTCATCGTAATTGGATTTACATTCATCATGTTCCACTGTCCCACTGGCCTTACTGTCTTATATGTGTATGAATTCCCTGTAGATGTGGACTTCAGGCTGTCTGACTTGCAAGAGTGCAAAACCTCTTTAGAGACTGTTACAAGTACAGTAGCTGGTCATGTCTCTGTGCTAGTAGAGATTGTTGTGGTTGGTTTCCATGCTTTTGTGTGTGGTTTCTGCGTCAGAGGTTTCAGGATTTGGATGTTGGCTGTGACCTGTAACACATGAAGAGTATTCCAGCAGAACAGAGTCTTCTGATTCCACAGGGAGTATCTTTACTATCTTTCCTTGGCCCTTCATCCCTCCTTCTTTGCATCTCTCTGAAAGTGGTTTTCACAGTAATGACTTAATTTTGATTCTCACTTCTTTAATGTTTACTCTCTTGCATAGGAAAGGAAGAACAGGATTCTCCTGAGCTCCACACATCTCTTTCAGGACTAATGTGTTGGAAAATTAGAGTTTAAGCCTCTGCAGACTGTGAATGGTTCAAATCCAAGTGCTTGTGCAAGATTGCAGTATTAGAGGAAATGCTTGTGTTGGATAGGAAAGCTGCTTTACCCTGCCTCCCTCCTCTCCTCTCCTCCTTTCCTGTCACCTGTGGTGGTGAGCAAGCTTAACTAGGAGGTTGCAGAAGAATCAGCTCCTGCTAATTGACAACATCCTTTTCAAACTGAAGGGATACTGAAGGTTAAGATCTTGGGCACATGCACATCTATGACTTAGAGAGGACCTGTAAATGTCCACTGCTTTATTTATCTTTTTTTTTAAATTGGCAAATATTTTTACTTTGATGTATTACTTTTCAAAGAGTGTTTTCTACTGTCATTGAAGTAATTCTTTTTCTCTCAAGGAAGCAGCATTTTAGCTTTTTCACAGCTTTGGTTGATGAAATCCTTCAGTGCAAAGCTGTTTGCTCCCTTCTGTGCTTTCCCCTTCTTACCCTCTCTCTGAAAAAAACAAAAAAGGGAAAAATAAAGAAATGAAGAAACAGTAGAAAATACCTCACAGCACTGGCCAGTACTCAGAGGAAGGTATGCTGTAGAAGGCTAATATCAGTGACCTGCTAGTGCAGATTTGAGCATGATATAAAAGTGTTCCTCAATGAATTAGTCTTCTTTACAACATGCAGCCACTCAACCTGGAGGAAGAAATATTAAACCTTGCTTCAAAACCAAGTCCTTGTTTCTGACAAAAAGAAGTATGTAAATGCAGGAAGATGCATTTAGCATTCAGGCTTCTGTTGGAATTTAATTGGGGACAAGGAATAAGCACCGAAGGCAGTAATAGTTCCTGGATTTGAGTATGGAAATTAGGGGTAATAAATTTAAATAATGGTTGGAGAATTTTTCTTCCCACAAAACTTAGATAAGAACTACTTGGTTTGCAAACCATTATATTTAGAGAGTGGTGTAATATTTTCCTTCAATAGCAGAGTGAAACTGAGCCTCCTGTGCGTGAGTCGCTCTGTTCCTCACATGTGTTTTGACACGTGTAAACTTACTGTGTCTTCTCTTTTACCCTGTGGACAGAGATGAGCTTTCTAAGGACAGGTTTGATTCTGCAGCGCTCTGATGTGTCCGGATTTAGCTGATGAGGAGTGCTCAATCTCTGGCAGACTCAGAAGTGTTTTATGAGTGAATCTGGCTAAATAGTTTTTGATCCTGGATTTTATGCAGTAACTGGTGAAAATTTTGGATTTGGCTCTTCTGTCTCCAACTACTACTGCAAATTTTTTTAACTATATGCTGACAAAAGTGAGGAAGTTTCAGATGTTAAGATTTTTGAATGAATTAAATGTTAGAAAGAACTGCAAATTAAGAGTTTTACAGAGAATGCCATGCAGTCACTCCCAGATGTATTGTTTTCACCATGATCTGTGAGTTTTGTGTAAGATTCAGGGATAGTAGGCAGTTCCTGGTCTGTTATTCACTTAGAGGATAAACTCACTGAAATTTTGACACCAAGAACTCCAGTTCACTTTTCATTGAAAGATTTAGTTGTTCTCCCTCTCAAAAACATCAGTATTATTCATAGTGCCCTTATACGTTTTTTAAATTAATTAAAAGATCTAGAACATGTGGCATTCTTTCCTACTTCCAAAGTGAATACTTTCAAAAGTAGTTTTCCATATTTTTTTCTTTAAAGAACCTTTTGCATAACTTGCAGGCACTACAAGTATTGGTTACTTTGCACAGAAGCTCATGAATTTTTTTTTTTGTAGAGATAGCGTCATTGTTCTTGCAAGGTGTGACCTTCTTTCAGACCTTTGGAAGATGAATGTACTGGTCACTGGAGACCTGTACTGGAGCGCCGTGTGTACTTACAGTGTTGATTTGTACGAAAATGCAATGCGTTGTTCAGCTGTAATGACTATAAAGATGCAATGTAACATGGTGAGGACTAGTAAAACAGACATTATTTCAACACCATCATTATTGGACAGATCTTTGTAGGGGCAGGGTATAAGTTTCTCGTGAAAATTAGCATGAGTATTTTTTAGCATACTTTTTTTATGTGACTGTGTGTGTCTGCTAACCTGATTCAGGGAGTTAGATTTGATCAGCAAGTAGAAATTAAGGCAAGACATGGCTGAGCAGTTGCCAAGGTAACTGTGAATTACTCAGTTCCAGGCTGGGTGAATGAAAAATGTGCTATGTAAATGACTGTTAAATCTAACACTTGTGGATTTGTACTCTTACTTTAAATAATACATCTAACTGACCCTTTAATAGAAAAAAAAAAAAAGAAGTCCTTTATCATCAGTGCATGTTTTTTGTCTTTTATACTCATTCTAAATAGATTTCAGAATGGAATGACTAAATAGAAGCCATTTGGCATGTTTCCTACTGATGCAATGATGTATTTATTCTGTTCTGTGTTATAGTGTGCTAGTGTTTCTTTGATTTCCAAATGAAATTAAAATCCATAATGACTGTAACTTAAGTTTTGCATATTGAGAACAAGGGGGAGCTCAGTTCATTGACATGGAAGAAAATTTGGAGTGAGGAATGAATGAGACTGCTGCTTGAAATAAAAGATAAATAGGTTACTTTTAAAAGAGAACACCAGTTTAAGCAGCCTTAATTTCCATGCAGAACTATCCCACAGTTCAGAAAGAGTTTGTTGATACCATATAGAAGATAGTCCCATTTTTTTTACCTGGAGCAACCATTTTTTCTTTAACCTCATTACCAAGTTCTGTACATCATCTTCATTGGTACTTGTATTTGCTATTTTTAGACAGTTCATGGGTTAGACCTTTTAGTAGAAAAAGATATTTTGATCAAACTTAATAAAGATTTATACAGTTAGACCTCACCTCAAATACCTAAATCGCTTTGATAAGAACATAATTTTTGAAGAATCTTGTTTCTGTCTTATCAAATTTTTTTTGATTCTTTTTTCTTTCCCCTTTTGACTAAATGCATGATTTGCGTAGGTTTCTTTGATGGAACTGAAAACTTTTATACATATATGGGGAAAAAAGACCGTCCTCTTTACAGCAGTTTTGGCATAATATGTCATGATAGCCTTGTACTCTTGGGCAACAAGGAAATTCATTGGTGTTTCTGCTGTAATGTTTGTATGCTTCGTATTACCTTAGTAAGAAATATCAGAAAGTTTGCTACACAAATCTTCCATATTTTGGTTACAAAACTGTATTTCAGTTTCCATGTCTTCGGTCATTTAAAATGTTTATAATGCTTTGAGACATTCTTTAATATTGTTAAATATCTTTTTCAACTTGAAAACTTTTATATTTCAAAGAATATAAAAATAACTAAGATCATTCTGTTTTCTTCAGTACTTTGGAAGCTTGCTTGTAATATTCTGTATTGAACTGGCCTGTGGTGTTTGGACCTATGAGCAGGAAATAACGGTGAGTCAGAAGAGGAGGCTGCATTTTTTTCACAAGAAGAAAACAAATATTTCCATTAGCTAGCTCTTTTCTAATTGCTGTACTGTTTATCTCTGTTCGTTACTCTGACAGTCTAATCTCAAGGACTGCCTTTTTTTAAAACAGAGAATTCTTCTGGGAAAGCTTGTCTATCTGGAGGGTCCTGTGTGGGTTTCTGCTCACCCCCTTTATATTTGAGAGCCAAATCCTGCAGCCCCTGTTTCAAGGACTTCATTTTTTGTGAGTTCTTTCTTAGGCAGATTTTCGTTGAAGTCATTGGAATTTTTGAGGGTGAAGTATGAGCCTGAGGCTTAAATAAAGATTTTGAGAGAGGAGATGTGAGAATCAGAAGTGATTTTGCCCCCAACGTTCTTTGTTTTAAAGAGAGTACTACATTGTAAAGAGACAGTGTGTTCTTTCAATAGCAAACTGCCCAAATCTACGCACTGCCTCCACGAGCTATAAATGCCAGTTTTAAGCAAAACATGTCTTGACTATAAAAAACTCTTCTGTAAACTTGTGAAGACATTTTATCTCTGTCTAGTTTTTATAGCTGCACCAACCATTAATTTTCAAACTGTTACCGTCATGTAAGAAAAGGGGTAAGTGTTGAGCAGAAATTAAACTGAAATGTTACTCTGCTGGCTGCTCTATCCTTACATCTTGTACTCAGTCTGGTACATTTTTATGAACAGAGGGACAAATATTTTCTCTCAACTGCCAAGATATGCCCAATATAATGGCCTTTCCAACAGTGAATAGCAATTACATTGCAGTAAGATGGGAGGGAGCTTTCTTGATATTTACACAGTACATGAACCAAAGGAATTTCTGGCAGATTTGAAATCTGAAGTTATGTGGCAGCACTTTGCATCAGAATTCTTCCCCCATGGTATAGCTTCCAGGCTGGAGTTCTAATGCAGCAGTGATTAAGGCTATCCCTTTGCTTTAAATGTCAGCTTGTGTTGATGCATTTTAAAATTGGGAATACAGACAAGATGCATTCTTCATCCTAAGGGCATGGCTTCCCTCTGTGGGGGTTTTGCCAAAGATAACTGTTACAACTAACATCCATCTTTCTGCCTGAAACAACTCAGAGTGGAACATGCTTTCTCCAGCCTTCACTATTCAGTTAGAGAATCTGAAGTTAGGATGTGTTTTAGTCTGACTCCCAGGCTTTTGATTACTTGCTGTGCTACTGGAACCCAAACCTGGGACAGTTTGACAAAAGCTGGCATAGCCCTACCGTATGTTAAGGCACTGGTGATGCTGTTTCCCTCTGGCAGAAAACACTGCTTGCTGTCCCTGCACCCCTTTGCTGAAGTAAGTGGTGCTGAATTCTGTGCCTGGATCTTCTGCAGTGGGTCACAATGAACTCGGATACTCTTTTTTTTTTTTTTTTTTTTTTTTCTTTTTT
>WEKX01019081.1:116633-126897 GCA_013390025.1 Pitta sordida
CTCTTTTCGTCTTGCTTTATATGTATATACTTTTTACTTCCTCATCCCCTGTAATACTTTTTTGCATTGTTTTGTTTGTTTGTTTGTTTTGGTTTTTTTATTGTTTTTTGTTGTTTTCTCTTTTGATCTAATTTCTTACAATTATTCCCTTTGTCCTAACACGACAGGTTTTTGTGCAATGAGGTGGGCTAGAGCTGGGTTTCTTGCTGCTGAGACCCATAGGGAATCTGGAGCCCAGTTGCTTTTCAGTAGTTCTTTCATACCTGTGCAGGTCACTTCCCTAGAGCATGCTTTCACCTACTCTACTTGATATAGATAAGAAGACTCCCTCTTATAGCCGTAGGGCTGTCTTGATGTCATGTTGTTTTCAGCATAGCATGAAATCACGAGCCCCTGATGGGTTTCAGAGAATCAGTTCACATTAGTGTAGGTGGGTGGGTGATGTTGTCAGAAGTGTCAATGAGGCATAGCTGCCTGTGCTGATCCCGTATTGGCTCTCCTTGACATGTGAACAAGTTGCTCTAAAAGTCTTTGCATAAACAATTTTCCTTCCAGCTCATGATAGTTCTCAGCATGTAGTGTGCCTCATGACTAATTTATTCCACCCACAAGATTGAAAAACCTGTGTGGGTTCTTGGCTTACTTAGGCATTGATCAAGCCTTGATAGTCATTAGAAAAACAATAATGAGTAATTAAATCTCAATGGCAAACCAGGCTTTGCTGAAGTTAAACCATCTCTAGTTTTTTCTACACACTAGAGTAGTACTGATGTTTAGTCAAACAAATGGATCTTAATCATGTATTATTGGGCACTACTGTGTATATGAGCTAGCAGGAAGCTATTTAGTAGATACTTCAATGTCCTTACTTCACAAAATCACAGAATATCACAGAATATGCTGAGTTGGAAGGGACTTAAAAGGATCATTGAGTCCAACTCTTAGCCCTGCACAGGACCAGCCTCAAGAGTTACACCATGTGCCTTAGTGTCCAAACACTTCTTGAGCTCTTTCAGCCCTAGTGCTGTTGGGCACTGGGTAGCCTGTACAAGTGCCCAACCACCCTCTGGGTGAAGAACTTTTCCCCCTTTTTCTCCTCCAGGCTGAACAGGCCGAGTGACCTCAGCCACTTGGGGCTTTGTTCTTGAAGCAAACACAGATTCCAAAATCCTTCCTTAGCTCTAGATTCAAAGTACCTTTCTACAGTGGGGTTTAGATTGTTTTGCCTTGCTTTTAATTTCCTTTTCTGACTTCTGGAGTGTTTTTTTCCCCCCCCTTTTCCCCCCCCATTTATTTCCTAATGAAGTTGAATGCCTTTTGTGGTGGGCTTGACCTTGGACTGTGTTCAACTCAAACAATGACAAATAATTAAAAAATAGTCTAGCAAATACAAGCTTAATTGCAGCGATATCAAATACTGTGTTATCCAAAGAAAGCAGAGTGCTAATTTTAAAATGCAGAAGAAAGAGAAATGCATTGAGTACAAACAAAATTATTTTGTTATAGTGATCAGTGTGTTTGTGGTAGAAACATTCTGTGACACTGTTCTGAAGTGGTTTTAGTACTCTACTGCTAATGTATTTTTCATGTGCACAATTGTGACTTCAACACTTGAACCCTTAAGAGATAAAAATCTAAGTGAAAGACATTACATTTCTGGGACATTATTAATATATTAATGATATGAAGCTTTACTAGGGCGTCAGACATCTAGTGTAACTTAGCAGTGGTAATGAAATGTTATCAGATGTTCTTATTTGTATTATAGGTTCAGGCAGACAGTATTTTTGTAGATCATGTAGCACAATGAAGACCAGACTCCTTGTGAAGTACTGTTATCGTGGTTTTTAATTAGGTAATATTTGTTGCTACTTGCAGAATGCCCTTATTTTTTGCTCCCGATTGAACAGGATAACAAAATCACGACTACTAGAGGAGCTGGGCTCCCCTGGCATCCAAGTGACAGCTGATGTTGCAATTGTGATTTCTTTCACCATGACTATTAAGGCTATTGGAAACAAGGCAAAACTCAGCATGGAATGGTATATGTGCCTAGGAGTGCACCGCAGTCTTCAGCTCCTTGTTTTGTTTTGGCACACTGAAATTTGTGCTGCTGAACGGAAGTGATTTTCTGATCTTAACTCTTAGCTGCATTGTATGCCAGGTGCCATAGCATCTGCTTCTGTTGTATCTAATAAATTGCTGAGGTGTCACATTCAAGACAATAGAGTGCACCAGCACCTCAGTCCTGAGTAGTCAAATCTGAAAGAAAAATGCTTCAAGAGTACTTCTTTCAGAAGAAAAGGTTTATAAGACTGTGTATTTGAAGAAAAAAGGTCACAGGGCCTTGTCTACTCTTCCTTTTTTTCTGTTCTTCAACAAGGTACTAAAATGGAGCACACTCAGGGTACCTGCATGCAGGACTCTAGACAAAGCCAGAAAATCAATGAAAAAACTCTGGGGGTAGAATTCATCGCAATTAATTTTATATATGTGGAGGTCAGACGTTTAAATCTAAGTTTGTCTTACTGAAGTGGATTTGAGACATCAAGGCAATGATTTATCTCCTCTGTTTAAGTTATTTATCTTGAGATGAATTGTCTCATTTGGCTTCCTATTTCTTTATGTTGACTAAGAAGACACCAGGGAGATACCTAACTAGGGCGGACAAGTGCCATCCTTGATGACTTGGGACTCAGTTCAAGTTTTATGCCATGTAAAAAATCTGGTAATCATATAATCCAGTTGTACCCAATTATCCCTGAATCTCTCCCAAACATAAGTTCTTTTCCAGTGTATGTTAATTTGTAAACAAAGGAAACAAATAACCTCCCTGATATTTTAAGAAAGGCTTGTAAAATTTTAGTATCCTAAAAATTGCAACACTTGTTTTCCTGTTTTATTTGTTTGCAAAGTTATTTTGGTCATTACACTGGAAAGATCTCAGAATTTATGGGTTTGGAGCACAAGCATATTGATCCACTGTGTGAATCATCTTTCCTTGCTCCAGGTTCCATTGCAGTGGTCTGATATGATCACGCTGAAAGGCAGAATGACCAATTATGGCTTACCTAGGTACCAGTGGCTGACCCATGCTTGGAATTTCTTCCAGAGAGAGGTAAGATGGCAGTAATTCATGAACTGAAGTAATACATGCTCAGTAAGTCCTATTTGTCTTCTAAAGGAAAAGGTTGGTTTTAAGTGAATATGTGAGGAAATGCAAGTTCATTTCATACAAAACACTGTGTGGTGTTGTCTTCTAACATCACTTGATAGCCAGTTCTTCACTTTTTGTAGGTCCTAAAGATGCTTAAGCATCAAAAAATGTTACTAAATTCAGTTAAATTGCAAGCAGTCTCTTCTCCTTTGCCAGTAAAGTTAGGATACCAACACCTTTTAGGATTACTATTGCATTTAAGGATATGATGTATATAAAACAAAAATCTGCAAGGAAAGTAAAATGAATGTGTCTGTATGCTGTTTTAATGTTAAACTGTACTCCCCTTCCTGTTAGGTTCCTTTCATCAAGCTGTCATGGTTAACATGTGTTTAGCTGGAAGGGAGTGGGAAAGGATGTTTTCAAAGAGATGCCAACACTGTCTCTTTGGCTGAGGCTTGTGAAAATCATCAGGGTTTTTATTTCCTTTGACTAGAGGGGTGGGAAACAAACCAAAAAACTTCCTTGTGTATTCGCGGCTTTGCCCTCTAGCCTACTAAAATTCTGTTTTTAAAGGATGAAGTATTATGTTACAGAAACATGAAATCTTCCAAGGTAAAACCTATTACCTCCAAATATAACTCATGTATAGGAAGAGAACTCTTTAAATGCCTGTCATTGTGCTACCCTTGTTGAAATGTTGAAATCTATCAATGTTGCACAGATTTCCTGTTTATTTAAACATTTCCTGGCAGCACTTGGTTACTCTGTATTTGTATTAAAACCCCAAAGAAAGAGGTTAAACGAGCACACCCCCACTCTGTTCCCTCCTTTGGCCATGCAAGTCCTCTGTGAAACTGAGTCATTCTTGATAGGCAGGTAGAGTGTTTGTCTCTGCTCTACCTGAGATAGTAAAAATGGTCTCAATCAAATTTCCTAGAATAGAGCTGGTACTTTATTGGTTTAAATGTATAGGTTAATTAAATCGAAAACTGCCTTACACTCCGAGTTATTGTAGTGTCATCATAATGGCTGGTTATAATATGAATATTAGTAATAAAACTTAAACCGTGACATAATTCTTCTGAAGTAAAAGAACTTCCTTTTAGAAGTTAGATTTTTTAAATTCCAGCTCTGACCAGATGAATGACTTGGGGAAAGTTTGAAGTGAACTGAGAAAGCTCTTTTACAGTTCCTACTTAATTGATGGGCTCTTATTGATAATCAATCCACTCATAATTCGGATGATGGATTTATGAGCCTGGTCTGTGCTTTGTCTGAATGAGGATGTTGCTTATGGCCCTTCTTCAGTTAGCTGAATTGTAATTACACTCTGGTTGCTAAAGATTCAGCCCTGATCAGTGTTGTTTTCTCTCTTCTGTATCTCTTAACATCTGAGAGAGATGGAAAATGTGTGTTCCTCTAACCCTCTTGCTAGACTAATAAGAGTTGCGGCTGTGCCAAGGTCAACTGAAATCAAGAAAGAGGAACTGAGTGGGAAAAGAAAAGATTAGAGAGTGAGTAAAAGATACTTAGTGATATGATCTTTGCAATTATAATGAAGAGCCAGAGCTTGAGCTTTCTTTGAAATTCTTTGTTGGGAGGATTTTGATTGACTAACAAATTGATAAAACCAGAGACATTAAAGCTATGGTAAAGAAGGTAGTGATATTTTTAAGAGGACTGGTGAGGCCAAGGGCACAGTGTCTGCCAACACATCTGAGCACTGATCTGCTTGATTGTGACTGAGGAGGGGTGTGAAATACAGGACTCTGAAGTTGGTAAAGGGGGGAAGATATGTTCCCAAGCCCGTGGATCAAAGGAACCACAGGATGACTTAAACTCAGGCTGGTACTGGAAGACATTCAGACAGGAAAAATGTAGCATCTTGTTCCTGCGGCAAGACTTCTGTTCAGTCATGTCAAGTCCACATCCGATGCCAAACCATATCTCATGTAGCTGCTTCATCGCGTTTCTATGTGCAAGCAGCTACTAATGTGGTAGACTGGTCATTTTGCTTTCAATCTCTGTGTGTGCTTTGCAGAGGAGAACAAACTTGTAGGCCCTGGTGGTTTTTACAGCCAAATGCAGCTCATCTGCTTTAAAGTCAGACTTACTTTTATGGTTGATCACAGAATCACAGAATATTCTGAGTTGGAAGGGACCCACAAGGATCATCAAGTCCAACTCTTAAAAGGAAGTTTCCCTGACCAGGAATCGAACACGGACCATGGCGGTGAGAGCGCCAAATCCTAACCACTAGACCACCAGGGAGCTATTCCACCAATCCTCTTGCAGGTTTTATTTTAGTGTGATAGCCCTAGTTCTATTTGCTGTTTTCCTTTTAGTAGCATTTGTGATTTCTATACTTTTTTGCTCACTCTTTTAATTTTTTTAAATCTTTTTTTCCTTTACAAGCTCATTGAAGGAATTTTATGTCAAAAAGATACACGGTCCCAAAGCTCACCCAATGGGTTTTTTGAAATGGCCTTAGGTTCTTTTATACCTTGAGACCACTTGTGGGGAAAAATGCTATGTTGTTTTCAGGAGGTCAAAGTAACACATTTTTATTGGCAAACTTTGGAAAATGAGGGAACTTGGTAAAAGTTTAAAGCTCGCCTTCAGTCAACATAAAGCATTTCACAAAGCATTGACTTAGTGAATTCCCGTACATCCAGGTTTAAATTACTCAAATACCAAGAAAAGGGAATCAGAACAAAAAGATAGCTACTGCTGTAGGTCCAGCATAGAACCAGCTACCAGAAATCCAAGGACAATAGGACCATGATCATGTGGAGTTGGAGGACAAGCCCTATGGGGAGCGGCTACGGGAACTGGGGTTGTTCAGCCTGGAGAAGAGGAAGCTCAGAGGCAACCTAATTGCTGTTTACAACTACCTGAGGGGAGATTGCCACCAGGTGGGTGTGGATCTCTTCTCTCAGGTCGACGACACCAGGATGAGAGGACATGACCTTAAGCTACGCCAGGGGAGGTTTAGACTGAATGTTAGGAAGAGGTTTTTCCCAGGGAGAGTGATCTCTCATTGGAATGGTCTGCCCGGGGGGGGTGGGGTGGAGTTGCCATCCCTGGAGGTGTTTAAGAGGAGACTTGATGAGGAGCTCAGTGACATGGTCTAGTTGATGGGGAGTTGGACTAGATGATCCTAAAGGTCCCTTCCAACTCGGAATAGCCTATGAGCCTCGTATGTTGGTTTTATATCCTCTGGACTCCTGTGAGCCCCAGGTGGGGCTTCTGGTCTGCCAACTACTTGGGTCTGGTTTGTGGGTTCCGAGGGATCTGGTGTGGGGTTTCAGGTGTACCAATGTCTAATAGGCATTCTGGGTTAGGGGCTCCAGGGGGTGTGGTGTACAGCAGTGCTTCTTTTGTGCCAGTGACTGACAGCAGCACAAGACACTTTTGGGGAGTCAGGGTTATGGAACAGAGCACCATTCCACCTTGGCAGAACCCGATCTGTCCCTTCTCACATGCTGAGTTGTTTTGAGCTGTTGCTTTCAGTCTCTCACATCTGTATTCAGGTAAATCTGTGTTTTTGTGGTTTCCAGCAAATATGTCCATAGTTGTAGCCTTGCAGGAATAGTCCCCACTAGTAAAGACTACTTTCCTGCTGTCTCTTTCTTGCTATACTTGTTTACTAGCCACCATTTTGACATGAAATTATCATATATTAGTTCCTTATAGTAAGGATAGTAGAATTCCAGGATTGGACAATTTCTGTGTAGCATCCTTTGAGGAAGTAATTGAGATTTAATGGACAGAGCAATATCATTGACTATTTCTGAGGTATTCAATGGTCACTGCATTACAATTTTCATATTGCTTCTCTGACAAAGCACAGCAAAATAAAGATACATGAAAGCTTTTGTAGATGTTTTTAGTTCTATATGAATATTCTGAACATTTGTATTAGGAACTTATTTAGGTTTTTTGGTAGTTTCATAAGGAAGTAGTATCATTGTTGCTGATCTTGGCTAATCCTTCCTTTGCAGTTTAAATGTTGTGGCGTGGTGTACTTCACAGACTGGCTGGAAATGACAGAGTTGGACTGGCCACCTGACTCCTGTTGTGTCAGAGAGTTCCCAGGATGCTCTAAGCAGGCACATCATGAGGATCTCAGTGACCTTTATCAGGAGGTAGGAAGAAAAATTAGTATTTCAGAAGGTTTTGTGCATTCTTCCTGATCCAATAATTTTCCAAATTCATAATTTGAAGTGCAACAGAGTTATTTGTTTGTAGAGTAGTAGTGTTTATGAAAATTGTTTCTTGTGTCTGTTTATTTTTCTTATTTATTAATGCTGAAGCAGGGGGGAGGGAGGGAGGGAGGGAAGGACCTACTCACCCACCGAGCATTACCTGGATAAGTTAGTGGCAATGGAGTCAACATCTGAGATGTGGTTAAATATTGAGGTGTTTGTTTTGTAGTGGTTTGTTCAAATTTGCTCTAATTCAAAAGCTAGATGTGGTATAAAGTCCAGGCTCTTGGCCATCAGAGTACTACAGAGTAAGCAGAACAGCACTATAGTGAAATGTAAAGTGAAGGATGCTTTTGTGATTTCCTTTGAAAGATGAGAGAGCTCTTGTTAACAGATCTCATGCCAGAAGGCATGTAATTCAGTTGTTGTACTCCAAGCAGGCATAGGAACTTCTTGTTAAAATGGTCTTTCTCTCTACTATGTAACAGTGTGATTAATTAAAAAAATTTTCAAAAAGCTCCTTAAAGCCAGGAGAGGACTTATTTGAACTCAAAGTGGGTGAGGGAGGTGATCATGGTAGCAAGTCATTATTGTTCTTAGGGTGCAAATTATAAAAAGAAGTAAAAACATTCTCTATTAAAGCTCTGTTCTCACATACTGTCTAAAGTCAGCTTCATCTGAAGACTGGTTGGCTTACTAAGACTTTTTTGTCTTAACAGACCTCTGAAGGCCTTTAGTTGTGCATTCAGTAATAGCAGAATGACCAATATCCAGGTAGTCCAACAGTGATAGAAAGCATGTCCCAGTCAGGTAGTTTTGGGGATCTGAGAAGTGCATTCTTCATTTGATTGCATTTAAAGTAAATATGTATATGGTGCATAGGAAGGAGGATGGCCATGAGAAGTGTGCTTTCAGCAGCAGCATGAACATTTGTCCAGTTGATGGCAGTAGCTCTGCATTATGGAAGAGTACCCCATGAACCATTTCATTTTCTCCCGATTTCTTAAGCTGTTCAAGACCCTTTTTCACAAGAATCTGTTGCATGGCTCTTGTTCAGGAACTATGGAGAATTACTTCTGAGGCAGAGCATATTCACTACACTAACAAGCCAAAATTAATATTAGCTGTTGCCAGGAAACAAACACATTTTGAGGAAATGGATTTGTATGGTATTGATTGACTCTATGGTGAGAAATTATATAATCTGTTCTGAACTTTCAGACATCCATCCTAGAAGGGTATGTACTTCCAATAGGAAGAGAGAAGGTAAAGGTACTGGAAGGAAGGTGCCCCAGAAGGCCTGTCTGTGCTAAGGAACCTTAAAAACAGTGGTAGAGGCTGTTTTCTTTCTGCCAGCTACTTGTAGAACCTCTCTTGGCTCCTGGCAAGGCTCACAGCACCGATCCTACTGGTTCTGCTGTAGAAGTGTCATTCTCTGAATGGGAAAGCCATTCAGGCTTCTTCTGGGGCCAGTCCTATATACATTCTTAAGAAGAAAAAACTGTGGCTCGCTCTGCAGTGATGGTTGCTTTTTTTAGTACCATTGCCACTCTTAATACCATACTGACCAAGTCTGTCATAGAGAGTCCTCAAGGAGTGTAACTGTATGGAAGTGTCAAAACAGTCCTATGCATCCTTCCTACCTACGTGAAAAGGCAGGCACATGTAAGCAGCATTGTTCAATGAAAAACTCCTTTTTTGAGCATAGGAAGCCCAAAAATTTCTGAGAGTACTGGTCACTGGAGTGTCGTGACAGAAGTGCAAGGTTTTCTGGTGTCATCTCCTCTGCTAACATTTCATGTCCACAGCCATATTCCGGGAAAGTGGTTCTCTAAGCACTTCCTATGTTCAAGTTTGGCTACTAAGTTTCTCCAAGTAGAACCAAACAAAGATTTTGTAGGACATAGGGGCTGTGTTAAGACACACTTGATAAAAAGAAAGACTTCCTGGCCTTTTTGTCTGAAAGGAATCTGACGGGCAGATTTATACAGTGGACCCCCGTTACTCACAGGCTGTTGGATCTGGTCCGCCTCACGTGAGTTATGAAATCTGCAAAGATAGCAAACCCACTACATAGTCGAGTACGCCATGCCCGTAACCATGCCCTCTCCCCATATAAGGTCTGGAGGATGGTCCTGAGAGCAGGGCTTGTCTCAGTTGTCTGGCTGTATTACACCAAGGCTGGCAAGGGGCGAGGTGGGCGAGGGGCGAGGCACGAGCCCGGAGCCGCGGGGCTGGCCCGGAGCCGGGACCTGAGAGCAGTGCTGGCCCCGAGCTGGGACCTGAGAGTGGCACTGGCCCCAAGCCAGGACCTGAGAGCAGTGCTGGCCCCAAGCGCCGGCCGAGCGGCGGGCGGCCCCTGGCACACAATGGCACACACACAATGGCAGCCCCGTCACCCCATCTTGTAGACTGGCAGAGGACAATTCCAGCCGTGCAAAAACACACATTTACACTAAATGCATCCCAGGCGTGCCGTGTTGGCTCCCAGCTGGGACCAATTTACATATTCATGAGCAGACGGGGCCTGCTGTGCTCATTCTGTGAGCAGCNGCTGTGCTCATGCTGTGAGCAGCGGGGGGGGCGTTGTGGGGGACGGGGCCAGCTGTGCTTGCAGCATGAGCAGCAAGACTGGGGGCCAAGCTGACTGGGGTCCCAGTACGATCTGGGCATGCGTTGAGGTCACACAGCCTGCGGAAGAATCACCTGCAAATACTGAAGCTCGCAAATAGTGGACCGGGAATACGAAGGAGCTCACTGTAGTTCACAGGTTCACAGTTGGAAGGGACCCATAGGATCATCTAATCCAACTCTCAAGTGAGCGCCCACCCAGGGATCAGGCCCACAAACGTGGAACCACGGGCACCACGCTCCATCCATCCAAGCCTCACACCAT
>WEKX01019081.1:128167-162564 GCA_013390025.1 Pitta sordida
AATTAATTTCTGAAACAGTCCAAAGTTTGCCCTCTGGAAGTCCAGCATGGAGGTTTGGTTCATGCCCTTTCTCATCACACTGCCGACTGAAAACTCTATGATCTCATGGTGGCTGGATCCCAGATTTCCTCCAACCATAATATCACTAGCTAGCCCTTCCTTATTCGTAAACAATATATAATTCTTCCCTTATTCTACTGTGGAGCATTTTGGATGGGTTCAGCTCTTAAGAAAAATTCAGTTTTGGTTCTGTAGTGCAGAACCCATTCCAAAAAGGGACATGCTGTGTTCTGTTGTACAAGCCACAAAAAATACTTAATTTCTCTTTGAGGTATGTACAATTTTTGGTTGGCAAAATGTTTTTCTTTCCATTATGCTTGCCTGTGGGCCATCTCACAGACTCTTATGGTATACTTGATAATAAGTTTATCAGTATTGTGCAAAACCAATTTACACTTCTAAGGTTAATCTGCCTGAATTATGCTTTGGAGAGCTTTGGAATGCTGAAGGAAAAAAAGCTAATTTAGAAAGGGATTCAGAACAATCTGTTGGTTTAAGAGGGAGCCTGGTAAGATTAGCCTCGCTAGCCCAGAATTTGCTTATGTAAGTACTTGGCAGATCCATTCTGGTACTTCAGAAAAATTTTTTGTATTACTGTAGAAAACTGAAGTTTAGTTTGTCTGTGACTGATAAATATTTTTTCTTATAGCTGTGTTGTTATTTTTTGCTGGGAACGCAGAGTTTCCTGTGGTCTGAGTTGGAATCCTTCACAATTTAATTTTTGCAGAAAGAGAGGTGAAAGAAAGTTCTGCTTGAGAGCATTTTTTTCAGGAATCGTATTTTACCTGCTTGATTTTCAAAGCTGTTTTTCAAATGCATTAGTCTTCTTGCATTACTTTTATTCTGATGAGCTTCACCTTTGATTCAGTTCATGGAGCAGACTGACCTTAGAAAGAGTGAAGTGTGAAGGTGATGATGTGGCCTCAGAGATTTGTTGTGGTCTGAACTCTGGCCATCTCATGATCAGGAACTGCAGCCTACACAAAACGATTGGTAGAGGAGTTGGTATCTTGAAAAAACCCAAACTTACATGTTCAATATTTTCTTTTATTTTCTAACATAATTTTTGAGTATACTCAATCTGTTTTAAATTAATTTTGTTTTAATTTTGAATTTTAAAATATGTTTTAATATAATTTTGACTATACTCAAAATTTAGGTATGCAAAATACTTCTTGCATAAGTTGATGTCTTTTTAGCTCTGGGAGGTGCCTTATTCAATTCAGGTTCTTATTCTGTGATACTGCAGTAAATCAGAAATATATGCTTTTTTTCCATTTCAGGACTGAAAGTATAAAATGGCTTTAATCCATAGCTCTGTAGGAATCTAAAGCTAGTTCTTCTGAATGATTGCTGCAAAGTTTTATACTATATTTGACTTGGCAACAAGGGCTCCCGATTTAGTGACAAACTTTTACTTTTGCCGAGGAAAGTATATTCATGTGCTGTTTAATTGCAGGCTACCAATATGAAAGTGTCACATAAGCAGAAATAAAATTTGTGAATGTGAAGATAGCAGGGATGGCTGGATGTTTCTCAGTTTTGAAATTGATTTTGAACATGTATTAGATTAGAACTGTAACAACATCATTAACGGGAGGAAAACGGTCTATTTAGATTGGCCATAATATGTCTCAGTTATGTGTCTGTACTGAAAGTAGATTGTAAATATTAATATTATTACTCTCTGTTAATGGATGTTTTCTTCAGGCAACACATGATCCGAGTGTGAATATTGCTGTGGTGGAGTCTTTTTAAATTGTGACCAGCATTTACTTTTTTCCCTTTAGTTGTCAAAAATACTAAAATGCAACCAGTTTCTCTGTAATTAAAAAAAAAAAAAGAAAATTGGAAAATATTAGAGCTACAACTGTCTTCTAATCAAAGAAAAGAAGATGCCAACGTGACAGTTTTTGTTCAAATTCAATTACATTACTCTTGCTACTGTGGTTTGTTTTGTTTGGTTTTTTAAATTTCAAAGAAAGCACATTTACTCTTTTTTTTTGTCTTTGTTACTGTTTAGAAAATGACGCAGTGAAATGAGATCCTTTAGTTTACTCTAGTGCTATAATCATATAATACATTAATTTTATGTAGATTTTAAATGAAAATCTATTGACTGCAGTGTGCATTTTGTGTGTGTGGCAAAAATTGGGCCTGCAGCACTTGAAATTGTTGGCTTTAGGGACTTTCCATTCGATTGAGAAGTGTTATTTATCATATTCTGTCTTCACATTCCATCACTTTGATCAATTGCTTTACTTTCTTAAAAAAGGATAAGAAATACGTAGTAAGAATACAAAAGCAAAAGAATAGCATTCTGAAGAGAGTGCCTGTTTGATGGGTTCCTGATGTCTGCTTCTGGGACCAATGTCTTGAACCAGTGTGTTACCCCCTTCAGTTTCTTACTCTGAATTTGCCCTCCATGTCTGTGTTCCATTGAGTTTTGTGCTGTGAAACTGCACATTTTAGAATATAGAATAAGCATCATTCAGAGTAGCAAATGGACCTCTTGTCAAGGTTTTATCCTCTCTAGGACTAAACATCACTCTTACTGAGCTGTGAACATCATAACTTGTGCTTGCACTGTTATCCAGTTCCCAGAAACCACTGGCTCTTTGTGGATCCTTGCTACCTTGTGGGGGCTTGGGAGCTTTCACAGGTTCACAGGTTATTCTGAGTTGGAAGGGACCCACAGGATCATCTAGTCCAACTTCCAAGTGAATGCTCACCCAGGGATCAAACCCAAAAGCATGGAACCACGGGCATCACACTCCATCCAAGCCTCCCATCATCTGGGCCATGTCACTGAGCTCCTTGTCCTGTCTTTTCTTAAACACCTCCAGGGATGGCAACTCTACCACATCCCGGTGTAGACCATTCCACTGCGAGATCACTTTCCTGGAGCTTTTGTGTGGTTGGCCACATAAACAAACTGTAGACAATGAATTGATGGTTTGGAGAGAGCTAAATTTCCATTTCGGTGAAACATCAACCTAAGACATTTTAACATAGTTTTCATCATACATTTTCTTACAAGGTTGTGCAGGTCTGTAGATCTTTTCTGGAGTACTGGTTTAGTTTCATATGTAATAACAGTAGTACAGTCATACCTCCGGATTTGCAGGATTTAGGTCTTGTGAGGCTCCTGCGAAACATTAAATCCCTGAATTTGGGTCCGACATTAATATGACAAACTATTGCCATAAATATGGCAACTTTGGAACACTGCAACATCCAGGGGCCCCTTACGGCACGGGGAGAGTAGAATTTTTTTCCCTTTAACTGCAGCAGCTACCACAGGCAGGAGTGCTTTGCCTGAGGCAAAAAAATAATTGACAACCTTGAAGATCTTAAATTTAAGGAGAGAATCATGAGGATGAAGAATTTTAATGGCTTTTAAACCTTTATAAAACCAGTTGAGTTTCTTTAAAAATCCGGGAGAGTTGATAGGAACTCAGATCAACTTGGAGTGATTTCTGAATTAAGGAGTAGCACAGATCTCTTGCAGCTTGTTACATGCAGTAAGGTCTCTGTGTATGAGAAAACTTAAACATGGCATTTATGCAATCACTAAAGTAGGCAGAATAGTTTTCAAAGTATTGTTTGAAGGAAGTGAGAGAGAAATTGTGGGAGCTAGAAAAGCCAGCACTTGGTAGGATGAACTGAACTTTAGGAATTGCAAACCAAATAATGTTTGACTTTTTTTTAATCTCTTTGTTTTACAGGGATGCGGTAAAAAACTGTACACGTTTTTGAGGGGGACAAAGCAATTGCAAGTGCTGAGATTTCTAGGAATCTCTATTGGAGTAACGCAGATCCTGGCTATGATCCTCACCATTACTTTGCTGTGGGCTCTGTACTATGACAGAAGGGATCCCAGGGCAGATCAGATCATGGCCCTGAAAAGTGATACCTCACAGGATCTGTCATGTCATTCCATGGAGCTGCTGAAGCCGAGCCTGACCAGGATCTTCGAACATACATCCATGGCAAACAGTTTTAATACACACTTGGAAATGGAAGAGCTGGAGGTGATGCAATGAATCTGAGAAGTCGTAGAGGATTTTAATTGGTTTTGTTGTTGTTTTTATTCTGTTTCATCAAATATGCCAAATCTACCAATCTTCTTATGCATCAGAAACCGGCTGAAAGATAAGATAAGCCTGTCACCAGCCTTTTAGTTATGACCTCAGCCATGAAACAGAGTTGATTTTGTGTGTTGTTTTTTAAAAGGCACTCATTCAATTGGGCACAAAAACACTGATTCATTCACAGGTAGACAGAACCTCTAAAGAGGCATTATGGGAAGGGAATAGAAATACTCATCTTCTGAAGAAACAACTGTGCTTTGGACAAACAAAATGTGACTTCAGTTGAAATGGACTTTTAAATTTTAATAAGCCATTTGGAAAATGTCTTAATCAGGGATCTATGTGTGTATAATTGTGTGGGTTTGTGTGTGCATGGAAAGCAGAACTACAACTCAAGTTAATACTTGGATTAAAAAATTTGCAAGATTTGTAAAAAAGGCAGATTTTCTTTTTTCTAACAAAACCTTTATATTAACTTTTTTGTTAAAGACGTCCTAAAGCTTCTATTTTCACCTAACATAACTGTTTATTTTTTAATTTTAAATGTATTTAACAGGGATTGAAACCAAAACTGTAACTCTGGAAAATAGACTTTAATTTTCTGGAGAATTCTTCTTTGAAACAGTTTGTTCTTTGGACTGCTTCTTAGAGAAAAGGAAGAAAACCTTAAACATTCTTTCCAAACTGGGAATCAATATGGGAGTAGCAGATTTTTATAGATAAATCTTTTATCCTATCTATGATTCCCATAAAGCTAGAAACAAAAGACTGCAAGAAACGTACTTACAGTTCTGGATGCTATTGCAATAATTATAAAAGTACATGAGGAGAAATTATAGTTTGGCGACTTTTTCATTAAGAGCTCTCTGGTGGCTTAAAATGCCAACTGGAAACAACATTAAAATATATTTATTGAAGTGGGAAAAGTGCATTTTACTGTATTTTTATGACCAATGTTTATTTCATAAGATTATTTTTACAATTGGCCACGCTTCTGAAGTATATATTTGTTGCATTGAGTATAGTAGTTTGTGGCAAATGGATGTTTTACATAATACTTCTTTTTAAAAAAATCTTTGCTTTGGAATTTGTAAAAGAAAAAAAAAAGAAAATGTGATTTGGTAGACAATAAAGTTACTTTTCTCTTAAATTCCTTAATGACTTTTTTATTTTTAAGTCCTAGAGTGGCAACGCTTTGGGTGGGCATTTGGAGGATGCTCATGCTAGTGTTAGTTAATTTACTGTGTCTTTACCCATTCCACTTATTCTGTTGTGGAGAAACTGCATTGTAAGTTTAATCTTCTTTTTTCTTTCTTTTTTTTTTTTTTTAAATAGCTTCTGAGAAAGCTCGTGAAATTAAGGTCTTCAGTTGTGTGGCCTGCTGTTTGCTTTTAGGCGGACTGCATGCAAGTCTAATAATTTCAAGGGTAGTGTTGCAAGCAAGATTACCCTTCTGCTTTTGTACATGTACTACAGATGCTAATACTTATTTTGGGATGTAAGAAAAAGACTAAAGTGTCCTAAAATTTTGCTTGAAGTATCATTGTCAGAAATACTTTCTCATGATCTCTTCAGGAAGCTGTGGACCAGTGTTGCTGCATAGGTTCCATTCCTCCCACTGCTCATCCTAAGCAGTGTTGCAGTAGATAAGGGTGATGTTCCCATGTAGAAAAGGAGCAGGGGAAAGCCTAGAGCTGATCTCCATCCGGGCTTCAAAGTGCTACAGACATCTATGGTGCTACACAGTGTTTTTCTGAGTTTAAAAAGAACAAGAAAACCCACACAAATCATGAATTGTAGAATCTTGATATGGATTCAATGTACACAGCTACATTCAGCTGTGGATTACAGCTGCATGTAGGGAATTTCATTTAAGGTAAAAAAGTAATATGAAAATAAATGTAACATTTCATTTGTCTAGGAAACCCCAGCCCTTAAAGTTCTACTGAAGAATGAAGCTCCTTTAGCCATGCTTCAACTCTCTCTAGTCTTTCCATGTTAGGACTCTGCAGAGTTCCAGAGGGGTTGCCTGTGTATCTTCTTGTGTCCAGATTAGAACTCATAAAGGAACAAATAGGGTGATCCATCCAAGGGGTATGTGTTGGAATTTAGATACTTACAGCCCAGGTCATTTGGTTTTGAGCTTCTCAGTTGCTGAGGAAGCACTGCCATCAGGTGTAGTCAGGGTATTTTAACATCAGAGGGGTTGCTTGGGGTAGGCCTCCTTTGACACAGAACAATCTCCCAGAGTGGTGTTTGTGGACCTCCACAACAGTGAACATCTGCAGCCAGGGTAAGCTCACCTGGGTTTGGCTACCCAAATCCTGAGCTAGTCTGCATTCAGTATGAGGCTGGTTTTATTAGGCAACCACCCATATGTCAGAAATTATAAAAGTACTTACCTCCTTGGGAAGGATTATTGCTAAGTATTTTGGGAAATAATCATTTTTTGAGTATCTAACCACATTTACAGAAACAGGTCTCAGCTGTAAATGGGAACACTCCAGACTTTTTTCTTTAACTCTGCTCAGGCTATGAAGTGTCTCTGTTTTTCTGGGGCTTGTTCAAAGAGCCTTAAAAGCTGCGGTGAGCCCACTCTTTTTCTGTAGAGCTTTAGGATACATGTATGAGAGAGGCTGCTAGGCAAGAGGGAGATAGATACTTGTGCAGTGAAAACTACTTCATCCTTTTTCCCTCAGTTTTCCAGGAGTACTTGGAGAAGGATGGTGTATTCTTTGTCCTCTGCAGCATAAAGTGTAATGAACTAAAAGTTTCTTGTTGCAACAAACAACCATGGAGATGCTCCTTAACATTTTTCACAGAACACTCAAGGAGAGCAACAAGTATTCCGGTTCAGCCCAGTAAATCGTACTGAGTCTGTGGGATGGTGCCTATTGCTGTGGGGCTGAGCACAGTCATGATTTGGGATTATGGGGATGCCTTTAGGAGGCAAAAATCACTGTTCCTGATCCATGTATAAGATACTGATTCACCTGCCAGCAGATTGTATGACAAGGCTTTTGGATGGAAAGAGCAATATTTTCTTCTTTATAATTGTTCATTTTGTAAAAGCATATATGAATATAAGGGAATGTATAAAAAACAAATAGTTAAAAGAAATGCTTTTGGTTATGGCAGCTATATAGCTAGCCATGATGGAGGAGGTTGACTTTTAAATAGCTTTTAAAGTTTTTACTGCAAAAGCTTTTTACTGTGTCTCGGTTAGAGCATGATGCTTAAAACAACAAGGTCACGGGTTCAATCCCTGTGTGGGCCGTTCACATAAGAGTTGGACTCAATGGTCCTTGTGGGTCCCTTCCAACTCAGAGTATTTTGTGATTCTGTGAAATATGTAGGAAAAAACTGATTTATTAAAGTCTTATGACATTGAAATGTTTGTGTGGCACTGTTCTATTTGTTAGTGGGGGTGCTCCAGGAGTGGCTTCTGTGAGCAGTTGTGAAGCTTCCCTTGTGTCCAACAGGGCCAGAGCCAACCAGCTCCAACATGGACCTACCACTGGCCAGGGTTGAGTCCATCAGTGACAGTGTTAGCCTCTCTGGGATAACTATTTAAGAAGGGGAAAAGTTATTGCAGCAGCAGTAACTGCAACTGGAGAGAGGAGTGAGAATATGTGGGAGGAACAGCTCTGCAGATACCCAGGTCAGTGAAGGAGGGGGGAGGAGGCGCTCAAGGCATGGGAGCAGATTCCTGTGAAGACGGTGATGCAACAGTCTATCCCACTGTGGGCCATGGAGGTCCATGGTGGAGCAGAGATCCACCTGCAGCACGTGGAGAACACCACAGCAGAGCAGATAGATGCTTGAAGGATGCTGTTGACACCATGCATAATCCTGCTGGAGTGGGCTTCTGGCAGGACTTGTGGAGAGAGGAGCCCATGCTGGAGCGGGTTTGGTGGCAGGACTTGTGATCCTGTGGGGAACCCACACTGGAGCAGTACATGAAGAATGGTGTTTCGTGGGAAAGACTCACCTTGGAGTGATGTGGATGGCTGTCTCCTATGGGAGGAACCCCATGTTGGAGCAGGGGAAGTGTGAGGAGTCCTGCCCCTGAGGAGGAAGGAGTGTCAGAGACAATGGGTGATGAACTGACCGCAGCTTCCTTTCCCTATCCCCCTGCACCTCTAGGGAGGAGGAGGTGGAGAATTCAGGAATAAAGTTGAGCTTGGGAAGAAGGGAAGGATGGGAGGAAGATTCGGTTTTATTTCTCATTATCCTACTCTGATGTACTTGATAATAAATTATTTGCCCCCAGATAAGTCTATTTTTCCCATGATAGTAGTTGGTGAGTGATCTCTCCTTGCTCTTACCCTGACCCAAAAGCCTTTTTATATTTATAAATATAAATATTAAAATATTTGTATTTTCCCAGTCCAGCTGAGGACAGGAGTGATAGAGCAGTTTTGGTGGGCATCTGGCATCCTGCCAGTGTTGTCAGCACACCATAAATATCACATTTAATTCATGCAAAATGCTATTTTTGAAGTGTATCTGAAACTTTTCAACCTGTGTATGATTGACTACTTCTCTTTAAAAAAAAAAGTGATGTCCTAAACTTTCGAGAATTTTTGTGCATCTACTTACTTTTTATTCAGCACTTCCCCACTTCAGTTTTTTCTTGTGCATAGTTACTGTAAAAAGAAGATAACTAGATAAATAAAGGCAGGGGAAAAACTAAGCTGTCTGTATAATTCCATATATACAGACTTTGTCAATCTATATGTAGTGTTCATTCCTGATGCTCCTGCTCTTTTAGCCACATGTTTAGATATCCCGTTAGCTGATGGCTCTTCCAGAATATGGGATAATTTCCATATTTTCTTATAGGCAAGGGGAAAATAAAGTCCTGATTGGCCCCAGATGCAGCAAAGAGAGCATATGACTCCTAAGCATCCTCCCTGCCCAATGATCCTGTGATTTCACTAATTCATCCTCCTCCAGATCAGCTTCCTCTCTGAAGGCCGCCCTTCTACCTGGAGCAGCTGAGGCTGCATCATGCTGTCTGCTGCAAAAGCCTTCTCTCAGTAGTCTGTGTGCTTCCACAGAGAGTATTTCCACAAGCTCAAAATGGAAACTGTACGTTGTCATTTTGTCTCCTATAGGTAGTTTATAAGAGCACAGTTGTTCTCAAAAATGTTCTGGAATGGTTCACGGACAGGTATTACTTTTATCTTTCCCCGCCACCCCAAACAGTGAGCTCCTGGCAGAGGTGACCATCACATGTGCCAGTGCTGATATACAGCTGATAGATCAGCATTGTCTGTAGACAGTTGCCCTTTATTAGTAATCCATGGTGTGTTGTTACCTGCTCTTATGCTACAAAAGAAGTTTGATGTCATCTGTGCACTAATATATTATCAAGGGAATTTGATACCAGGTTTTAGGGGGCTTTAGGGAGATTCAATAGAGATGTGTCTGGATGTACTGAAAACATAGTGGACAATTTTTAAAGTACAGACAGAGAGGTGGAGTTCACATTGCTGGAAATAATTTAATGCTCCACTTTTCTCTGCTGCTATAGGCTGGGAAGGGAAAGGTGATGGCCATTCACACAGAATAAGGGCAGCTCTGTTTAATGGAGCTGTGACATCCTGGTCTTGATGGCTCTAATAAGGTTTAGATATGGTCACAGCTTGCCTGGAATTAATGCCTAGGACATTTGCTGACTTCAGATTTAGTATTCCATCAAAATTATTGGGGCAGGGGGAAGAAGTTTCATGAATAAGTTATTGCAAAACCAGGTTGACCCATTCAAGCATGCAGATGTTTTATTTAAATATTCCTCAAATGTCTATTTATTCAGCATAACACGTGTATTATGCTGCCTTCTGAAATACGATATATGACTGTCAAACAAAATTGTCAAAACAACAACCTCAGTTTCTTTGTATGATACACAGAAATAATTACATTTCATGTACAGTACAGGTGCATTTTACACAGTCATCAACAGCCATTCACTACCGAAATAGTATTTAAATCACCTAAAACACAAAAAAAATGTGTATTTCCCAAATTCAGAATAAATTAATGGGTTTGCTTGTGACATATGGAAATAGAAGACAGGAACAAAATTCTGCAAAATCTTACTAAATTTTCTCTTAAGCTGCATTTTAAAAGTGAAAATACAAGTTGCTTCAGGGGTATAACTGTTATGCAAGTGTATTGCTGTAGTGTGTTCTTTCTAGTGCCTATGAAAAGGAGAGCTTTTAAAAGACACATGACCTGATAGAGTCAGTAGGTTTCCTGGGCTGTATATAGTCTATACCAAAGTAGGTTTAGTAACTGTCTATCTATTTTTTTTTTTTTTTTTAGCTGATAAAAACGATAATGAAGTACCATGTGGCATAAGGAAGTTGTTGCAGATTGCTAACATCAAGGTAGTTTTTATATTAATAACTGTTTGGCAAAAGGTGGAGACCAGGTATGAGTGACCATGGGTAGAAGTAGGATGCAAGTAAAAACCCTGTGCATGCCTCCCCTTTAAACCTTATTTCCGTTTATGGAACCTACCAACTTCAGCGGATCTACTGCAGTTTTCTAACAGGGTGAAAGAGAGGAGAGCAATGCCAGATAATGGGCTTGGGCAGGTTCCTAAGAAGGAGAGCTTCTCCTCTGGCTTAGAGGAAAGCCTGTGTTTTTGCACTCTGTTAATGTTTGAAAGAAATCTAGAAGCTCAGTTTACACATGAGTAAGATATTCTGATTTGCAAAAATTTAAGAAGTTAATTGCAAGTTAACCAATCTCTTCAGAATAATTAAATGATAAAAGAGTAATTAATGGCATTATCTACCCTTTTTACTTGCAGTTTAATTCTAATATGTGACATTGTATTTTGGTGTATATACTGTAGCATGATAGTCCATCTTCTGCTCTTCAGTGTCTGTTGATAGGTAGAGAGAAAGACCAGTATTTGTGTGCAATAAAAAGTTTATCATCAGCAAGTTTCAGTTTTTAGTGGGTGTTTTCTCTTAATGCAAATTTGCAGGTCGGTAGAAAGCTAGCAAATCCTATACTGAAACATACACTACTCAAACTATTAAATAACTGTGTTAATAATTTATTGTAATGGCATCTAGTGCACTGAGCCTTTTGATTTATATGCATATTTTATTTTGTAGACATGCAATTATTTCTGATCCAGTGTTTTTGATGTACACATATATGTATGTATTGATATGCACATATTCCATGTATATTTGATGTATATGATGTATAGTATGTCATGAATAAGAAGCATTATGATACATCTAATGTACTCGTATGAAGAAATACTACACTTTTTTATCAGAAAGGTTTCTGATAATATCATTATCTTTTAAAAGTGAAGCCAAAAAACGTTAATTTGCAAAGCGTTCATAGTAGGTATTACATCTGTCCATGTATGCAAATTCCAATTGAAACCAATTATATTTGTTTAGCTTTGGGACTCAATTATTCTATCATTGTTCTTAGATCATTAAATATTTCTCACACAATATGTATTCTCAAGTTTTAAGATGGAAGTTTACAGACAATTACAAAAACAATTTACTGAATGTCTTTCAGTGTTTTCCAGTGTAGCTAACACTCTGGATGCTGCAGAATGTAAGCAAGGAAGATTTGGAGATAAGCTTTAGCTGATCCCCAAAACACCAGTGTGATAATTTTAGTTCAAATGGGATTGATCCTGTTGAAGTACACAGGGAAAAGAGGGTTGTTCTGAAAATACAGAAGAGGGAAGATGACGGTGGAAGAAAGGACTGTGTTGATTCATCAGTAGCCTTGAATTCCCAGATGTTACAGTAATGTTGGAGTGGGCAAAAAACAGTCATAGAAATAAAGAACAGTGGACAAAAAGAACAAGGAATAGCACATTTGTGGTGCACAGTTTGTCTGTAAGATTATGCAAATCTTTGCCGTTAGAAATTTATAGTGTAGATGAAGTTGTGTAAGATACCCTTAAAAAAAAAATCCTGATTCCTGATACAACATGTGTATGATGACTTATTGCAGTTGTAACAGTACCTAGGAAGCAAGATAAAACAATAGTAAATATTGAACTAACTGAACACCTTTAGTTCACTAATGAGTGTTTGAGTAAGAAATACTGCATTTCTCAAAGGGACGTTATTTGTACAACTACCATGGAACATTGACAATCAGCCTGTTGTAAGTGCACGGAAATGCCCCTTTCTACAGTAATATTTTATCATGCCTAATCTGAAAAACAACAAAAGTAAACAGATCACAGCTCCAAATAATTTCAGCATGCATTATGGTTGTAGTTCTTTCAGTCAGTACAAACATATTTTGTATGAGCATTTTTTCATTCATATTTTGGACAGTTCCTCAACAAGTTTGTGGTTTATTAACAGGAAAAAAAAGACATGTTATCAAAATATTTCTCGTTGTTTTGCATTCAGCAGGAACACAGGTTTCTATTTTTTAGGTTTTTTTTTTTCTAAAAAGAGCTTTCATGATAAGAAGAAGCATCAATGGGGACATTTCATTGTGCTCATATAGTAAGTCAGGATGGTCACAGAAAATTCCACCACGAGTCAGTTCAGACAAGGGGTAAGAAACTCCTTTTAGTTCACACCCTGTGACACCAAAACCCACAAAGTATTTTGTTTCTCCTGAACCTCTTGCTCTGCATCCACTGGCGCACTCATCAGGGGGTGTTGTCTTTGTCAGCTCTCTCATTCCTCATGACTCGTTTTTCACTGCTCGAGCTCAGCTTGCAAGTGGTCTTTATGCTAAATTATAAATAATTCCTTATTTTATAAAGCAGATACTCTGACAATGTTTCCTCCTGAGTACTCAGGAGAGTCTGGCCTATCATCTCCTTCGGGTGTGGTGACTGGAGGTGTCGGGATGCTTATTATTGCTGTAGTGACATAAGGCTGCTCACAGTTTAGTTTAACACACTCTTCCACTTTGGCATTTAAGCTGGAACGGCTGGAGGAAGAAACAAAAATCCATGAACATAGGAAGTCCATGTTATCACAAACCTCTTGTGTACCTGATTCCATTGCTTCATCCATCAATCTCCATCTTGCCCCATTGGAGAACTCTAAGTGCAGAATGGCATGATCCCAGTACCCTGCACCCCAGCAGCAGGTGGTCCATGGCTATGTCCATGTCCCTTTCCCCTTTCCTTTCCACCATTTTTCAGCACTTCTCAGCCCAAGTGCTTCTGAAAGGAAAAGCATTTGAGCAAACTTAGCATAGCCAAGTTACTTGTTATGCAGGAATGTGGAAACTAAGGGCCAGTCCCACTCTCCTGCATGTTCCTCAATGCCATGCTTATATAAGAACATTTTGTATTTTAGGAACATTCAGATACTAGGAAAAAAAAAATCACTCATTCGAACAGACTGCTGAGGGAAATGGTGGAATCACTGCCCTTGGAAATGTTCAAAATGGGTGTGGGTGTGTGGATGTGGTACTTGGGAATCTAGTTTACTGGTGAACATGGTGCCACCAGGTTAAAGGTTGGACTTAATGATCTTGGAGGTCTCTTCCAACCTTAGTGGTTCTATGAATCTATGTATATCATGTCCTCAATAGTAATATTGCATTATATTATACGCACAAATTAAGGTTGGGTAAATACATTAATGGAGTTGTTGCAGCAACTCTGTATCATAAGAAACTGGCAAAATTTAGACAATTTCAAGGTGAGACTGGTGTTTTGTGTTTGTGGTTTTAGCCTGTTTCCTAGCAGAGAGTTAGTGCTTTGTGTTTTTTCGTACTTGGTGTCTGGAAGTATGGTGCAAGCAAGTCTTCTAGCAAAGAAAGAATGGATCCAGGCAGAATATTTCCTGAAAAGCTATGACAGATTGGAGCTTTGTATTGGCCAGAAGGTCTCACTGCATAACAGCTGAAAAACCTCAGTAGCTACAAGCTGCTGGATTGTCCATAGAAGTGAAATCCAGACCTAGTAACTATATGAAGAAAGCTACTCAAAAGTAGCTTAACAAGACAATCTCTATAGCAACTAGTCTTTATTAAAGGGTAGCATGTATGAGTTCAATAGAAAACACTTCTTGATCTCCTGAGACCTTTGCTGTATTTTCAGAGGTTGTATTTGGATATATGTACCTGAAAGCCAAATGCTTTACTTATGAGAATACAGAGACATTCTGTAAATTACAAATTTTAAAACTGCACTTTCCTCACATTTGTAATAACTCCTCAAACTAGGATATACATTTTTCTTATCAATTTTTTTTTTTAAACTTAGAAGTGTCTTCCTTATGACTACTATGCTTAGAACTCTGGGAATCAGTTTTATTTCTCTGCTTTGAAAAAATGCGAGAAAGTCTCATTTCCTACGTTTCTGAACCAAGCAGGGACAGATTGACTCCTTTCTCACCTCATATATTAGAACTGCACATTTTTCTGGGCAAAATTTTTCTTCTTGTGTGTTTGTCCATGGCATATAATACTGGGGGTCCCTGGATGCTATTTGCTGCAAGTAGTACAGAGTAGTTTGTGGGGAGGGCAGAAATGAATACAGAGAGACTATGCTATTATTTTGGATTAAGCTGAGAGCAGAAGAAGTGCAAAACATTTTGGTACCAGTATCCATTTTTAGGTGCCTATTGGACTGTCATCTTCAGCGTCACAGCCTGCCTATGGAGGCCACAACACCTCTACATCTCTTTTCTAACAAACCCAGGGGATTCAGCAATCTGTGTTGTGATACATGTGAAATACCTGTTAGAGAGAGGAGTCCTCTCCACACATCTGATCTGGATGGTGCTGAGCTCTTGTACGCTGCCTGGACGGCTGCCAGTGATGGTGGTGTTTGGGATGCGGTAAGTCTTTTTATGTCTTCGTGAGCAGCAAGTGCCGGTAACACCTTGTTGAGACGAAAGAGAGGGGCTGTGGCTTGGGGGTCTATTGACTGTAGAAACCTCCATACAGCTCTCTTCATAGACTTGCTCATCCACAAACTCGTGGTTCTAGCCCAGAGGAATCCAAAAAAGGGACAAAGCACATAAAGATAATTCAAGTGAAAATATCAATCATGACTGTTTAAATGCTTAAATTGACACAAATGAATAAGCTGGGAAAGCTAGATGGTTTATTCTTGATTATAGTTTTTAGCCTATATTAGCCTGGGCTCAATACCAATACAAATGTAAACGCTGGAACAAAACACTCAGAGCTCTAAACAAGAAAATGTTAATCCAAATTGTTTTGCAAAATAGCATGTGATTGTAGTATAGTTTGCATTATAAATATCTTTATAATGTAGCACAAAATAGAGAATTATATTTATTAATGAAATGGAAGGGCTGCTTATGTAAACACTCTAAATGTCAGTTGGAAATAAATAAGATTTTCTTTATTGAACTATAATACAAAAAAATAATAAATATTTTCCAGATAAGTTTAGAAAGCTTTCTTTCAAATTGCATGTTAGAAATCAAGAATGGAAACGTTTTGAGGTATGCATCTCTGTAAAAGAAAAACATTCAAACAAATAGAAGTTCTGTATAAGGTGATGGTTATTTAAAAGCATCCAAAAAGTTCCTGATTTCTGCAGATGGATGTATCAAAAACAGTTTAGAGGACCAAGTATTTTAATTAAGTGAAGTCCTTTTTATTTATGCAATCTTCGCATAATCCTAGTAGTTTTACAGGGTGGTCGCAAAGATGAATCCTAAGTCAAGTTTACATTGATTTTGCAGGTGAATAGGGAGCATTTCAGACTCAAGACACAGTTTCCACGTTTTCTACTGTGTGAGAGTGTGAAATAGCATTCTTCATAGTGGTGAGGAAATGGAGGAAGGGGAGGAGATACAGGGGTCAAGTGAAGAAATTTTCATACTCATTTAAAAGTAGAAGCCCAAACTAAGCAGACATTAAGGTAGGGTCCCATACAGTTTGAGAAAGCTTTATTTTTAAAGAAAAATATTTTCATTTACTGTTGTGTATCCTGAGAATGTTTTAGGAAGCATGTGCAAACACTTGCCAAGTGTTTGAGACACTTGGAAAAAATAATATGCCTATAAAGGTATTTATTTCAATTTCTTCTGTTCTTCACTTAGACATAAGTTTGTGTGAATTAAGAGGTGTTGAAGAATGCAAATTTCAATTAACAAGGAAAGAAAGAACTTGCTTAACAAATTACTTCTATAAGGCACTTCTGTCACAATCAGGATTTTGAATATGATCACAACAATAGACATAACATTCAGAGAGAAAAAATACCTACTTAGCATCTTTAGATTACATTCAGGGTCTTGCAGTATGTTTGCTCAGAACTCTGCTATTTTTCTTATTAAAAGTAATTTTGTGCTTCCTAAAAAAGTCTTATGGAGCAACCAACAGGAATTCAATTTGTAGGGACCATTAAAGAGTTTTATTGACTGAACTTTTAATATAGACTGGAAACATTTTGAAATGCTATAATGGCTCAAGTTAATAGACTTCATTAACCTTATCAATTAACTGTTCTCAAATTAGCTAAAAGTAGCCCGCAAAATATAACTTTCGGTGCAATTAGTTTCATTATTAATGTAGTTTTCACAGAATTCCATAATGTTGCACACTCTGCCTTTCTGAGAGTGGATGAGATCTTATCCTACTGACTTTCCAGTGACAGAAAAGAGAAAATAATGACTGTTCTTAGTATTGTTTGGACTGATGCTTATATCATAAAGGATGATGAGAGTCTAAGATGACATGTTCCCCTTGTTGTTATACCATGAACCAGAAACTTGCCAGATTCCACATGTTGGTGGCATAAAATACCAAATTCACACTAAAATTTTAGGAATGCATAATCTGCAGAATGCAGCTTGGAACTACTGCATACATTTTTGTGTTCTTATGGCATATGAACTCAGTGCCAGCAAAAGGACTCAACAAAAGGAAAAAGGAAAGTAGATTCTATGCGACAGTAAGAAACAAGGTAATACTTGCTTTATAGTCTTATTCTTTTTTCTTTTTAAAGGGATAAAAAAAGAAAAAAAATGGAAAGTTTTACGTATTCCACCATTAGGATTAGAGGAAACATGAAACTTTGGGAGCTAAATTTAGTTCCTACTAAATGAATAGAAGTTTTTTCCCATGATTTCTATGAGAGTTTGAGAAGACCTGTGGTTACTATTCAGTTTCTAAATATGTTTGTAATGTCCAACTGTGGAAAAATTTTAAAGGCAGATTGCTATTATCAGGTTCTAGTACAAAATGTCTCAAAAATGTTCCAAAAGGGCCTGTCCTGAATCTTGGCAAATAGATCACATTATGCTCCAAACAGGAAGCAAGATATTTTGAATGCTCCTAAAGTAAGAACAGCGGAGACATAAGCACCTGTGGAATGACGTATTGCTAAGTGATGTAACAACTGAGCCCTATTATTTACAAAGAAATGCTCTCAAAAGGAGAACATTAAATTTCACACATACATACATAATGTTTTAAATTTAATCAAAATTCAGCAATGTCTGCTGTGGGAAAATTCTTTACTCTTTTTTGTTTTGTTTTCTTTTCTTTTTTAGAAAGAGAAGAAGGACTTTCACAGTGATCTTCACCAAATATAGCAGAAGCAGTACCAGCTGTTTTAATAAAAATCTACAACTATAAAGATTAGGAAAAATAGCAACTAATATAGCATCAAGTTCCACTCTGTATACAAAGCCTAAAGAGAAATCATGTAATTTTTTACATGAAACTGGAACTTATAAAACTAGATATAAATTTGTAAATTATGATATTGGCCAATTTATCTACAATCGTAGACAAAGTCTGCACAGCAATCTAACACACACAAACCCACCAACATACAAGGAGATAATTTTTGCATGCTTTATATGAAATTCCCAAACCCACAAAGATTAAATTTGATGTAAATAATATTCATGTTCTTATCTTTTATCATTATCATTAGGAAATGATAAAAGGAAGCAATGTAAAATTTGGGATGACTAGGGCTATTACTGTGATTTTATCTGTCTAGAAATATACTATTAGTGAACATGTCACTTGGTTATTACTAAACCGTAACTCTGCTATAGTTTTCTATCATTTATGGTTTTATACTTGTCCAGGTATTGACCAGGGGAAAATATAGAGAGCACATAATATATAGTCCTTTCGAGTTTTAAATAATTTCAAATCTAGATGAGCATATTTGATCCATGAAGAATTACACAAGTGATTTCTACAGGGATCTCAGTTCCTAAACTGAAGGAAACACACTTGGAAGGTTGCACCTGCATCTGGATTAAGCACTTGAAGTTTCAAAATAGGATGCTGGGCGGTCCTCTTGTATGGTCACTTCAGTGAGAACTGTGTTCATGTTAGAGGACACAGTCAACATGTCTCTCTCCACAAAATTCAAAACTTGCTTTGACTTCACTGAGTATTGAATGTATAAGGGCTACAAATTATAGTTTATGAACTGAACTGCAAAAAAGTGCAAATGAGAACGACACGGAGCATAAGGACCATACTGAAGGTCACGTGTATGGCTTAGCTAAAATAGCGCCATCTCAGTGATGTCAGTATCTTTCACCCTGGATGAGGTTCTCATCCAGGATCTCTCTGTTATTTATAGGCAGTGGGTATGATGCCTTAAAATAAGATAAAACCACTTTTCTTCCCATTTAACTGCCTTACTATAAGGGTCTATTAATAACAAGAGAGAACTGAAAACATTCAGAAATAGGGTAGTGTTGGAATTCACAGGAAAACACAGTTCTCTTCTCTTACCGTAGTTTTTTCCAGGCAGTGAAGCAGGTGGTGATGCTGCGTTTCAAAGGAAGAGCCAGATTTGCCAACAAAGGCCTGTTCTTCTTCACTGGAGGACTATTGATACATAGAACTCTGTATTATTCTCATTTTTGAACAAGAGGGCTCTTGTCCAAACATTTGATCAGAACTAATCTGGATTGTACATGGTAGCATAACTGCAATGCTTCATCTACACAGTATAACACAAATTATTTTGCACTTGAGTTTTCTTTTGCTTGGTTTTTAATCAAACTATTTTTTCCCCTTCTCACATACCTCCTTATAAATGCTTTCACCTTAGGTCTTTTATGCATAGATGAAATAGGACAATTTATAAGTGCAATCAGCATGTAAGCCCTGAATGTTAAATCAATGCATACTTAAAATTATAATCAATTGAAGTGACAGTAAAATATATTTTTCCTGGGAACGTGCCTCATTTGAAGGAAATACAATGTTGCTGTCCTCCTGGGATCATTTCACAGCACTAAAGAATGTGCGGTATTTCTGCTTACACAAAAAACCATGTCAGTGATCCCAATCTGGTGGGTTCGGTAAAAGTATAGCAAATGTAACTGACACAGAATAAAGAATTAAGTAGAAAGCATCCATTCTTTATTAATTGCTTTCATTATTATTCACAAGAAAGCAAAAAAATTAAATAAATGAGGAAGTGGATTAATAAGAAAGAGTAAAATTCAACTTCAGGATATTTGAAGTATGCATGGTAATTAAGCTATTTGGTATCAGTTCAAATACTTGAGTCAAGCAGAAGAGGAAACGAGGGCTCTGACTGCACCTCTTTTGTGCTAGACAGGACGGATGGACGGAAGACACTTCCTCCTCTTCTGGCTATAGGTTAAAGCATCCGGCTGTTTAGCACATATTGAACAGAAAGGGCATATGGGAATGAAAGCTTTCCTCTGTTCCTCAGGGCATTGCCTAAACATCAGAAAATAGCCTGTGTCTTCAGTCTTTCTCAGCTGGGTACAGCTCTGAGCAGTCAAGGCATTGACTTTCGGCAGCACGGGTCACTGTGGATCCTAGTCCAAGCTGCTGGTCCTCACTTCCTTGGCAGAGGTAAGTGGGGAGTTTGCTTTGGGTAACATTAGATTTCAATGCATTTGAAGTAATCACAAAGATTCCTCTTAAGCCAAAGTAGCCGTTTCAAGGGAACACTTTTTACTCTGCAACACCCCCTCTGTGCAAACAGCACCCAGGACCTGCCTCTTCCCACACTGATGATGAAACCTGGTTTCAGGCTTCAGGCCAAGTGAGATAAATCCAATCCACTTCATCCATGGTCTACCTGTCTAAAACCAGATGAGATAAATCCAACCTACCTCCTAAAAGGAAAATGCTCTCTACATTCTTAATGTTTTCTTCTACATGATCTAACTCTAAAAATGTGGGTTACATTGAATCCAGAAATTCTATCTGGAAATTCCTCTCATTTCTTGACACCCCATCATTGACTCTCCTAATGTTCTTTTAACAATAGTAATTGTCCAATTTATCCTTCTTTAATCTACCTCTAAAAATAACACACCTGAAAGCCCCAAGGCGACTTGCCCTGGTTATAAGTAGAATGAGCTACTGCTGGGCTGTCATTTAGTGGTTACTCTGGAGGTGAAGGAAACACCAACATTACCTGCTGCAGCTGGTTACTCAGCAAGCCATTTCGTTTGCTCTGCATGTAGGCATTAGCGCTCCCACTCTTTGCTGCACGAATTCGAGCAAGCCTGGCTTTCTGCGTAAATAGACAAAAGAAAGAGTATCACTTTTACTAATAGCCATTGTCTTGTTTATCTAAAACTGCTAATTGGAATCAGCTGCTTAGCAATACCCGTTTCACAGTGACTGACAGACTGCATTGCATCTGTCCTCCAGGTAGAACAAATCACAAGTGTCTTCTCATTTAAAACGCAAATGATAGAAGTTTTTGTTTGTATGCATAAATCAGCTGATAAGAACGATTATGGAGAAGAGATTAGACAGGTCAACATGGAAGTGCCTCCTTTTATTTTTGCATTGCTACAACTGTGCCAATCCTTATGTCTTTTGTGGCAGGAACTCAGACATACATCTCAGCTGTTCCTGCAGTGAAAATCTCTCTGAAGGCGACTAAACGATTCAGAAAAAAAACATAATATTGCAACTTCTATGAATAGATTTCTTAGAGTCTTCTGAGTTTTTGTAGTGGCAGAATGTCACAGTGCTTTTCTGGCGTCTCCCAGTTAAGTTTCCGAATGCTTGCCATGCTGTTTTAGAATCACAGAATACAATCATAGAAGCTGAGTTGGAAGAGGCCTTAAAGATCATCTACTTCCAATCCCTCACCATGGGCAGGGATGCCACTCACTAAGTCAGGTTGCTTTGGGCCCCATCCACCCTCGCCTTGAACACTTTCAGGGATCAGGCATCCAGAGCTTCTCTGAGCAATCTCTTCCAATGCTTCACCACCTTCTGAATAAAGAATTTCTTCCCAACATCTGATCTCACTGCCTATGTCATTGATAAATATATTGAAGGACACCAGCCTCAAGACAGAATCCTGATGTACGCCACTTATCACTGGCTTCCACCTACCTCTTCAAGTCTGCAGGTATAATCAGACTTAATACTTATCATTGTTGACCATAGACTGTTCACAACCTGATTTTTTTCAGAGACTGCAGGTATCAATTTGCTGAGAGAAATTTGAGATTTCTCAGGTGAGCTTTGTTGCCTGTGAAGGGGACTTTCATCCTAGAGTAGAAGGGGGCTCATGAATTGCATCCACTGATTTTGTACAGCAGCTAGAATCCAGAATTAGGGGAAAGAATGAAGAAAAGACTCTCTCAACCAACAGTGTGGAAATCAGATGCTTTTATGAGATTTCTAGGACAGCATCCTGGTTCTGTAATTTTTGTGGCTGGTTACATGTGTAAGAGGGAATCTGAGTTCACCTTCATGGCCATGATTCTGATTCTGAAAGCCAAATGCCAAGGAGCTGCTGAAACACAGGAGGAGACACCGTGAAGAAATTCAAAAGCTGACTTGGATATATTAATAGAGATTTTCATATCTATACTTCCTCTGTTGATATTTTAAAAAAATAGAGGGAGTATTTTCCTCCTTTCCCCAGATTTCTGTGACATTAAATGTCAGCATGAAATGACTGAGAATTTCTGAACATTTTAGAGGGAAGCAGCCTAGTCCCTGCAGCCACCAGATCTCTCTGGCATGATTATAATTAACTGAGTATGAGGAATGGCTCAACACCAAGCTTCTTTGCACACACAGCCTCAGTCATACATCTTCTCAACAGCAAGCCAAGAAATTAATGACAGCTAATAGCAAAAATGGCTAGAATAAGGCTTATAGTATATGTCATGCATTTATTATTTTTAATAGTTCTGAAAGAAAATGAGGTAATGCTCTGTATGTGTGCATCATTGAGCTCACACGAGAGGCTGTTTCCTGATTTTGTGATATATTGGCCATTTTAGAATAAACATTAGTTTATCAACTTCCTTGGTGCACACAGCCTTTCCAACAATGCAGTTAATGCATTTTATTCTAGTGGAAAGTAGAAAAGATCCATGATGACCTGGCCTAGAGTTCCTAGGAGCAACCTGTGTGGGGACCTGTTTACAGTTCCCACCCTCATGGCTTACATGGGTATTTTGGTGGCACACCCAAGGCTACCTCAGGGATAGCAATTAAAAATCCTCTTCAGTAGGCAGAAAATAGGTAATTCCCTAGGTGATGCTCCTAAGATGCAGCCTCAGAATGCCAGGCTGAAGGCTGGCAGAAGAGCTTTGCCTGCACTGCAGAATAGTCATGGGCTGGGACATGTATAGTGGATTATGTTCATAAATATATTAAAAAGTCTCTCTTAGCGCTCCTGTTTAGTCTTTGGAGCTTGAGATGCTTTGGAAATGCCATTACAGGGTGCAACTTGGAGTCTGATAAATAAGCGATTTCAGTCCCAAATGTTTTAGCTGTGGTACTTTTCAGTCTGCTGTTTATACGGGGAGATTCATTAGATTTAATGAACAGACATTTTACATACATTAGTTCTCCTTTTCATTTTAGCACGCATATTCATTTTCTCTTTGGTGATTGAAGCAATAATTATGGTGCAGCACTATTTAATAAAGAAATATGAAACACGTAACAGTTCATCAGACCATCTTATATCAAAGTGCCAGACACATAAAACAGGCTGGTTGTATGTACTTTCTATGTTAAGATTTCAAATTGCTTTACAAATATGAATTTATTGCATCTTAGAAAGCTTTTGTGAGCTAAAAAGTAATAGCTTACCCCTTTCTAGCTGAGGCTCATTGAGATGGCCTGAATTTACATTATTTACCAAAGAGAAGGCAGTAAATCCATTGCCAAGACAGGAAACAGATATTGTGGCTTCCATGTTTATACTTCAGCTTACAGAAAATGCTCCTGAAACTGGAGGTGTTTACAAATCTGTTAAAGTGATAAGATGTATTTTCAGTACTACTTTATATGAGCCTGTAGTGTGAGCAGACTTCTCATATTTCCTGCCAAGGAATCATTAAAAGTGCATGTCATCCACAGGATCTTAAGGGCAACTGGGGATTGAATTGCCATGAAAGGCACCAAAATAATGTAATGACATCAGGAAAACTGTGATTACAGAAGACTTGCATGTGTAACAACTGCGCCTTCTAACCACTGCAAAGCCCTTCCTAACTCTTCTCTTTCATGGAATATCTATCAAAAAGAAGAAAGTATTAAGTTCTTCTGCAGTAGATGATATCTGTGCTGGGAGGCTTTCTCAGCCATGGAAAGTGAAACTTTGATTTTGGTAATTTTTATGTGGTCTTGGAGTAAACCAATGTAGCAGAAATATAGTTCTTTCACATACTCTGATGAAATTCCACCATAATCTTCTCATCTGCAATTTCCTAAAGAAATTGATGGCCAGCTGTAATTTTTACCAGATCCCTTGTATTTGCATTGAACTTCTCTTTTCAATGCATCTCTTTCTTTTTCCAAGCCTTCAACTTTTACACATTAGAGGTGGATCCTTGCCTATGGCTGCCTTTATAGAAACCTCACCAAGGGAATTCACTGTTATTCAACAACAGTTGGTTCTGTCAGTTTTAGAAATACAAACATTTAGTTTTACAAAGTTTGAAATAGTGCTAAATATAGAACTATGGGATACTTACAACACCCAGATGCCCTCAGCTTTCCAACTACTGTATTTTAAGAGAGAGATTTTATCAGGAACATTTTAGGGGAGGGCTTACTGAAGTACTGGGAATCATTTTTGGTGAGATTCTCTTCAACTTGCTATGTAAGAAGCCTGGGTAGCCCCGGTAGTTTGGTACTTACATAGGTCCTGTTGATTCTTGCTGCTCTCCAGATTACATAAATATCTTATTCAAAAGTTACTAATTACTTACTTTTTGGTTATTATTTTTTGATTATTTTGCATATTTAGAATACTAAAATCCCTTCACAGTCATTCTGTGTGCACAAGTTTTGGTTGAAGCAGAGCTGATTTTCTTCACAGTAGCTGCTAGGAGGCTGTGTTCTGGATTTGTGCTGAAAACAGTGTTGACAATTCAGGGATATTTTACTTACTGCTGTGCAGTGCTTGCACAGAGCCATTGCCTCTTCTGCTCCTCAGATTGTCCTGCCAAGGAGGCTGGGGGTGAACAAGGAATTGAGGGGAGACACAGAGAGGCCGCTGACCACAGCTGACCAGAGGGGTATATCATACCATATGGCAAAATGCTAAGCAGTAAAACTGGGTGGTGTTGGAGGCTGGCAGGGGCTGCCTTTGATCTAGGACAGCTTTGGTGCTGAGCAATTGTTTCTTTTTGCATGATTTTTTTCCTTGCATTTGTTCGCCCTCCCACTTTCTGCTGGTTTCTTTCCCTTGCTTTTCAAATAGGTTTAACTGTCCTTGTCCCTACCCACCAATTTTTGCACTTTTACCCTTCTGATTTTCACCCCGTCTCTCTGAGGAGGAGACACTGAGCAGCAGGGTGCTGTTTAGCTGACGACACAAGAACAAGAGGACGTAGCCCCAAACTGCGCTAGGGAAGTTTAGGCTGGATGTTAGGAAGAGGTTTTTTCAAGGAGAGAGTGATTTCTCATTGGAATGGTCTGACCAGGGAGGTGGTGGAGTCGCCATCCCTGGTGGTGTTTAAGAGAAGACTCAAGGAGGAGCTCAGTGACATGGTCTAGATGTTGGGAGGTTTGGATGGATGGAGCGTGGTGCCCATGGTTCCACACTTGTGGGCCTGATCTCTGGGTGAGCGTTCGCTTGGGAGTTGGACTAGATGATCCTGTGGGTCCCTTCCAACTCAGAATAACCTGTGAACCTGTGAACCTGTGTTTGGCTGTTGCCTGGGCTAAACCACAACACTGTTGCTCCTAGAGCAAAATTGTCCAAAAAGTCAGTTACATTTCTGTTTATAGAATTTTTTTAATTCGTCTTTATTTTTTGTTTTAAAGTGAAAAATCAGGCCCACGTTTCATGCTCTGATTTTCTAATTTACAGTAATTGCAAATAATTGACTGCATATTACCTAACAATAATTTACAGAACATCAGCATTAATAGAGAAAATAATGCTGTTTCCTTTCTACATTAATGGGCATGGAATTAGATAAGGTTCATATATTTATTGAGTCATGTCTTACTTTCACAATCTATTCAACTTACTTTTCAGTGAACATTGGTTCTACATTTTATTTTTTGTTAAATTCAAAAATCTTGGATAATTTGTTGTTAGTTATGTTTCTGCAAACCCATGGAGTTTAATAACCTATCTCATATAAAGAAGTCAAAATGGCTAGCAGGGTTCCCTACTGCAAACACTCAATTCTAGATTGCCAGGTGCTGTTAAGCAGTTGTTGTTGCAGTTTATCCAATACTTATTTATAATCAGCTAGTAACTAATAATTCATAACTTGACAGATAAATGCATCATGTACAATCAATAAATAATAAAGCAAGCCCATCTTCAGGATATATTTTGCTTTGTGTAGGTTGAAGATTATACTGAAATGGAAAATTCAAGCTAAATTTAAGAAGTTAAGTTTTGGAGGTGATGATAGTTGCTTTGGTGTTCTCTTGAGGCACCATGCAAAGTTCCTCTAGGGAGAAAGTGCTCGGGCAACTAAAATTAAGGTTCTTCTTTTTATCAGATAATGAACAATACTTGTTAGATGTACTGCACTTAGACAGTTTCTGGCTAAGAGGACACAAGGCTCTTGCTTTCCAAAGATACAGAAAAATAGATGCATGGAAAGCAGGGAAGGCATCTAGCAAGGGCTAATTCATTCAGGGTAAGAAGGATGTTATAATCATAATTTCTGATACAGTATGCTGGGATAGACATTCGAGTCCAAGCTGCCAGACACCTGTTCCAAGGGGACAGCTGTGCCTCCTCCTGTCAATTCCCTGGGCTGGTAGTCATCCCAGTGCATATGACATTGTGAGGATCCTGCCAAACATTAGCCCTTGCTCCCTATGAAATACAGAATATAAAATGGTATCCAAGCTTGCCTAACATTTCTTTTTCATTTTCGATCCTTTAATTTTTTTTTTCCTTTCCCCTCCTTTCTTTACTTTTATACATGACTAGTTTATAACACACCTGTCATTAACTTTGCCACCTGCAGGCACTGATGGGTGACCAAAATAACTTGGCATCTTGAAGTTGTCTCTAGCTGAGAAAAGCTACACAAATAGCATTCTTCAAAACTGTCTCACTAGTGATAAATCTGCTTGAGAGAAGGCACAGTACTACAGGGCATAATTATTTCTGCTCAGAATTCCAATTTCTATTTTAGATTATTTATTCATTTTATTGTCAGGATAGGCCAGATCCTTGATCCTCATTATCTGATAGAAGACAATGTTCTGATAAGCACAGATGATTTTTTCTTTTTCTTTCGCTTGCTTTCTTTTTTTTTTTGTGTGTGTGGTTGTCTTCCCCCACCCTGCCCTAGTGATGTTGTTTGGTTTGGGTTTGTTTTGTTTTGGAGTTTTGTTGGGGTTTTTTTGCCTTGGGTTTGTTGTTGTGGGGTTTTTTTGTTTCCCTCTCTGTTTTTGTTTATTGAGTGCAAGGAGCTCTCAGTACTGCAGCAGAAAGCTGTCCTCTCCTGCTGATATTGGCTGTATTACAAAGTGGGATTTCATGGTAATTATAACACTGTAAGTAGGAGCTTCCTTTAAAATGCATTAAAAATGCAATGGTATATAAATAGACTTCTCTCTTCCATCTTCTCCCAAGTATTGATGTGCAGCATCTTTTGGCTGAAAAGAAACAAGTGGAATTGTCTAATCCTTAATAACTGTGCAGAACTTAGTAAATGCATATCCTGATGGCCACATGACACTTGAACAATCCTAATATAAACAAAAAATTTTTCTGCTGAAAATTGCCAGTGCTCCTGCAGCTAGATTTTGACTCTTTAGCTTATGTTCTTGAGTCTTAGGAAACCGAAATAAGTTTGGTGCCTTGGGAAAGTTTATAACTTCAATAATGTGATGTTTTTGGCTTAAATATTCTCTTACAATACAGTAGAAACCCCCTGTGAAATGCAAGACTACATTTCATAGCTAAATATGAACCATGCACTACCCACGAAGTGCTTTTTGGTGATTTTTTTTAGTCCACCAGAGCTATATTCAGTTCAACATCTCAGTCATTTTAGACTGAGAGAGATTAACTTTGCAGTAGGAGATATCAATGAAACACATATCCAGTGCTAAATTAATCAAATCTCAAAGCTATTTTCTCTAAAGCAAGAAGAGTATAAACACAGAGATCTCTCATCCTTACTCTTGGCATTGTTCTCAGGAGCAGAGGAAAAAACTCTTGACAGGATTGCCATTCATCACTTCATGCTCCTGTTCGAGACATACAATGAGCTCACTGTTTTGCAAGGAGAAAAAGTCAGTTATTAACTCAGGCAGTTTCTACTGAGGAAAGAGATTATGGGAAAAAGGTACCAGTCTACCAATGTAATTTTGCAAGGTATTTTCCAGTGTCCATCCCTTTTTTTGCTGACAAATTGTGGTGGTTTTGGCTGGGGTAGAGTTAATTTTCTACACTGTGGCTAGAATGAGACTGGTTTTTACCCTTCCGATTCCCTTCCCAATCCTTCTGGCGGGGGAGTGAGGGAGCAGCTGTGTCGTGGTTGGCTGCTGGCTGGAGATAAACCATGACACAAATATAAAGCCAGCATAGCTTTATAAATTTCAAATGAAACAATTTTGTTTCATTATAAAACAAAATTCCATCTGTTTTGTGGAATGCATTAGGAGACACTTTCTATTGGAAGTAAGGCTGGCTGTGACTGCAGCTATTATGAAAGCTCAGAACAGGAACACTGATTGCTGGGATCAAGCAGATCTATTTCCCATGATTGGCACAATGCTCGGAGGCACATTGATGAGCACTGTGTCCTGGCTGAGACAGACAGTTGATTCTCTGCTGCCATTACACAAACAGAAGTAGAAAAGTTATTGACAAAAAAACCTGTAGTGTAGAAATGACATGATGTACAAAGAACGGTGTAGTACAGAAATGACATCTTCCCAGATGTGGAAGAGAGGAAAGGACAGCTGGAACTAGGTTGTGGGACAAAACAGCATGCAAAAGGGTGGGTGGAATTAGTAGATAGATAAGGTATGGTATTTGTATCAATCAAGCAGCCTATATTTTAAATCAGGTTGCTAGAAAGGTATGACATTCTTGTGATATGCCTGATTTCTTTTATAGCCATTTTCCTCATCTGACAACATTTTTCCCAGATGTGGCCGTTAAAGGGTGCTGTATCTTCAGCCTGTATGTATGAACTTCTTGGACATGTAACTCTGTTTCTCCTGATTTTAAGATATTTTGAGAATGGTATCACTGCATACATTTATTTCAATTTTTTTTTAAATGAAGATATCAGTTAAAAAGATGACCAGAAAGAAACACACAAGCATTTTGTGTGTTTGAACCTGATGCTCTTCTTGATATTAAGCAGAGCATCTTCTTGATATTAAGCAGAGCATCTGGGCTCCTCAGTTTAAGAGGGATGTTGAGATCCTGGAGCGTGTCCAGAGAAGGGCAACAAGGATGGTGAAGGGGCTGGAACACAAGCCCTATGAGGACCGACTGAGAGAGCTGGGGTTGTTCAGTCTGCAGAAGAGGAGGCTGAGGTGAGACCTTATCACTCTCTACAACTACCTGAAAGGGAGGTGTAACCAGCTGGGTGCCGGTCTCTTCTCTCCAGCTACAAGTGATAGAACAAGAGGACACAGTCTTAAACTGCGACAAGGGAGATTTAGACTGGACATTAGCAGGAACTTTTTCACAGAGAGGGTGATCTCTCAGTGGAATGGGCTGTCCAAAGAGGTGATGGAGTCATCGTCCCTAGAGGTCTTTAAGAAAAGGTTGGATGATGTACTTGGTGGCATGACCTAGATATTAGGGTAGTGTGTTATAGGTAGGATGGTGTGTTGGTAGCAGGATGGCAACAGGTTGGGTAACAGGTTTGGCTGGGTTAGGTAATAGGTGATAGGTTGGACTTGACCTCTATGGTCTTTTCCAACCTTATTGATTCTGTGATTCTGTGATTCTGTGATTCAGATGCAGCCTGCATCTGCCTGTGTTCCCTGGTTTATATATGCACTACCCAGCCATGCTCTGCCCATACACTTCTGCCTGGATCACCGGAGACTCAGACCTCTGAAGAAGCCATGGGACCACAAAAAGCCCAAGTGGTGATACCTCAGCCTTGGCAATTGTGCAATCTGTGTGGCATCCAAAGCCTTCTGACTGCCATATGTGGAGGAGCAGAAGGTAAATCATCTTGGCTCCCGCATCAGGCCTTCAGGTGCCAATGGAGGTTCGTTCTCTGAGCTGCCTGGCATTACAGGGCTGGGAGAAGTGAATTGGAACTAGTACATTGGCCATGATGTGGAGATGAAGGTGACTGTCCAGGCTTGGCTGCATCATTTCTGGTAGATACTTCTTCCTGGCTCCTGACCATATGGGTCTGTGAGGGAAACAGTATTCCCGTAGATCTAGTGGATATTTTAGTGAGAGACTCAGCAAATCAAGGAGATGGAAAAACAGACTTTTGCTTTCATTTTTTCCCTGATTGAACTGTTTATCTGAAGCCTTGTAAGCAAAGTAGAGCTGAGGAGACAGGTACCTCAGCAATCAGATTCCATCAGAGACTGAACTCGAGACTTAAACAGAACCTGGATTAGTGAAGCAAACTGTTAGTACAGACTTTAGAAATCATTGAGTTTTGAAGTTTTTGCTTGTTTTTTTTTGTTTCCTCCCCACCCTCTTTTTCACCCTCTTTTTTTTCCTCTTTTTTTTCTCCCTTTTTTTTTTTGTTGTTGGTTTTTTTCCTTTCTTTTTCTCAGAAGACTGTGGTAGAATCAAAGTCTGCCTGAAAAAAAACACATATGAATCTTCAGTGGGTGGGACTGCAGCTATTGCCTGAAAATACTACATCTAGTTTAACAAGTAGGATGAATTACCACAATAATAGGTCTGTACATTTTGACAAAAGATAAATGATATGGGTTTAGTTTGTGTTGTTTTTTTCTTTTCCCTCATTAAAACAGCACAGCACTTGTATCTGGGACATGAGTTAGGCACATAGCACATACATGTAGTGGTCCTTCTGCTAAGAAACACTCACTCTAAGGACACAGCATATAGAAAGTCACCTTTTGTTTCTTGCTCAGTAACATAAGGGGGAAAAATTAGAAGCTCACCTTCTGTGCTCTGCGCTTGTCTGCTCGTTGATTCTGGTGGTATATACGGCTGAAGTTGGAGACAATTACAGGAACTGGCAGAGCAATGACCAAGACCCCACTTAGGGAGCATATTGAACCAAAAATCTTGCCAGCTATTGTCTTTGGCACCATGTCACCATACCTAGGTTAAAGAAAAAAACACGCTTAGTAAAGACAGAATCTCTTCTAATTACTGAATTTCATGATGAATTAATTGCACAGTAGACTTTATTTCTTATGCAAATAATACTTGTTGCATATAAATATTACTTTACACACATATACATATATAGACAGCAAGCCTATCATTGTGCACACATAATTATAATTTGAGGCTAATTTTGGGTCTTCTCTCTGTCAAATTACGGGCAGGTAAATTGCATGTTTTGCCAGCTCTAGTATTCCCAGGCTGCCTCTGTGGCAATGGAGATAGAATGACCTTGTTAAGAAAAAAAAAAAAATCAGTGTTGAAATTCACTCCTTATTCTGTTTGCTTGTTGGAAGAACTCATCACTTTCCATTGACAAGATCTTAGACCACTTGGTAAATTGGCTGGACAGAACTATGGCTGACCTAACTTGTTGACATAAGAAGCTGGAGCAGCTGAGCTCCAGAGGCCCGTTCTGTGGTCTAGGTGAAAGCAAACATGAAAAACTCAAGCCACAAGCAAACAACCAAACAAATTCTAACTGTAAATCCTGGAAGTACTCAGAATTACTAGGGTTACCACCTTTCTTTATGATACTGGATATTGCTTTGTCCAGCAACTATTCCATTGTGCTACTGAAGTATGTAAAGGTACTTCAGTGCCAGCTCTTTGCATTTTGCCATATTCTTTAGGGTATGAGTGTATAAATACATACTACAGAGTTTAATAAATAGATAAATTACTTTTGAGTACCATTTGTTTTTTAACTTTACTGGATTTTAAGTTATTATTAAACATTGATTGTAGCTTGTGGGTTTAGTATGTTCATGACCAGGACATTCCTATTAAAAAAAATTTATGAACTGTTAACACAAGGGAAGTTAAGAATAAAACTGCATGAGGGACAGTGTTTTGAAAATGCTATCTGGAAAACAAAGCCTCTCTGTTCAGCAGCAATTGGAAAAATGACAGAGAAAAAGGCGGAGTCTTCAGGTCACATGGTCCAAATTGTGCACCTAGTCACGAGAAGGAAGGGATAAAAGGGTGAGGACATTGGATAATGGAGAATATGCAAGGCTGGAGGATGCCTTCTAGCAACGACAGCTCAGCTCGTGTCAAAAGGAGATTATGTATTGCCTTGTAGGCAAAGATGAATGGTTTGCATTTTGGAAGATAAGGGGAAGGTCTTTAATATAAATATTCAAATAAGTTGTCATCTAGGCAGATATAATATAGATGACCAAGTCCTAGAATATTGACATAGATAATGTGGTGTAAAATAAATGTTTATTTGCCTTACCAAGCATGCCTAAGTGTAAAATATTCACAGGAAAAAAAAAAATTAATATTTCTGCTAACCAGTCCCCCACATTTACCCAGCATATGAATGCTCTTAGCTTCTCATTTTGTGACATGCAGGATTGAATTAAAAATACATCATTTAGTAGAATCCATCTTTTATATTAATAACGTAACTGATCTTAATTACAAGATATATAAAACTGGAAAAATACTAGAAAGAGAGTCATGCTTTCTTACACATCAACATTTGGACCTCACAATATAGGCATTTTTGGTGCTTATTTCTTCCTAAAGCGAGAGCTGACTATCAACTGTCAGGAGTGATGCATGACCAGCTGTTCTTTCCTTTGGGCAAGGAAGTCTTTTAAAGTCTGTTTGACAAATGAGATCCCCAACACCTAATCCCATTTTTTTTCCAGGCAGAACGATAGGGAAAGCAGTGGGCTTGGGGCCAGGGTGGCAAGCTTTGTGGACAAGTCCTAGGATCAAATCAGTGATAATAATTTCTGCTTTAAAGTATTCATTACTGTTTAACTTCACTCTTACTGATACAATCCAAGCATTTTTTAAAAAAATTGAATCAAACTGTATCAACAGAAAGCTATGTAAAAGGCAGTATATATTTACACAAACCTGACAAAATCAGATTTTGAAATAAAAAACCGTCAGCTGATCTATCTCTTGCGTTCCAGTGTTTATGTGTGTACTCACCCACTGACATAAACAGACGCCTTTTCACAATATTTCAGTGTTATAGAGTGAAATAAAAAAAATCAGGATTGATTGACACATGAAGGAATTTTTGCAATGTTTTTCTTACTTTCTGGAAAAAATAAAAGGCAGATAGATATACTACTTATTTAAAATAACTTGCATTTGATTATTTTTCTATTTCAACTTGTGCAAGTTGTAATATGGTGACATTCTCCAAAGGTAATGTTGCTTGTTTATTGTTCAGTGTTAATAATACCCTTCACATAATTTATAATTCTTACATAATTAGTTTTTCTCCTGTTGCTAATCACTGTGTTGGAGATGTTTAAATAAAACTATGGTCAGAAAAAATTACTTGAAAGAAATCAGCCTTCCTGCACAGGGTAGTAAACATATTTGCTTACTTTTGTGACAAAACAGAATTTTTGCTGCATTTACCCTGGTGGGCCTTGCTCTCCTTTAGGACAATGACACAGATTTTAGTCTAGTGTAGTCATGATCATAATTGTTTAGGAAGTTCCTCACCCTACGTTAAACATTACTTTTAGTTATACCTCTCATTTCACTGGACGCTACCAACTGAAATGCATAACATAAAATGAAGAGGAAGTTCTTTACTCCAACTGCAATTGCTTGAATCCTTGGACAGTCTAAACTATAAAGAGTATCTGTAATGAAAGTAACTCCATTTTCAGATGGCAGGGAAGCTTTGTGGTACTTGTATTTCAAACTGGAAAAATTATACTTTATCTCTTAGGGAAATTTAGATTCTGCAGAAAATCTGATTTCTTCAGTCATAGAGACACAGCAAATATGGAATCACTGCAGACACATTCTCTTTTCCTTCTTTCTTTTTTTTTTCCCCCCCGTAGATGCAGTCTTTTCGTAGTTTTGCATATAGTCTGTTCCACATACGTCTATTATTGTGGACAAACCTCAAGCAAGTCTTTGGGCATTTATGATTTGTACTAACAATTTCATAATGTCAAAAGTGTCATCCCATTTTTTTATGCTTTGGATGAGTGAAGAAAAAGAGGTGTCATACTGATCCCTGATATCAGTCAGGTACATTCTACTTCAGTAGCCAAAAAGGGAAGGGAAAAGGCTACGGCAAACTAGATCTGTCAATCAAGTATCAAATCACAACTCAGAAACAACATGATCAAGCTAATGCCTAGGTTTCACTACATGTAGTCCAGACAGGCCAGACATGTCTTATAGATTTCAGTCCACAATTATCTGCTGGGAACTTCACACAGCAGAAAGGAGGCAGTCCAGAAGGTTCATAGAGTGTATTGAGGATTGCTACCTATCCCAGCTGGTTAGTGAGCCCACCAGACGCTTATCTTGACCTACTTTTCACAAATAGGGGTGATCTGGTGGGTAATGTGGATGTTGGAGGTTGTTTAGGAGGTAGCGATCGTGAGATAATTAAATTTTCAATAAATAGTGCAGCAAAGAGGGGGGCTAGTATAACAGCTAAGCTGGGTCTCCATAGAGCCGATTTTGGGTTATTTAAGGAACTGATT
>WEKX01019083.1:324-14746 GCA_013390025.1 Pitta sordida
CTCACTATGGGCTCACATCGGTCATGGGCTCAGATAAACTGGTTATATCTCGTGGTTATGTCCCCTTGCCTTGCATGGAATTCATCTAGCCAAAACTTTATGTTCTCTGGGAAGACAGGTCAGGGTCGGCTCTGATTCAGTGGAACTGAGTTTAGTCTGGTTCTATGGTGATCATATCTGGGAAGTTAATATTCTTGGTGGATGTGGTCAGAAAAATATTCTTCAGAGTAGGTATTAAATATTCACAGTAGGAGGCAGCAGTACCTCCAGAAACATGTTCTGCCTCCTTGAAACCTCTTAAAGAGGTTAACTGAGACTGCAGTGAGGAAAAAAGTGCAATTTTGTTCTTGTTGTGTTCTAAATTACAATTTGCAGAAATGTGGAAGAGTCACATGATCCCATTTACCTCTTTTAACTGTGAAGTTCTAGTGCCAGAGACAGCCTGGTAACACGGAAAATATCTCAATTCTTCAAGAAAAGAGGCAAAAGAAAAAAAAACAACACAGCACACTTACAAAAAGATATTTTGTTAATGAGAGGAGCAGAAAGGGAAAATGCGTTTCAATTTTTTAATCTGAGACCTTTGTCTAATAATGTGAATATAAATTATTCTGAGCATTTTCATATATAAGAAAATAAAATGACAATAGATGTAGTGTTTTCTTTGTGAGATATCTGTTGCAAACTTTCTTTATAAAATTGAACTATACAAACTGTCGCTTTGCATTACTCTAGGTATTTGGGGGTTTTCTGAAGAAGATGAGAGACTCTATAGCTAACAGACCCCTTAAAAAAATACCCAAAGTTTTGTGGATTTTGCTGGTGTGGGGTTTTTTTGTTTATTTTATTGGTTGTTTTGATTTGCTTTGCTTTTGTTGTTGTGGGTGATTTTTGTAGGTTGGGGGTTTTATTTTGTTCTGTTGTGGTTTGGTTTGGTTATTTTTGCTTGGGTTGGGCATTTTGAGTTTGAGAGGTCGAGGGTTTTTTATTCATTTGGTTCGTTGGTTGGCTGGTTGGTGGGTTGGTTGGTTGGTTAATTGGTTGGTTGTTTGGTTTGTGGGTTGGTTGACTGGTTGATTGGTTGGTTGGTTGGTAGGTTGATTGGTGGGTTGGTTGGTTGATTGGTTGGTGGGTTGGTTGGTTGATTGGTTGGTTGTTTGGCTGGTTAGTTGGTTGATTGGTTGGTTGGTTGGTTGGTTGGTTAGTTGGTTGGTTGCTTGGTTAGTTAGTTGCTTGGTTGGTTGAGTGGTTTGTGGTTTGTTGATTGGTTGGTGGTTGGTTGGTTGGTGGTTGGGTGGGTGGGTGGTTGGTTGGTGGTTGGTTCATTAGTTGGTTGTTTTTTTTCTGCTAATACATTTTCAAGGTTTCAGACTGTTGAATATCCAACCTTAGGATTCTGGGTATATTTTTGCCTATATGGAATTTGTCATGATGTGATACTGTCACCTCCTTTTTCCACAGCTTCAAGTCTTTGTTGTCGTGTCATCCTTTTGACTATTGCTGAAAATACATTTCTGAGCACGGCTGTGTGTCCCTGAGAAGCTGCACTTCTTGGTGGACAGAGTAATGGGAGATTCCCCATTGATTACCAACACCTTTTTGCATGTTTTGCAAGATTTCTGTTTTACTCATGCAGAATAATTTTTTTCCTGATCATGGTTAACTCATCTAAGCCTTTGACTCTGCAATAAATCGGGTATTTCCAAAAGGTGGTGTATCCAGCCATCCTCAAAAGAGCAATATATTCTGAAGTTGAATGGATTGTCCCTTTCTCTTTCTGATCTCAGGAAAGATGACATTTTGGGGTAAATATGGTTGTGTGCAAAAAGACAAATGGCAATTGGAAGCACGTGTGTCCTGGAGCGTGCTGTGCACAGAGAATAGGGAGGGAAGAAAGACTTTGACCAGTGAAACATTAAAAAGTAACAAAAAACAGTGTAATAATGAGATATGTGACTAGGAGTCTAAGAACTTTGTCCACCAGGTTGCTTTCTCACATGTTCTGTCACCTTCCTTTCTGAATAAGATCTTTTGAAGGAAAAGATTCTGTCAGTGCTTGGGCAGCCTTTGGTCTGTTTGAAAAGACACTGTGGTCAAAAAATTACTTGACGATAAAAGGCAGAAACCGGGACAGAATGAGGGAAATTTCATTTCATGCTCTAACTCTACCTCATGTCGGATGTGACAGCTGAGCATTCCCCAGTCTGATCCCAGTGCAGTGAGTGCAACCCTGAAAAAGAGAAAGATGATACTTAATCATACTTCTCCTTTGAAACAGTAAGCTATTCAAAAGTGTTATTTTCTTTATCTTGTGTTGTTTAGGGGATAACTATTACCACATCAGGCTGAAGGTATTAAATATTTCCTGTTCTTCCTGCTACCTCTGTGACCACATCCAAATGCCCGGGAAAATTTATCAAGCTGGAGGCATTTTCCTGTCAGTTTCACATCCTAAAAAACGAGTTGAGAGAAGAGTTAATCCAGCTGTTTTCTGGATACTTTACTGTGTATTTCAATGGTGGTAGAATAGTTGCAGATGCGCAGTGTAATTATGTCTGTATGATCCTAATTATTTTACCAGCTGCCATTACTTTAGATTTTTTCCAAGAATGGGTATTTTGTGAGCAAGTTGTGGAATGAGCTATTTTGCCTTTGTGAGATGGTGAATTTATAACCAGACCAGGGACTGCTTTGGATTCTTATCAAATCTCTCAAGATTTACTGCATATTATTTCCTCTGCAAATGGATTTCTAACATACAATTTGTTTATGTTGTAATCCCACTAGCCTTTTTTTTTTTGGAAGAAACCTTTAGAATGAAAATCTGCCTTTGATGTAGAAATCGAAAGCAGTCAGTTCAGCAGTTTAAGGGAGTGGAAAGGACAAAAGCTACTGAAAACTATCATTTGAAGAAAGTCATGCTCAGACTGGTGGCATATCTGCTTTTGTTGTTATTTGTCTTAAGGGTTTTTGACCTTTTTGCTTTTCTTTCCTGGGGTGGATGAATCTTTCTTTTTTAAACCCCATGGTTGTAGAGTCACCGTAAGAAATGTTAGCAAAACTCAAACAAAATAGGACATTTAAAAGTCTATCAGGTAAACAAAATTAAGATAAAATGTATTTAAAATCAGTGAAATGTTGATAGTCTAATTCAAGTATATTCAATTTGTGTGGACAGGGAGGACAATGCTTCTCTTCTTATTTGCTTTACTTCAGAGCCACTGATCCCAGGGGAAATATTTCATCTTCCAGTTAAAGCATTTTCAGGAGAAAGGGCATTTTATGTCATTTAACCACACACTGTTTTTGGATGTGTGTTATTCGTATGTTTAATATTCTTAAGTCAGAGACTCAGCTTTATGCTGAAAGAAACAGCATTGAAAAATTCACCTGAAGAATATAAAGAAACGTCAAGAGACAATCCAAAGAAAGTCCTAGAAGTCTGAAATGTTACACACTGGAATCACACACTTCAAGGAGATGGCAAAAGGAATGATCAGGTGGGAACTTAATGCTAGTAGCAAAATTCCAACTTGAAGAAACTAAAATATCTGAAAGCAATGAAGAATAAGGAGTTTGTGATAAAACAAGACGATTTTAGAGAGAATGAGAAAGAGAAAAACAAGGTCCGTTAATAATTTTTTCCATGGGAATTTCGTGTCGTTTCCATCCAAAATATCATCAAAAATGATCTGCAAAGGGAGACAGCACTCTGCTTTGTGTCTTCTTGCACTTCACAGACACATCTTCCCTCAGTTTTCCAAAACCAAGCAAATTATTAAAACATCATGAACCCTTTTCAGGTGGGTAGCTGTCACAAGTGCTTTACTTGGACACAAACAATGGGTTAAGACAGCTTGGTGCTACAAGGTTGACATTTTCCTTTCAGATGGTCAGTTACAACACCGAGAACTTCAGCGACAGAAATAATGTCAAAGCCACAAGTCCCAGAAAACAGAGATAACTGCATATGGTGTCTGTGTGCTGTGTGTCCTGCTTCCTTGGAGAGTCAATGTGGTTAAAACAAAGCTGGAGGATACAGGATCTATGACAAAGAAGAAGCTTTGTTCAAGATGGTGCCTCATAACTCTTAGTTTTTGTCGTAGATCATGCAGGAACAGTTTCTGAGGGCATTGCTCATTTCTGTTTCCGAAAACGTTGTTTTCTGAGAAGAAAACTCGGATCCCAAAATCCAGGAAATAAAGCCTGAATTGTTTCTGTCTGCTCCTTGTTGCCACTTCCCCTCTGCTCTCTCCTGCTTCCATTGCTCCTGTTGTTTCAGCTGCTGCTCCCTTTCCCTTTCATCTGATCAATCCTTGCCAGCAGGGAGGGTCCAGGTTCTCATTCCCCCTGGACTGGGGGGAACCTTTCCCCCACTTTGCCTTCACTGCTGAGATGAAAAGGCCACCGCATTGTTTATCCCCTGTGATTCCTCTGCCTGTCTGATGATTCTCTCCCCTTCACCTCTCTCCTCCTGAGAGCATTTGTCAGCCCCACCGAGGGACTGCACTCCAGTTTCAGCAGGATATTGACCTGGTGGGGTTCTGTCCAGCTGAGGAGCACAGTGCCCAGGAGGCACATCCTGAAGGATTTCACCTTCCTAAGGCTGGATGGAGAAGAACAAGGCCTAGAAGAGCAAGGCCTAGAAGAGCAAGGTCCAGAGGGAGAAGAGTAAGGCCTAGTTAGTTAATACGGTGCAACATACCTGATTGATGTGTTGACACATCTCCCCATCCAAGACCCTAGCTCAAACCTCTCCCTCTTTAGGCAGAGGTTCACCCCTTGCTAAGCCGCCCCTCGCCATCCCTTGGACCAAACTTATGAGAGATGCTTGAGCTCATGGCCCACATAAGTTCTTCTAGACACAGTTCCACAGGATTTCCATCCTATTTTTCATCCAACAGCAGCAACTGCCATTGTCAGGTCACTGCCAGAAATGCACTTGGATCTGGCTCAGAGGACAGAAGAAGACAGCAGAAGGTGGAACGTGTTTTCCCTGCTTCTCAGGGAGAAGGAACAGATGTGAACTCCCCAGAACAGTGTCAAAGAATGTCAAAGTTATGCAGGTGATTTTCACAGAGACAGTAAAAAAGCAAAACATATATTGATATATTGGTACATGTGTATTAATGCTTGCTATTTGCAAGTGATGGAAAATTTTGTCTCTGATTCTCCTTACTTATTATTATCAATCAGGAAAAACTGCCAGAGTTATGTGCAGTATTCTGACAAACCATTCCTTTGTTCCACTGCTTTATTCCCCTTTTTAAACCCACCAATATGCTTATTAACTCATTTTTATTACATTGTCAAACATTTTATTCTATTATAAATTATTATTATATTATAATTTTATTATATTATCAAACATAGAAATATCAGTTGATCAATTTGGAGTTTTTATTAAAACTGTGGACTCTGAGTTCAGACAGAAGGAATTTTTCAGCGGAAGGTGAAGATGCACAGAGCTTGTATTTATTATCACAGATTGTCTCAGTGGTTAGGAAAGATGGAGACTTATTTCATTCCAGAGAAATTGTGTAGAAACTAGTAAAAAAAAAAAAGATGCAAATAAATGCCGAGGTGTGGAGTGGTTGTTTTTTTCCTAAAAGTACTGAGCCAAGCATGATCAAATCCAAGTGTTGTTCATAGGTATACCCACAAAATAGGTGAAAATATAAAAATGTACTAAAAAATATTGTCAATGTAGTGAGTTCATTAGTGGAAAGTGTGACACCAGAAACCAAAGCTAAAATCAAGCCCATGAATGCCCTTTTTGCTCAAGGTAGCTAACAAATGCAGAACTGTGGGCCTTGCTTGGTGTTGTTTTAACACAAATGGAAAAAGAACACTTCTGGCAGAATTATGAGAGGTATCTGTGTGGGAAACCAAATAAAGAAATTGATCAAATTTAAAGAGAGGAGAAATAAATATTAGCAGGAAAATAATACGAAAGGCCAAGCGAAAACTGGCTGTGAATGAGAAGTAGCACCTTGAATGAAGTTCCAGTTCTGGTCTGTGATTTATTGATACAGTCTCTGGGCACTTGTGGTTTATTTAAACAGGAAAAGTAGTTGCTATGTACAACTACCATTGCAACTCAGCAACCTGTGGGGTTACTGAGCACTGCGACGGACTCCTGAAAGCAGATTTACCGCTATGCAATTAGTGGCTTCTGGTTGTGGCAATATCCACTGTTGACAATTCTTGCCTCTGATTCCCCTCCTGATACACTTCATTGCTATAAATCAAATTGTGTTGTTTGCTGAAGGACCCGCAAGAATGATTTGTGGTATGAGGGTGAAAGGTTTCTTTGCTGATCTCTCTTGGGCATCAGATGTGCAGAGCTTGAATAGCTGAGTAACCTGACCTGCAATTTTAGGGGACATTGTGGAAGAACTTCTGCACTCTTAAAATCAACAGCTATTATTCAGCCAAGATAATGAACCATGGGAATTAATTCAGTGCCTGTCAAATGGAAAGAGTAAGAACAGAAGAGCAGATATTTACAACCCATCCTACAAAGAATTAGAGGGATGATTGTAGGGCCTCAATAATGTAACACTGAGCCTCAGGGTCTTAGCTTTGTGTGAGGGCCTACTAGCCTTACAACATTAAGAAATTTGACATTGGGGTAGATTATAGATGTTCAGTGAGTGTCTGGATGTCTGTGTAACCTAAAACTCATCAAGAGAAAGGAAAAGTCAGTCAACCCCTTTGAGTCCAGGGTCACAGCACCCCATAAAGGGCAGGGGAGGGAGAGCACTTAGGTGTCATCAAAGGAGGATGTGAATTGCTTTAAAGTGTCCTCATTACTGGCCCTTGGATAACACCACCTCAAATAATCACTTCCTTTACTGTCCTCACCTGGACAGGACCGAGATGTGTGGATATCCTTTCTGGAATCCTTAAATTGTACATTATGCTTGGTGACTTGAGTCACCATTGTTACTTTTGTCTGTGGTGACTTTTCATTGTGCTGTTTGCAATTTATGTATAACCTGTAACAGTGGATGCAACAACTTAATAAACAGGACGGATTTGATGAGCTCTAGTTGAAGAGTGTACCTTTAGGAGTGTAATTAGGTGAAAGAGTTGTATCAAACATGTAATATTGAGAAAGGAGGAGCAGGTAATCCAACTAGCAAGACTTAATTCAAATTAAAGCCTCTTGCTTATCGTTGCCTTGCACGTGTGAGACCAAGGAAAAGAGACCTGCAGATGGAGAGGGGCCGCAGTTCAGAGACCTTCTGTGGCTGATGTGGCTCTGTGGTCTGTGCTGTGGGGGTGTTCACACCAGACACAAGTGCGGTTCGATTCCAGGAGCAGCAAACACCTCAGTGTGGTAGGAGCAGTGCCTAAACTGGGACAGAGCTGTTCCCAGCTTTCTGCATGTGGGATGATTCTCCAGTGCCAACTCATTAAATGAAAAGGGACGTTCGGTGACCAGTGGCGCCCTCAGGGGTCCGTACTGGGACCAGTGTTGTTTAATTTCTTCATTAATGATGCAGAGTAAAAGGTCTGAGGGCAGGCCCAGTGGGTTTGCAGGTGACACCAAGATGAGGGTGCAGGGACACTCCTGAGGGACGGGGCCATCCAGAGGGACCTGGACAAGCTCAGGAAGTGGGAGGTTCCATGAGAATCTCATGAGGTTTAACAAGGTCAAGCCCTGAGGTCAATCCAGGCTGGGGATGAGCAGATGGAGCAGCCCTGGGAGAAGGTCCTGGGGGTGCTGGTGGGGGAGAGGCTGGACATGGCCCAGCCCAGATACCCCCGTGCCTTGGGCTGATCCCCCAGTGTGGGCACAGGGGAGGGGGGGTTTCTGCCCCTCTGCCCCTCAGGTGAGACCCCACATGCAGAGCTGCTCCAGCCCTGGGGAACAGCACAGGGAGGGCATGGAGCTGCTGGAGAGAGGCCAGAGGAGGTCCCAGGATGATCAGAGGGATGGAGCAGCTCTGCTGGGAGGAAAGGCTGAGGGAACTGGGGTTGTTCAACCTGGAGAGGAGAAACTTTGGGGTGACATGATTGTGTCCTTACAGGGCCTGAAGGAGCTACAAGAAACATGGAGAGAGATTATTTCCAAGGGCCTGGAGGGACAGGAAATGGGCAACGGCTTCACAGTGTCAGAGAGGAGGTTTAGGTGGGAAATTAGGAGGAAATTGCTGTCTATGAAGTCCTGGCAGAGGCTGCCCAGAGAAGCTGTGGCTGCCCCATCCTGACCAGGTTGGAGTAACCTGGGATTGTGGAAGATATCACTGCCCATGACAAAGGATGGAACTGGATGGGCTTTAAGGTTCCTTTCAATACAAACCATTCTATAATTTATGATCTATCTACTCAACCTTGTCCCGTGCAACCAAAACATTGCAGACGTGAGTTTGCAGCTGATACCAAGCTGGGGGCAAATGTTGAACTGCCAGAGAGCAGATGGACCCTTCAGAGGGACCTTGACAGGCTGGAGAAATGGGCAGATTCTAATAATATGAGATTTAACGAGTCTAAGTGCTGGGTTCTTCACTTTGGACATGACAACCCCATGCACCGCTATCGGCTGGGGGGGGGGGGGCTGGAGAGTGGTGAAATGGAGAGGGATTCAGGAGTAATGATTGACAGGAAACCAATTTTAGGCACCTCTGAATGTCAAGAGACATTTGGTTGAGGTTGTCAAATATGTAACAGGACCTATGAGACACTTCTCCTCTTTGCAACATCTCTGGAGGACAGTTGGGATATTTGTGGATGTATATAAACTTTCGGGTACCTTCAAATGTTAGATGCCTATGTATAAGTGCACACAGGGAAAAGTATGACAAGAGAGTCAAAATTCCACACCAGAATATGAAGAGGAAATTAAAAAAAAGGGAAAAAGTATTGTTGCATGTGTGTATACATATGTACTCCATATGGGTTTATTCCCATTCATTCCATGATAAGGAATTGTGAGAAGACATTAGTGTCCATTGATTAATAAACATCAGTGGTTTTATTATTAAAAACATGCAAAGTGAAATAACTATTTATACGTTACTTGCAAGTCACAGTAGCAAGCATGTGATGATGTGAAATCCTCTGAGAAGATACAGGTTGCTACTTAAAAGGGCGACACCCAATGCATTACCAGAGTAAAAAAATACACAGATTTTCTTTTGGATGTAACACCACATGGAGATTGTAATCATGACCTTTTGCTTCTTCAGCAATGTACTCAGAAGAAAATTCATGGTGTTTTGTCTCCAGACCTTCCTGAGTCTTGGCCTTTTCCAAGATATTATGTCTAGGAAACATTACAAAGAAATTATTTAGGATTTCAGTCGTTCCTTCCAACTTGTTTTTTAGGACTCTGATTGTTCTCTTTTCTCTCCTCGTTCTCTTTAGTCGAGCCACTTCTTGAAATTCTGCGGGAACAACTGGGCACAAAACTGCAAGTGAGGGCATCCAGTAGAGCACCAAGACTATTTCACTTGTTTTTGCCGATTTCAGGCATCCCAGGATAGCGTTAGTAACTCTTTTTGTAACAGAATATTCAACTTGTGAACCACTATCCAATCCCACACTCCTTTATGTCCGACCACAAACTCCATGTCTCTCTTTGTGCAGTTGATAATTCCTGCCAAGGAGAAGTATGGCTCTCAGCCCTAATTTTTTCTTTCAAAATACTGAAATAATCTTGTGTTTAATCCTTCTCAGCACCAGTTTTTTTGAGGATCATTTTGTGCAAATTTAATACGCCCACTCTATACCTTCATCTGTTTTCTTCGGGAAAATACTTGCAACCAAATGAAAAAAGAATCACAATCAAATTATTAAAACATTGTAAAATATGTGCAAAAATTTAACTGAGAGAGTCTTTCAGTTTAAGAGGAGTAACCAATAAAAGTCCAGCAGGATCAATATCCCTGACAGTTTTTTCTTCTGGAGTTTGCTTAGAACTTTATATGAAGTTACATTAAATATTATAATTAAGACATTATATTTTCTAAGGGTAACAAGGTTTATTGAATCATGACAAAATCTAGTTGACTTAATTTGTCCTGGTTTCGTCTAGACAAAATTGTTGTCTGTTTATTGATGTGTTGGGTTTTTTTCTGGCATCCAGACAGTACAAGTAGCAAGACTATTTAATCTGGTGTCTCTCTGACCCACTCTTCCATTTTAATCAGCTACATTTGCCCTTTTCAAGCCTTGTGTGTGTTCACTGTGAATTTTCTGAGAGATAAAGATTCAGGAGGTTCCTCATCTCGTTCCCTCAGCTCCCTTGAAGAAGCATCATCAGACCCAGCCTGCTTGAAATAATTAAATTATATGTATGCCCTCTTACCTTAAGGTAATGTCTTCATTCCTTGTCCTGTGTGTTAATCAGTCGGTCATGATCCAATTTAGCAATTTAAAGTACATTAAAGTGAGAGTGGTTTCACATCAGCAATGAATCCACTTTTTGTTGGCGTGCAAATACTGTAACACAAAAACCTGTACAAATGAGAAAAACTTTGTCCCTTCACAGATATTAATTCTTGGGGAAAATAAGTTGTAAGAGCAGATTAAAAGATGTTCACTATATGTTAATATTAATTATCACTTTGGTCAGCACAGTGCTGACTAAAGAGGCAACTCAAAAGGGGAATGTTTAACCCAAAGATTCAGGCTCCTGTTGCCAGAGCAGCTATTGGAAGGACGACCCTGACAGCAAACATACGAAAATGATGACACTGAGGGTCAAGCAAAGACATGCAGGGTCTCATTTTGCTGTGACAAGGAGTTTTTACCTGCAGATGAAGAAATGAATGGCACAAATAAACAGTGATAGATCCTTTGTTGGTTTTTGTAGCCTGGTGGGACAGCAGAAGCTGAAGGTGTGGAACAGGACTTTGCTGCAGTGTCTTTTACAAGGGTCTTAGGAAATGGAGAGCTTTCATTTTAGGAGGAGATTTGCACAACTCCAAAAACTCCTGCAAAGGGAGTAAAGAAAGATCACTGTAGAGAGAGCTCCATATCTCATCAGCAGTAAATGAAGTAATTCCTGCACTGAATGGTGCCATTGTGTTTCTGAAGCTTGATCTCATCAAAGGATATCACCAGCTGCAACAAGCTTCTGCTTTCTATCTGACAAATATTTCAGCACATACTTGTCTGAGATGGTATGAAAGGCTAACATCTGGAGTTTATTCACCCACAGAAAATTTTCGAGATATGCTTCCATTATTTTGGTACACCTCCAATATGTTCAACGGCACTTATGACTTCATAGAACATGACATAGCCCATAAAGTCATGCTTCACTGCCTTATTATATGAAAATTCCCCTCAGAGTAAATAGAAGATGTTCTTGAACAAAACTGTCCTTTTGGTTTTGGTCATATTTCTTCGCCTAAGAGGTTGGTTTTTAACCTGAAGAAGATAACAGCATCTGACTCAGCAATAGATCCCAGAGGTACAAGGCAAGGTCAGTTTGTTCTCATGGCTAGTCTGCAGACACCAATGGTATTTCATCATTAATGCCTCTTTTCATGGGAACTGGATATTCATCCTTCATAGAAACAGTCAGGTTGGAAAAGATCTCCAAGATCATTGAGTCCGACCATTAAACCATGTTCACCACTAAACCATGTCCCCAGGTGTCATATCCACAATTTTTTCAACAGTTTCAGGGACTGTGACTCCACCACCTCCCTGGGCAGCCCCTTCCAATGCCTGACCACCATTTGCGTGAGGAAATTCCTACTGATGTCCAGCCTGAACCTCCCCTGGCACAGCCTGTGGCCATTTCCTCTCATCCTGTCCCTTGTTCCCTGGGAGCAGAGCCCCACCCTCCTGTCAGGGAGTTGGAGAGAATTCCAGGTCCCCCTCCAGGTCTGAGGGCACACTCAAGCCCTTTGGCCAGGTCATCCATAAGGATACTGAAAGGAACTGGCTAGTCCTCCTGGTTGAGGTGGTCTATAACAGAATCCTGCCAGGATATCTGCCCAGTTGGCTTTCCCCCTCATTCTTAACCATTTTCAACCCTACTGGCACCACCATCAAGCTGCAGACAACTGAGACACTCCACAACACGAAGGGCTACCCCACTGCCTCTCCTTCCGTGCCTGTCCCTTCTGAAGGGTCATCCATTTGTGAGAAACGGGCTCACGAAGATTATAATTTGTAATGTAATTTCTTGTAAAACAAAAGCAAAACAGTGCTGGGCCCGTGGCTTGGGAGAATCCAAGTCAGAGGCACAACTTTCATCACACATTTTATACTTTGGGATAATGCATAGGTATTAGGTATTTTGAAACTAGGAGGGACTATTACAATTAACTTATACATAAGCATGAAATAGGAGGGATTATTGCAATTATTTCCCAGAAATCATTTACATGGCTTTGCCCCTCTTCCCTCCCCTTTGAGGGTGCTCATTTAATTGTGGGGAGGGGTCTTTTGTTGATTCTAGATGAAGGCATGGTCCATCATCATCATGATCTTTTCACCTCAGCCACAAAACCAGTTCTGAGATGACTTGATTCCATCATCTTGTGTCTGTGGCTCCTGTGGATCTACTGTTGGGCTTTCCATTGTTACAGTCATCATATCCATTCTCAATGCTCACAACAGGGCTTTTAGTCCATTCCTAGAGTAATCCAAGCTGAGAGGCCGTTCCACTCACTGAGCTTCTTTGTGCTTTGACCTTATAAACAGGATCTTTTCTTTGCTGTAGCGCTTGTGGTTTCTGTGGTCATCTTCTTTATATTTGAAAGTGCTAGAACACATTAAAATGTGATTCTGTCTCGACATCTAATTCCTGCTGGAAGCAAGATCTTGTGCCCTGTTACTGACCTGCCCTGTGGNGTTTGAGGCTCCAGTTAATCTTGTGATGGGCTCAGCCAACAGATCCTGTTGTTAAGTAACTTATCAAGAGCTGGTGTCCATCCTGGCAACTTGTCCTTCTTCCTACTTTTTGGAACTGAAACTTACATAGTTTAAATCAATTGTTCACAAAGGCTCAGATAGTCTATAAAAACTACGCTATAATTAGACAAACTTATATCCCAACTTATATGTACTACTAACATTAAAAACATCCCTGAGTATGTAATATTAATTACTGACTTTAATTTACTGTATGAGGGCCAAAAACTTCCTTCATCCTTTGCACACTGCAGCATGCCAGTTGTACTAAACATCCCACCATGATTTCCCCCAAGGGGGAAAAAAAAAGAGTTCTATAAGACAATGTACTCTTCAGTGTGGGCAGATAACAGTACATTTTGGTCTAGATTTGTCTGTGAAGCTGCCCACTGTCAATGACACAAAGAATTTTAAGTCAGCAAAAGCACAGAAGTGATACTCTAAACTAACTGGGATATTTATTCAGACCATGCACAAGATGAGCAGAATAAAATTATTTCTTTCAAAAAAATTGAGTGTTTACAAAAGAAAGAGTGACAGTGAAGGAATAATAATGACAATGATTTGAGGTCCATAAAAAAACCTGACTCTTTAGAAATTTAAGGAATTCCCCCGTTTATCTGATCAAAGAGAAATTTATAAGTCAGTTTGCCTTCGGCCTGTAATTAAGGTCTTTGAGGTTTTTTTGTAAGAGTTCAAGTACACATAAAAACATCCCATAGTTAAATAGGGAAGATAGAAAAAAGGGCCTTGTTTGTTTGCCTTGTTGGTTTCATGAGAGAGGAATAATGCAGGTGAAGTGCCTCCTGCCGAAGGGGTTTTAATTTGAAAGCTGAAAAAAAGTGTGGGGTGGCCCTGCGACCTTGAAAAGTCATAAAACCCATTGGGCATCCACCACTGTCTGTGGTAATGAGTGAGATAAATTGATGATGTGCAGAAATCTTGTGTTTCAAGGGCTTCAGCTGAGCATACCTAGGATAGCCAGGGACTATTATCTGCACTAATTCTCTTGTCACTTAATGTTCTTTTGATCATGTCATTGAATTGAAGCTACAAATTAATGTCTTTCACAAGCATCAAGAGGCATTGAAAGACCATGAGTAGCCTGACGCCAAAGATTTAGAGTTGTAGGATTCAGTCACTTGTTAGATACAACAATGGGGCAGGATGATTTATTTAATGGGAAGGTTTTCCAGAGGTGGTACGCTCTGGAAACTGCAGCTCCATACAAGACTACAGGGGAAATTTTCACTGAGACTCCCTAGCATTGTCTGCTTTAATGTGCCTGTCTGATCTTCATGCTGTTTCTTTTCAGATCCCAAGTCTGACCCAGCAACCTGCCAAGTATTCAAATTCCTTCAAAACTGAGAATTAACGTGAGGACACTATTGCTAGAACTTGCTGAAAGGTCCATGGTGCTCGAGATGATCGGTGCTTGTCAGGCCACTTCCGGATGGGATCTGGCTGATGGCATGAGAGGGATAAAGTATCAGTTCAGAAATCTTTCTTTTAGGTCCCTTTTTTTTTTTTTTTTTCCCTT